>JAPPVO010000016.1:148145758-148492130 GCA_030407325.1 Camellia japonica | reverse complement strand
GGTTTCACCTTGAAGTGGACAAACGTTGGATTTTTGATAAAAAGTCCTAGAAATTGGGGATTTTGGGAAGGGATGGGAACATCTATGGTATTTTTATTCTTCTTGTGTTAAAAGGAGTAGATGAGTGTAGACTTCATGAGTGTTTTGAAAAATGACCATCTTGTGTTATGCATATTGAAATGCAGAGTTTTTGTTTCAAAGACCATAGTTTAATACATGATAATATATTGTTGTGAGATGACCAAATTGTTGTGCATTATAGATTGTGAGAACTATAAATACTGGAGGTTTATGTTTGAAAAACATTACATGTGGCCTTGAAGAGGCAAATTGATTAGAATCGTGTATGAGGGGAAATTATTATTGTGTGCTGAAGACACATGGGTATCTTGTAAAATGGCTTAAAGGGAAGAAATGAGAAATGAGACTGATTGATATTATTGTAGAGATATTTTGAGAATAGTAATTATTGCACCACGTTTCAATTGAGTTATTAATTATTGTGCATCTTGACATATGCTGGAAAAACATTTATTTTGAGAAAGATCATATTGTAATGAGAATTATGGAAATGAGAATGGGGTAAATACGTGGTAAGTCCGGATAGGGGGTGTAGTTGAATTTGATAAGTTGGCCTGAGTGTCCATGGTGAAAGACCAGAAAACCGCGCGGATAGGTGTTGAGTCTTCCAGTTAATACCGGTAAAAATGACAGTTTGGTAGTATTCGTAGAGTCTACTTGCAGACACCAGCCTAGGGATTACCAGTGTCGTATTTACCGCCCCTATTGAATTAATATTGGAAGTTTGAAATTGATGAAATCACATGATAATACTGAGAACATGGTGATTTTGAAACAATGCATTGAAATGAATATTTTTCCTCATTGATTAACCTTGGTATGGCATTGCATTTACATTTATTTTTGTGTTGAGAAAGAAGCATAACTGTATATACTTTGTGAGAATTTCTCTACTGGGCTTTATGCTCACCCGTATGGGATTTGGTGCAGGTAAAGATATGGTGATCCCGCCGAGTTGATGATGCGGACGCAATTGTGAAGAGTGTTTACTCTTATATTTTTGTGTAAATTTTTGTAAAGCCAAGGACTAACGTGTATGGGTCCGAGAGACCATTTTTTTTGTAGCTGGGCTATTGCCTTGGAACTTGTAAGCCCTTGAGGGTCTTATTCGTTTTGACTTGATGATTTTACATACTGTAGATTCATGTACCAGTTTATCAATGAATGTATAACCGCATGTGAGATTATTTTTTTTAAAAACATTTGATCTTATGAAATAGTTATGTGGGTAGTTCATGTCGGATTTTTTTTGGGGCGTGACATTAACATGAAACACCCCTTCATATTACAAATCACAAACCAGCAAATGATTGTTCACAGATTCCAAGTTACAAAATTATACAGTTGCAACATATCAATATCAAAACTTTAGAATTTACAATTCCAAACTTCAAATTCAAAACACATTACACTATACAACAAACAAAATAAAAAAAAATCAAAATTATTACACTACCACATACAAAAATCACAAAATAAGTATTAAACAAACAAAATCTATCACAAAACAAAGAACTATAATAACATTGACGAACACAAAACAGAGATAACTCAAATTTCCTTATCTATATATATACATACATACATATATGTATTGAGAGATAGACACAAACACAGAGAGAGAGAGGGAGGGAGAGAGAGAGAGAGAGAGAGAGACAGAGACAAAGACAAAAAGAGAAAGTATGCAGAGATCGTCTATACATAGATTCAGATCGCACAAAAAGATCGACCTCACAAAGAGAGATTGAGATTACAGACAACCTCGCATAGGCGAGATCCACAATCTAATATTTGATTTTTCACGTATATATATATATATATATATATCAAATTAAGGGTAATACAGTCATTTAAAAAATAAGAAAATAAAAAACGGGACCTCCGGATACAAAACTTAAAAAACTATGGACCTGTTAGTCTATTAAAAATATAGTGAGATTAGAAGGGAAATAGATTCCCTACATAGGACTATATGGTAATTTTCCCCTCTTTGAATTCAATGTGATTGGCGTTTTTTTGATTAAAAAAAAAAAGAAGCTTTAACTGCGTTACAATTCAACTTGCTTCCAGTACGACTTACAATAATTGAATCCAAAAAAATAAATAAATAAATAAAAATTTATAAAACTTATTTTTTTTAATTCAAGTTTTTTTTTGAATTTATTTTCAAATTTGTATCTCATTTTTGTTATCAAAACACAATTTATTTATTTTTTTACAATAAGTCCATTGAAATTACATTTTCAAAATACGACTCTAAATTTTAAGTTATGTTTTCAAAATATGATTTTACAAACCACACGAGTTTAAAAATATGAGTTTGATAAAATAAAAAATAAAACTCCAAGTTCTGTTTCTCTATTTTTCTCAAAAATTAAAAACTAACATAGAAAATTCATTTGATAAATTATTTTTGGAAAAAATTATGAAAATGTTTATTTTTAGAAAACATTTTAAAGGTGTTTTTTTGAAGTTTCAAAAATTATTTTTGCAAAAACAAAAAAAGAAAATAATGGATGGTTTTGAACTTTACTCCTATATTTGGGTAAGAACACATAATTCTCATATGTCCATACATATGTTAAATCGCACATGAAATATATGACAGAGAAGTAAAGTGAAGTTTGCTCAATTAAGGTCAAGTTTGGCATGTCTAGAAAAATTTAAAAAGTCAAAAAGTTAACACTATTTACTAAAAGTCAATAATTACGACTACACAACTTCCAATCTTAATTTTCTCCTACAAACCAATTTTTACAATTTTTTATTATACATTTTTCCATAAAAAGTCAAAAAGTTAACCCAAACATCTATATTTTCTTCCTCAATTTTTTAGTCAAAAAAGATAAAAAAATGCACTTATTTAGACACCCCAAATAACCCCTAAATATCAGGATGGGCTATGCTTCGATCCATTTACAGAAATTGCAAGTGGCTGAAGGAAGAAGAAAAACAGTGGGGGACCTTCTTCTCATTAATGGCCATCTTTGAGTTCCACTCAAGTCCAGAAGCATTGCTTTAATGTCATCCATAGGGCTATTGACTCTTGACTCTTGACTCTTGACTCTTATTCTGGTGGTTTGTAAAGTTATTTTAATAAATTATTTTAGTTTTTGATTATTTTAATAAGTTAAAATAGTTGTGTTTGGAAAAAATATTAAATTTTTTATAGTTAAAAAAAATATTTGTAAAAAAAAAATAAAATAATTATAAATTTAATTTAATATTTTATCTTATTAACTAGTTTAATCTATTTTATCTTCTAACGTTATTTTAACCGACAAAACTAAAAAAACTTCTCTCCAAATACTTTTGTAGGCTATATCAGATTTTTTTTAGATCTTCTTAGACCGTGTTTTTTTTTTTTTTTTGGTCAACAAGAATTGGGCATATTGCCAGGAAAAAGTTACTGACACTAACATTTTCACCCCTAAAAATACCGAACAAGGCACAATAGTCAGACTCATTTGGCATGTGTCTGTTTTAATAAAAATTAAAAAATTATCAAAAAAATCAATTTTTTTTTAATATATACTAAAAAATTAAATTTTTTTTTTCATATATTTTCGTAAAAAATTAAAAAGTCATTTTAAATATATTACTTTTTTTTACTTTATATTTTAGTCAAAAAAAATTAAAAATTACTAAAATAACATGTTTCTAAACGAAATCTAAGTCTAGAAGTTCATTATGATGAAGTAAGCCTCTCAAAAACTAAATCCACAAGTTTAAGATCAATCCAGTAAACCACCATCAACAAGATTTTAAGGCTCCGTTTGTTTGGGAGATGAAGGTAGGATTGGGATTGAGATGGATGTGGGACCCACTATGTGTTGTGTTTGTTTTGGGAGATGGAGAAGGGATTCATAATCTCCTGGGATTAGGATGGGCCTTGTGTTGGGATTGAGATGGAGGAGGTAGAGGTGGTATTAGAAAATTAGTCCCATGAGATTAGGTTTTTTTTATTTTTTATTTTTTATGTTGGGCATTTTTTTTTTAACATTAATGTTTAATGTTTTTATATTTTTTTGTTAAGTAAAAATCATAATTTTTTTTTAATATTTTATATTTTTTATACAGTAATAATTTAACAATTTCCACACTAACCACCATCAAAACAAACACAATTTTACTTAATCTGCTCACCAACAATTCCCTCACCAACAATTCCCTCATTATTAATCCCCTCTATTTTACCTCTGAAAATAAACGAGACCTAATAGTTATAGTATGATTGTAAAACGAATTAAGTTACTCAATCTTGACTTATATTTGATTTTTTAGATATTTGTTTGAAATTATTTTGATATATATATATATATATATATATGTCAAATTTAAATACAGTTTAAAACTCGTCAATTTTTCAAACTCAACTTGATGGATTGTACACATTATAAAAAAGTTAATCTATTCAAGTTTGATTCAATTAACATCCGTTTGAGTTCAACTAAAACATAAAAAAGTGAAATTTAACAATTTTTAAAACGACTTAAGTTTTTTCAAGCCAAATTCAGGTAACTTATTACTCGTTTCAAATTATATCCAAACAACTTATTACTCAATGGCGTAATCTATCAATTGAGATTGGAAGTATTCTAAGCAGCAATTAATACTATATATTTAGCAAAATTATTTTAAAAAATATTTAAAATATTTACATCAATGGATCACATTCATTTTGGAGTGACTCACATCATATTAATTTTAAATTTACATCATAAACATTATTTTAAAAATAAATTTCAAAACATAGAATTTTAAAAATAAATTTCAAAACATAGAATTTTAAATATTTTTCCTGTAGAATTGACATAGTCAAGAGACACTGATGTTAGAACAGCGGAGTGGGTGAAGTGAGTTCAGTGTAAGATGATGTGTGGCCTATAACTTTTAGTTATATATGGTTGTTTGGACTATAGAAGGTTTTCATCTTCAAAAGTCTTTTTACCCACTTCAAAAACCCTATGCCAGCAAGGTTTTGTTTGGAATGTAGATTGATTTTTTAATTATTTTAGTTTAGAGTTAAAAAGTCTTGTTTGAGATAGATTTTTTGAATTTTGTGAGAATAAAATAAAATAATTATAATTTAGATATGATATTTATCTTATAACTTTTTAACCTATTTTATCTTTTTATAATTATTTTCACATTTTAATCTCAAAAATCTTGATGTCAAACGAAGTCTAGACAATTGGATAAAAGTTGCATCACACTCCTATTATTGATTCCCTTTAGTTGTGTGTTCTTTGCTTATTAGTTTCACATCCCCTTTGAAAAAAGCTTGAATCTTTCACCTTTTCTTTATTGATGTTGTCTTAAGTTTATTTATTTTAGTTATTTTTTCAAGTTTATATTTCTCCTACAGAAAGAAATTGAACTCAATTTTTCACAGATTTTGCACTTAACAAATGAATCATTAAATACGATGCAAATTTGTATCCTCTCAACATATGCGACTAGAATTAATATAAACAAATCAAAATAACTCGTATATAAGTGATCACGAAGATAGAGTGTTAACATTTCTTTAAAACACCTTACATTCCACCAATGAGTTGTTGTATATCTAGAGTCAATTGTTATCAATAATGTTTTTGTTTTTTGTTTTTTTTACTAATAAAAAAAAATTATATTTTTCAAAAGCACTAATGCTACTAGAAGCACAATTCTGTCACCTAATCAGACAGAGACATTCAAATGGTAGTTGTTATGAAAGTAGAGAGACTGTATATTGAATTGTATAATGAAGTACAAGAAGCCTGTATTTATAGGCTGAGAAGAAACCTAGATAAGTGTAGAAAATAAGATAGAGATATATCAAAGATAAGTATAGAAAAGAAGATGAGATACATCTACAATACATATAGATAAATATAAATAATAATATATATATATCTAACACCCCCCTCAAGCTCAAGGTGGTAAGTCAGATATCAACTTGAGCTTGGAGAGGAGATCAGAGAAGCGTCCTGGAAGATGAGCTTTGGTGAAGAGGTCGGCAGTCTGATCAGCAGAGGTAACAAAGAGAAGACGAACATGGCCACTAGTAACATGTTGTCATATGAAGTGGCAATCGATCTCAATATGCTTGGTGCGATCATGGAAGACATTGTTATGTGCAATCTGAATAGCACTTTGATTGTCACAATAAAAATTGGTGGCAGCAGAATGAGAAACACCCATGTCAGAAAGAAACCAACGAAGCCACACAAGCTCCTGAGTAGTGTCAGCAAGAGCACGATACTCAGCCTCGGTACTAGAACGAGCAACAAGGGTTTGCTTCTTGCTACGCCAGGAAATGAGAGAGTTGCCCAAGAAGAAGTAGAACTCAGTAGTGGAACGACGATCAGTAGGATCCCCTGCCCAATCGGTATCAGAAAAGGCATGCAGCTGTAGAGAAGAGTGAGGGGAGTAGTGAAGACCATGAAACACAGTTCCTGTAAGATAGTGCAAAATGCGAAGTAGAGTAGCATAGTGTGGAGAGCAAGGAGCAGTCATAAATTGACTGACAATGTGAACAACATAAGCAATATTTGGACGAGTAATTGTGAGATAGACAAGACTATCAACTAGCTGACGATATAAAGTTGCATCAGACAATAAGGGGCCGTCAAGAGGTGTAAGGCGAGTCTGAGGATCAACTAGAGTAGTGACAGTCTTGCAATCAGTAAGGCTAGCACGAACCAAGAGATCAGAAGTATACTTGGCCTGAGTAAGAAAATAACTAGAGGAATCTTGAGAAATTTCCAAGCCAAGGAAGTAGCTAAGTGAACCCAAATCTTTCATCTCAAATTGGCGATGGAGAAATTGTTTGAGACTAGAAATACCCATTGTGTCATCTCCAGTGATAATTATATCATCCATATAGAGGAGAAGAAGAATAGTACCCCGCTCTGTCTTATGGATAAACAAGGCAGAATCATGGGCATTGGAAAAAAAACCAAAGTCACGAATGGTAGAGCTGAACTTGGCAAACTAGGCACGCGGAGCTTGTTTCAAACCATACAAAGCATGACGGAGTTTGCAAACCTTGTTTGAGGGAGCAGAAGAACCAGGAGGGGGTTGCATATAACTTTTTCAGTGAGATCACCATTGAAAAATGCATTCTTTGACATCCATCTGATAAAGACTTTAGTGGCGAGCGCAGCAGCAATGGCAAGTAAGCTGCGAACTGAAGTAAGACGGGCAACAGGAGCAAATGTTTCCTCATAGTCAATCCCATATTCTTGACTAAATCTTCGGGCGACAAGGCGAGCTTTGTAACGCTCAATGGAACCATCAGAATGAGTTTTGATCTTGTAAACCCATTTGCAACTAACAGTACGCTTTCCAAGAGGAAGATCAACCACATCTCAGGTATGAGTTTGATCGAAAGCCTGCAGTTCATCAGTCATAGCTTGTTGCCAAAGAGGGTTAGAAGAAGCTTCTCGATAAGAAGTAGGTTCATGAGAGCAAAAGGCAGTGGAACCAATAATATAATCACGAAGAAGAACAGAAGGTTGCCTTACCCGTGTAGAATGACGCTCAGGTGGAGGAGGAATCTCAATGGAAGTAGGCTCCGGAGGAACCTCCATCGGATCTGGAGAAGGCGTAGGGCCATCAGCAGACACAGGATCCTCAGGATGGACAATAGACGTAGGCGATTGTGGAAGCATGGGCCAGAATCCGCATTAAAGTCATCAGAAAACAAATCTATAGAAATATCAGTGAAGACCGGTGAGTGGGTGGACTGTGTGAGGTGAAACTTGGAAAGAGTGGAGAACATTTTTTGTTCCCAGAAGACCACATGACAGGAAATATGAAGACGCTTGGAGATAGGATCCCAACAATGATACCCTTTATGTTCTATACCATACCCGAGAAAACAACAAAGATGAGAACGAGGTTCTAGTTTAGTGTGTTCATGAGGCTGAAGTAGAACAAAACAAGCAGAACCAAAAACTTTAAGAGTGGTATAATCAGGAAGAGAACCATACAAGCGCTCGTAAGGAGAAGTGTTAGCTATTACAGGGGTAGGGACTCGATTGATGATGTAGATAGCAGTGAGGGCAACTTCCCCCCAAAATTTTTTAGGACAAGAAGAAGAGAGGAGAAGAGCCCGAGTAGTGTCTAGAATATGACGGTGCTTTCTTTCGGCTCGTCCATTTTGTTGGGAAGTGCCTGCACAAGTTCAATGAGAGAGAGTACCATGAGCCGGAAGAAAAGAAAGAAAATCAAAATCCAAGTACTCCTTAGCATTATCAGAACGAAAAAGCTTAATAGTACGAGAAAACTGAGTGCGGACCATAGTAGAGAAATCATAGTAAATCTTTTTAAGTTTAGAGTGATTTTTGAGAAGAAAAAGCCAAGTATAGAAAGAAAAATCATCAACAAAAATCACAAAATATCTGGACCCCCTCACGGTAGGTGTGGGGGAAGGTCCCCGAATATCTGAATGCACAAGATCAAAAGGAGTAGTAGAAATAGAATTACTTTTATTAAAAGGTAAGGCAGGTTGTTTAGCAATTTGACAAGATAAATAATCGACATCTTCAAGACGAACACGACCTAATTGACCACTAGAAACTAAAATTTTCAAACGACTAAAAGAGACATGTTCTAAGCGACAATGCCAAAGATAAAAGTAAGACATAGTAGATGTAACAGCAACAGTAGATGATTTGTGCGATCTGCGAAGAGGGATAAGCTCGAACAGACGTCCATGCTTACGGCCTATCCCAAGGATCTATCTCATCTAAGGGTCCTGCACCAAACAACCATTAGCAGAGAAGGTAATACTTAGACCCAGTTCACATAACTGACCAACAAAGATAAGGTTCATTTTAAGAGAAGGAATATGGTAAGCATCAGAAAGAGACACAGTGGAAGTAGAGATTTGGCCAATATGACTAACAAGCATATGAGAACCATCAACAGTGTGTATAGAGGGAACAGAAGAGGATGATGACAAAGAAGAATATAGAGTGGAGTCAGAAATCATGTGATTACAGCATGCAAAATCAAAATACCATGAAGAACCTGAGGTTACTAAAGAGCAGTAGAGGGGGGAGTACCAGATTTGTTGAGCACCTGGTGGATAATGGACTCAACATCATCCATAGAGAAGGAATGAGCAGAAGAACCCTCAGAGGCAACAGCAGCAGAGCGAGAACCGTAGCTAGATTTGGATTGAGACCCAGAACGAGAAGCCCTTTCTTAGATGAAGTAGTGGAGGGAGCTCGAGGACAATTGCTTTGGAGATGGCCTGGAGCAATCTTGTGACAAGTCAAGCATTCGCGAACTTGGCAGTGAATAAGAGAATGATTGGCTGGCAGGCCTCGGTTACGACAATAACTGCATATGATTGGCTGTGAAGAAGAGGAACTTTGAGAATATGGCGTAGCAAGAACAGAATCTATGGCTTGAGATCTGAGACTCCCAAAACAAGTCTCCTCTGATAGGAGCTCAGTAATGGTTTGCTCTAATGTGGGCAAGGGCAAACGATGGAGCAAAGAAGCACGCACGGGCTCAAAAGTGCTATAAAGAGCCATAAGAAACTGTAATAGGCGCTGATGATTTCGATAAGTAATAAATAGTTGTGCATCATCAGAATGAGCCCATAGAAGTTCAGAAAGAGCGAGCTGGTCCCAAACAAACGACATTTGGGAGATGAAGTCATTGAGAGACTGACAGGGTGCTTGGTGCATATGATGAAGAGTCTGCAACAGTTGATACTGGTGAGCATGTCCAGTGGTCTGATAACGTTCCTTCAAGAAATTCCAAATTGCTTTGGCAAGAGAGGCAAGGGAGTCATCATCCTGAAAGCGTCCAAATTGAAGGTTGATGGAAGGAACTGAGATAGCCCGGAACCATGTGATAATTTGATAATTCTTACTTTCCTATTTGTCAAGACGGTCATCGAATGCAGAGTCCGTTTTGTCCTCCTTCTGGTTGGGTTTAGGAAGAGCACCAGTAATGATCCGTCAAAGGCGTTTGCCTTTGATGAAACTCGAGAGAGCTTGAGCCCAACTAACATAATTAGACCCATCAAGGATAATAGAAACAGATTGGAAGTTCTCTGTACAATCCATAAATGCCAAAATGGAGGTTACCAACAGATTCAGAAGGCTGAAAAACCTTAGGAACAGGTAGGGCTGATGTCAGCAGCGAGGCAGTAGCGGAGTAGGGCTGATGTCAGCGACTGAGGAATAGGGAAAATGGCTGAGAGAAGTCAACCGGAAGCCAAGGGGAGGCGGCTGATGCGGAAGCCGATGGGCAAGCCGAGGGAAGCCGATTGAGACAACGCGTGTGGGAGCGTGTTGAGAGTGGAGGTGGCATCAACCGACGCGCTAGGCTTTGGGAGGCGTGAGGACGCGTGCGCTGTCCGATGGAGGTGAATCTGGTGGCGCTGGCTTCGTTGTGAAGAAACGAAGAGGTGGGTATTGTCCAAACGTTGAAAGAGGAATGGACGAGATACGCAGAAACCAACAAAAACTGACAGAGGACAGAAGCAATCTGCCAAAAAAAAAAACGTGAGGAAAGAAAAAAAAAATGCTATGAGAGAACCCTGGGCTCTAATACCATGTTATGAAATTAGAGAGACTGTATATTGAATTGTATAATGAAATACAAGAAGCTTGTATTTATGGGTTGAGAAGAAACCTAGATAAGTGTAGAAAAGAAGATAGAGATATATCAGAGATAAGTATAGAAAAGGAGATGAGATACATCTACAATACAGATAGATAAATATAAATAATATATATATCTAACAGTAGTGAACCATACTTGATGTGGGATCCATATGCATGCGATTGTCTATAACTAGTTTTGTGTGTAGCAATCCTCTTTTCAAAACGAATACTTTCTTTATATTTTCTATATGTCAATAATATTTTTTCTAAAAGAAAACAATTTGGAGATCACCATGATTTTACCTAATAATTCGATTCATTCAATTTGTAAGCCTCTATATGTAGATTAGATTATAGATAGTCAATGAAAAAAAAAATATCAATATGGTAATTGTATTTATGAAAACTAAACTATCTATTTTTGAAAACAAATATAATGTAAGAATATGGTTACGATTAATGGATGAATCTAATTTTGATTTAAAAATGCAAACAAATAAACTTTTAAGGAAAACGAATCAAATATTTGAAATGGAACCCATAGTGAGGGTTATAGGCCTAACTTAACGATCCGGTGGAGGCGACAACTCCCTTCCAAAAATTATCAATTGTATGAGAAGGCCAAGCTGCTCAAACCTTACTGACTACTTGCACTCTGGATAGGACTTTTCATAGGAAGATGGAATCTTTTTGTGATTTTTTAGGTTTAAAGTAGATATATACAAGCAATTGAGATGTGTATGTATGGTTTAGCTGGTCCAAGTATTTTGTCCACTCACAATTTCATCTTTTAGACTGCTCTCTCTCCTCTCTTCTCTCTTCTTCTCTCTCCCCTTTTAGTTCTACATTCACCAGTTAGAATTATACCAGATTAATTTGGAGGAAAGATTCATTTTTTTTTTTCCCCTGCTTTTGAAGGAAGGACTTGCTTTAATCTATTTTTTGGTGCCGTGGTGTGTAGTCTTCCTTGCAATTCAACCAACTGTGACCTATTGATTTTAACATTTTCAACTTGTTACAAAAGTACTGGACCCCCCCCCCCCCCCCAAAACAGAAAAAAAAAAAAAAAGGAAAAAAAAAAAGAAGGGTAAAAAGTACTTTCTCTTCTATGAAATCCAAGATATTTCAATGTTTGGTGTTAATATATTTTAATTGCTGAATTGTTAAATCACCAACTCATTTAGAGATAGTGACAAATTTATTATTTATATTTTAAACACTACCTAACACCAAAAAAAAAAAAAAAATTTTAATGTTGAAACAGCTTATCAAAACTTTTTTTTTATAAATATTTTCTTAAAATAACTCACTTTTAAAGAAATACCAAAAAAAATTGTTTTAGAATATTTTAAAACTGTTTTGATATGATAAAAAAATATTTATTTTTAATTTGAAATAATGCAAAAATTTGTTAAATGATTTAATTGATTAAAGATCCAACCTACAACTCATATTAATGTCAAAAGTAAGGTATAAACAAAAATAAATTGTTATTTATATTAAAGAGGATACAAATCAAAACTCAATTTTAAAATCATGTAAAACATACCCACCCAAAAAAAAAAAAAAAAAAAAAAAATCTTGTGAAACTAACTGATAAATGAAATTCCCGTTGATGTACGTCTTGTACATTAGTTACTTCTGATATAAGACAAAATTTATGGGAAAAAAATTTAAATACATGTTTTATGTAATTCATAAGCATATAAAAATAATCATGTAAATTATCAATATTTAAGGCTATTTTGAAAAGATGATTAAAAGTCATCTTCTAACTTTTAACTTATTTTGGATCACATTATCTCTATTTTTTTTCATATATTTTTTCAATAAAAGTAAAAAACAAAAAAAAACAAAAAATTAACTTTTTGTCAATTTTCCAAAACCATCCTCAATAGGGACATGTTTTTCGAAAACTACTTCATAGACTATATGGAAGCAATCATTACTTTCATTTTTTTTTTAAATAAAAAAATGATAACTGACATAGGTGGGCCCATAGGGGGTTTTTGGCCCACCACTTAGAGCCCAACGTACGATTCAAATACTAAAACCCAACATTACTTCAACCTAACGTTGCACTAAGAACCAATGGCATCTAAACACTTGTCAAGAAAAGAATCAGCTACGTAAGCAGACAAAAATCCTACAAAGTTATTGCACCACACATCAGCCATTAATGAGGTTTCCTGTAGCATTTAATGTGATAACTCATTCACATCAGAACAGAACAGCCTCACCATGAACAAGGCAAGTTAGAACATAGACTTTCGGCCAACATGACAGGTCGGAGTGGACAATGAAATGATGAACAAAGGATATAAGCAGGTTTCTAAGACGAAAAGAAGGTTAAGTTCTTTATCATCACCCTATCTCTACAGTCCATTAGTCTCTTTTCTAACTTGCTCGTCGGAGGGTTCGCTGGGGGACTCCCGTTCCCCGTTGGACTTGTGCAGGTTTCTTAGTGGGCCCAACGACCGGACAACGGTGTGGGAGGTGGGATCAGCCCGACCTGTTCATCAGGGATAAGTAGTATCATCAGTTGGCGCCGTCTGTGGGAACCTTTCACTCCGTGTGACAATTGTGCTCATTGTTGCCAGAGACCCATTCCCGATAATTCCTCATTGCCACCCACCAAGGTGGATGGTCACAACTAGATCCATGGCTTCTCAACACAACGTTGCCGACCCCCAAGCCGACCCTCTTAACCCAAACAACCCACCTCAGTATTTCACAGAACTCACCAACAGCATCAACCGCCTAGCCGAACAAAACCAAGCCTTGATCAATGCTTTGCTTCAACAAGACCTCCATGTGCCTCCTCCATCACCACAAGATATCCCACCTAATCGAGAACGAACCCTGAGCCATCCCTTCCAACAAGCCCACCCCTTCAACTTGGAGGGTTTGTGACCCCCACCCCAAGATATGAACCCGCCACCTCGGGGTCTACATCCATCAGTCCAAGCACCTGCTCCCGAGGGAGAGGCTAGTAGTGTCTAGCCTCCATTGCATTCTGATGGTGACAACGTTCCTATCTGGGATGCAGAACTCCGAGCCATGAAACTCCAGTTTCAAGGAGTCATGCAGAATATACAGAATAAACCCTCCACAACAGCCAATTCACCGTTTGTCGCCTCCATTAGAGACAAACCCCTACCTCCTAAGTTCAAAATGCCCTCGATCGACTCTTTCGACGGCACAACGGACCCGATCGACCACTTGGAGACTTATAGGACCCTAATGATCCTCCATGCTTTTCCTAATGAGATCATGTGTCGGGCTTTCCCCGTAACACTCAAAGGGTCGGCTCGACTCTGGTTCAGTCAGCTGCCGACGGACTCTGTCTCTACTTTCCAACACGTAAGTGATTCCTTTCTTAGCCATTTCATTAGTGCCCAGCGCTAACGGCACTCGGCGACTCAGCTCCTCAACATCCGTCAGACGGAGGGGGAATCGCTACATAGCTTCATCACCCGTTTCAACACCGAGGCCTTGCAGGTGGCGGAAAACGACGACAAGGTCATTCTCACAACTTTCATGGTTGGTTTACGATCGTCCGACTTCCTTTTCTCCTTGTCCAAAAACCCTCCAACCTCCATGGCAATCCTCCTTTCCAAAGCCCAAAAATATATGAACGCCGAAAATTCTCTGGCCGCCCGCCAAGATTTTATAACCAAAAACCCAACCCTCAGAGAGAAGAGAAAGAAATCTGAAACCAGAACCACCCAATACACACAATAAGCACCTCAGTATACCGATCGAACTGCTCGAGCTGACCGATCGGCACTTACCCGACCCGGTCGGTTTGAGCGGTACACTCCTCTCAATTCCCCATAAAACAACTCTTGAACCAGATCTAACGAGATTACAACTTGAAATGGCCACAACCGTCGTAGTCTCCTTCTAACCAGCGAGGCCAACCCAAATACTACCGTTTCCATCAGGACTGCAGGCACAACACTGAGGAATGTGTTAACCTTAAAGACTAGGTAGAGAGCTTGATACGCCAAGGGTGCCTCAGTCGGTTCACGGCAGCCCGTCCCCAGTAACGGCCAAGGACCGAACCTACCAGGGGCAACCACTGACACACCCCTTCCCGACAACCCGCACAACCTAACCAAGGCAATGATCGGCCCCCACCAGAACCCCGAGCACAAGGCAACCCTACTCCCCCAGTTGGAGAGATCAGGGTCATTGTTAGCGGACTTGCATGCGAAAGACCATCCTGTTCGGCCCAGCGAGCTGAACTCGGAAAAATCAAGCAGGGCTCCGACAAAGAAGTCGCGACATTGGATCACCCCTTCAAATACCCCAAACAGTGGATAGAACCTATCACCTTTACGGAGGCCGATTGCACAGACATCCGTTACCCTCATGGCGACCCCCTCATCATCTTTGCTCTCCTGTCCAATTACAAAGTCAGACGAGCGCTTGTTAACAACGGCAGCTCTTCAGACATCATCTTCCTGAACGCCTATCGCCAGCCCAAAGTCGAGGAAGAAAGATTGTCCCCTCTCCAAACCCCACTAGTCGGCTTCACGGGGAATCGGGTGACCTCCATAGGCTTCATCGATCTTCCCATCACCATCGGAGAGTATCCACGGCAGACCACCAAGTTACTCACTTTCCTTGTCGTCGACTGTCCCTCTACTTATAACATCATCCTCGGCCGTACAGCCCTTAATGTTTTTCAAGCTGTCACATCCACATACCATCTGGCCATGAAATTTCCTACCGACCTCAAGGTCGGCACCGTGAGGGGAGAGCAGACGGTGGCCAAAGAATGCTACGTCACTTCACTCAAAGAGGTCAAGCTGAAAGAGGCTATGATCATCGAAGGACTCGACGTCAGAGACGAAGACAAGTTAGTCAGAGGGGAACCAGTGGAAGAACTTGTTGAAGTCCCCATCGACCCTATCAACCCAACAAAAACAGCCAAGATCGGCAGCCAACTATCCTCCCAAGCCAAGGCCGACCTTACAGCCCTCCTAACCGAGCACAATGATGTATTTGCCTAGGCTCATTCCAACATGCTGGGTATTGATCCCTTATTCATCACTCATCATCTCAGCATCGAGCCCCACTTCCGACCTTTCCGCCAGAAGCAGCGTGTTTTTTACCCGGAACGCAATGCCCTTATTGCTTCTGAGGTAGACAAATTACTGGAGGCACGGTTCGTCAAGAACATAGACTACCCCAGATGGCTGTCAAATGTAGTCCTGGTCTGTAAAAACAACGGTAAATGGCGACTCTGTGTCGACTACTCCGACCTTAATCGAGCTTGCCCCAAAAATAGTTATCCCCTCCCCCGCATAGATCTACTTGTCAACACCACTGCCGGACATCAGATACTTAGTTTCATGGACGCCTTCTTCGGCTACAATCAAATTCTGATGCACCCGGCTGACCAGGAACACACCTCCTTCATCACAGACAGAGGAACTTACCACTATCTAGTTATGCCATTCGGATTGAAAAATATCGGAGCAACTTACCAACGGTTGTTCAATGCCGTCTTTCACCACCAGATAGGTCGGAACATAGAAATCTACGTCGATGACATGCTTGTCAAGAGCAAACTCTCCTCTGATCATCTGACAGACCTATGAGAGACCTTCGAAACCCTACGCAAGTATCAAATGAGGTTGAATTCGGAGAAGTGCGCCTTCGGCGTAGGATCTAGGAAATTCTTGGGTTTTATGGTTAGTCAACGGGGCATCAACGCCAACCCCGAAAAGATCAAGGCCTTGATAGAAATGTAGTCTCCCAGAACAGTCAAAGAGGTTCAACGGCTTACTGGCAGAGTCGCCACCCTCAACCGTTTTATTTCCCGCGCAACAGACAAGTGTCTTCCCTTTTTCAAAGTCCTTCGACAGGCCTTTGAGTGGACCATCGAATCCGAAGAGGCCTTTCAATAATTGAAGCAGTCATGGCCAACCCCCCACTCTCTCAGCGTACTCAGGCGAGACCCTCTTTCTCTACTTAGCCGTATCAAACACCGCAGTCAGTGCGGCCCTCATCAAGGAGGACAGCTCAGTACAGCGTCTGATTTATTACATTAGCGAGCTCTCAGGGGGCAGAACAGAACTACCCTCTGCTGGAAAAAATGGCCCTTGCTTTGGTCATAGCCTTTACATGACTCCGACTTTATTTCCAAGCTCACTCCATAGTGGTCCTCACTAATAAACCTTGAAGAAGGTAATGCAATAGCCAGAGCTGTCCGACAGACTTATGCAATGGTCTGTCGAGCTCAGCTAATTTGAAATCTCTTATCGACCTCAAACAGCGATCAAAGGATAGGTCGTCGCCGATTTTATCTTGGAATTCACCAATCCCACTCCAACCGCACCCCTTCCGCTAAGGCAATTTAACACTGAGGCAGAAGACCCCCACTCCTGGACCCTCAATGTCGATGGATCATCCCGCAAAGAAGGCAGTGGGGTTGGTCTCATCCTCACTGCTCCCGAGGGCGGTTATTTCAAGTGTGCCCTCTGTTTCCTGTTCGACGCAAGCAACAATGAAGCCGAATATAAGGCCTTGATAGCAGGTCTTTGCCTAGCCAGAGACATTGGTGTAAGCCATATCTAAGTGTTCAGTGACTCCCAATTGATCGTCGGGCAGATCACGAGGGAATTCGACGCGAAGGAAGACACGATGTGAGCCTACAGGGACATTGCACTCCCTCTCGTTCGCCTTTTCAATACTTTCCATATCAAACACATCCCTCGGTTAGAAAACTCCAAGGCAGACGAAATGGTCCAGTTAGCCTCGACCGACAAGTCAACCTCAGCCATGGCGTCGCCTTGAATACCTAGCCTATCTGGCTACTTCGTCAAACCAGAAGGAGGTTCACTTCATCCAAAACGAACCTATCCCATAGGCTGCAGACATCCTTCTGTTTTTGACAAGTGGGGAGTTGCCAGCCGATAAACAGCAGGCCACCAAAGTCAGAATCTGGTCTCCAATTACATCCTCTTCAGCGGCTACTATGCAAACGCGGATTTTCGCACCCAAACCTCAGGTGTCTCAGTCCTGCTCAAGCGATATGTAATGAGGGAAGTCCACGAGGGTGTGTGTGGTAATCATTTGGGTGCAAGATCTCTGGCCCATAAAATCCTCCGCACCGGTTACTTCTGGCCTACTCTTCACTAAGATGCCACCGATTTTGTGCTTAAGTGTGATAAGTGCTAGTGCTTTGCCAACATCCCTTATGCCCCACCAACAGAACTGATTACGCTCTGCAGTCCCTACCCCTTCGCCAAGTGGGGCATCGACTTAGTTGGTCCATTGCCCACCGGAAGGGGCCAAACCAAGTTCGATGTAGTTGCCATTGACTACTTCACTAAATGGGTAGAAGCGGAACCCCTCGCTATAATCATTGAGCGGAACACAACCAGGTTTATCTGGCAGTCAATCGTGTACCGATTTGGAATCCCCCAAGCCATCGTCTCGGACAATGGCAAACAATTCGACAATGCCAAGTTCAGGAAATTCTATGCAGAGCTCCACATTAGACCATGCTTCTTTTTCCCAGGCCATCCCTAAGCCAATGGCCAAGTTGAAGTCACCAATCGCTCCTTCCTGAAGATCATCAAAACTAAGTTGGAAGCCGTTAAAGGGCTTTAGGCTGAGAAGCTACCAAACGTACTCTGGGCTTATCGAACTGCCGCTCGTACCCTCTTGGGGAGACCCTTTTCGCCTAATGTACGGTACAGAGGCGGTCATTCCAATGGAGATCGGCCTGCCGACCCCTTGGTTTTGCACCTGGATCCAAAACTCAATGAAGAATTGCGTCGGGCTGACTTGGACCTGATTGAAGAGCTCCGAGAGACAACTACTGTCAGAGGCGCGTCGTATCAGCAAAAAATGAGAACACATTATAACTGCAAAGTTCGACCGCGAGAGTTCATGGGGGACCTAGTCTGCACAAAGCAACCCTTACCATTAAAAATCCTACGAGGGCAAGCTAGCAGCCAAATGGGAAGGACCTTACATAGTCAAAGCCAGACCCTGCCCGGGCACTTACCGACTCTAAGATATGGAGGGCAGAGACCTCCCCCATCTATGGAACGCCGAGCACTTGAAGCGTTATTTCTAGTGAAATGGTGTCTCATATTTTTGTACTATTCCATTGTTGTATGTTCCTTTTTACCGATCTGCACACTTGTCCATTTTCGCCCTTTCCATACATGGTGTAAACTTGTGATCAACAGGCTGTGCCTTAAATGACAATGACTTTATATCTCCATTATTTGCGTCGTGTTTCAATAACAACTTGTTAACTTAAGCCTTAGCCAGACTGAGCACAAAGAGCTCAGCCAGACTGAGTTAACTTAAGTCTCAACCAGACTGAGCACGAAGAGCTCAGCCAGACTGAGTTAACTTAAGCCTCAGCCAGACTGAGTACCAAAAGCTCAGCCAGACTGAGTTAACTAAAGCCTCAGTCAGACTGAGCACGAAGAGCTTAGCCAGACTGAGTTAATTTAAGCCTCAGCCAGATTGAGCATGAAGAGCTCAGCTAGACTGAGTTAATTAAAACCTCAGCCAGACTGAGCACCAAAAGCTCAGCCAGATTGAGTTAACCCTACGCCTCAGCCAAACTGAACACGAAAAGCTCAGCCAGACTGAGTTAACTTAAGCCTCAACGCGGCAGAGCCCTCCAAGTCTTAGTTAGAACTCGCATGAAAAATTCGGCCGGTCTAAATCAAAGCTAGTCTCAACTGTTGCCATACTTAGTTAAAATCCAAGTTCACGACCATCCATTTTCACTAATCATACAAGTTAGCCTGTTTACCCATTTTTAACATTTTTACATCATGGTTTATTTACGAAATTTCATATTCCCAAATGTGAACATACAAGTTAGCCTGATTGCCTATTTTGACAATTTTTACATCACAATTTACTTAAAGTTTTACAATTTACGCACAAGTTTCATTTTTACCCTACTTTTTATTGAATTCTGCTAAGCCATTTTCACCATTCCAAATTTACAAATCAGAGCAATAATAACGACAACAACAATACATAAGAAAACTCGTTATTTATTAACAAACTTGAATTTTTACACAAATTCATTACAGAAACTACCTCTATTAAAAAAAAAAAACAAACAACACGCGAGATCTTCCTCTTAACCCCTCATCTAGGGGGGTCTGGGCGACGTTGTCTTTTCTACCTTCACGAGGCTGAAGTCCATGTCCGGGAACATTTTGCGCCTTATACTTGAAAGTCATCCAGCCGCTGTCCTAGAACTGGCTCATCTCGTGCTTGTAGAAGTCAGACCACTAGAAGCTTTGGATCACTTCCTTTTCACTCCTACCTCCAGCGGTCGCTCCGGACGGCCCAGCGCCCCCATCCCCCTCTTTCGCCAAGCTCCTGGCAACCGCGGCATCAATGGCAATCTGGAATTCGACGGACCCCTTGAATTGCTCTACGGCCGCCACGCATAAGTCGGGGTACGCCGCCCTCTCAGATGCTAACTTGGCCCTTTTTTCTGCTAGGGCCTTCTCTAACTCTGCAATCCGACAATCCGCCTCTTCTTTGTCTTTGATTGACTGGTCGCGCAGTTCTTCGTTGTTAGTAAGGGCCTCTTCCCACCTCTCATTGGCGGTGGTGTAGGCTTATTAGACTAGCTCTAGCTGTCTCTTCTCGCCCGCCAGCTCGAACTCTAGCGATATCGCCTTACGGCGTTCCGCTTCCAGCTCTAATTTGGTCGCGAGGAGCTCAACACCAGCACGCTCTGCTAAATAGCTCTGCACCACCGCCAATACTTCCATCTTCTTTGCTCTTTGCGCACACTCCAGCCCCTTTGCGCACGCACTCTGAGCGGCCTTCTTCCAGCCCGCTGTTTCAACCTTTAGTTTCTGCAGCTGGGCCTTCACCCCTTCTAGCTGGGCCCTCAGCGGGCTCTACCTCCATCTTTGCGCGCGCTACTTTATTCATCAAGGCAGTTGCCAAGGTTGCTGCCTCCATTTGGGCCGAGCAAACCTCTCTCAGAAGGTCGGCCTCTGTCAACTGCGCCATTGACCGCACGACCGCATCCTCCACCACTCCAATGAGTCAGTTGGCTGCGACCCTGGCCTCCCGCGCCTTGCTCTACTGAGTAACCTGCCAACGCGCGCGCGTGGTACATGACGGTCTTCAACGCGACGCTTGTCTCTGGTTTGCTACTCCAAGTCTTCCCTTCACCGGGATTGGGAGATACTTCTACCACAGGCCCCACCGTCGCCTCCGCCTGGGCACTTCGGCCCACGTCCTCTTTCAGTACTTGGGCTCTTGGGCCCATGCCTTCCTTTGCCACTTAGGCAGTTTCCCTTCCTGGCACTTCCTCCACGCTCCCCTCCTTCATCTTCTTTAAAGCAAGGGCGTCCTTGCTACCCTCTGCCGTTACCCTCTTTTTCTTCGTTTTCTTTAGCACTGCCTCCACCTCCTGTTTGCCCCTCTTCTTTAGCGGGTCTACTGGGGACGGCAGTGGGCAAAGTCAATCAGGTCTTTGTCCTCAACGGTTTGGGACGCAGGTCAGACCTGCTCCTCATCACCAGTTTAGGTGCGGGCCCCAACTGTCTCTCCTTATACTTGTCTGCTTTGGCGAACACTCTCCTCTCTTCCGTCTTCTCTACCTTCCTCCGTGCCTCCAGCTCCTCCCTCGCCGGATCCTCCTCCATCAGCTGCGGCCCTAGGCTCAGGGTAAACAGGGTTGAAGGAAGGATCAGGTCATCCCAACTCAGCCCCTCATTCTCTCTCTACTGCTTCACCCTCTTCACCCTGTTCTCAACCTCCGCATCTAGCCTTGGCTCCACCGATTTTGTGGGACTTTCCATGTTGTGCGAACTCCTCTCCCACCATTCGCTGATACATAAAACTACCTCAGCCTCCACCCCTTCACCGAAGATGGCAAGCTTGCCACTAGACCCCAACTCGCGCACCGCCTGCAAGGTCACTCACGTCTTCTGTTGATCGGAGGCCTTGTAGCAGGAGAAGAATTCCTCCACTGTCATCGCCGCCCCTCCAGTCGCCTGTGGCCAGGCGATCGAGCAGGCCATTAGTATTTTCCAGGCATTCAGCATTAGCTACCCTGGCGCCACCTCCAGCTTGTTAGGTACGTCCACCACTATTTGGGGGAGTGGTAGCAAAAGCCCTCCCCGCAGTGCCTCCTCATACAACGTGAATTCTGTTGGTCGTGCATCCGACGCCCTGTCCTTTGATATGGGCAGCCTCAGCTCTATCTCCGCCAGAATTTAGTACTTCTTTCATACCTCTTCCAACTCCTCCGCCGTAAACGTAGATTTGTTGGCCTTGGTGTGCTTGTGGTCCGGCTCCACTTGGCTAATTGGCCTAGTGGCTACGATCATCATCGTCGGGCGAGCCCGCGCCGCTTGCCCAGTTCCCGTCCCCTCCCTCTACTCTGCTTGGTACTGTTCTGCCAACTCCACTGCGTCGTCATCTCCTAATGAGTCTAGCCTTACGGCTGGCACTTCATCTCGAGCCATTCCTCTTACGTGTCTGCGTATCGCTTCGGACGTTGGTACAAGGAAGTTCGCAAAGTGTTGCAGAGGCATGTCACACAAAACAAATGAGTTCACCTTTGAAATGTGTTGATTTTTTACGATAAGGTAAGAAAGGGAATAACTCTAAATGCCCGCGGTTTACCTATATTTCAAGGGTCGAGATTAAATTTCGCTAGTTTAAAAAATTTCGAAAGCTTCCGCCCCCGCCTTTTCAACGCCCTATATTAGCCTATCCCTTCACTTTTCTGCTAATGCATCACCTCCCTTATTACGGGATTATGCCATGTGTACGACCACGATCCACTACTCTCTTCCCCTTCCCTATCTATTCCACTTCACAACACCATGTGTCCTGCTGCCCCTCGAGCCCCGCGCGCCGCCATTTCCCCTTCTCATTCGGTCACCCTTCGCGAGCGGCCCTCATCTCAGTCGGTCTTCTCACTCGGTCACCCTTCGCCGTCGACTCTCCTCCCAGTCGACTTCTCACTCGGTCACCTTTCGCGATTGGCCCTCCTCCCCGTCGGCCTTCTCACTCGTGACCCTTCACGGTCAACCCTTCTCCCCGTCGGTTTTCTCACTCGGTCACCCTTCGCGGTCAACCCTCCTCCCCGTCGGTCTTCTCACTCGGTCACCCTTCGCGGTCTGCCATCCTCCCAGTCGGTCTTCTCACTCAGTTACCCTTTGCGGTCGACCCTCCTCCTAGTCGGTCTTTTCACTTGGTCACTCTTCGTGGTCGGCCCTTCCTCCCAGTTAGCCTTCTCACTCGATCACCCTTCACGGTTAGCCCTCCTCTCCGTCGGACTTCTCACACTCGACCACTCACAAACCCCGTTTTCTTCCTTATTCCTTTCATTGGACTGAAGCTGCACTTGGGGATGGGGGACTACTGACATAGGTGGGCCCATAGAGGGTTTTTGGCCTACCACTTAGAGCCTAACGCACGATTCAAACACTAAAGCCCAACATTACTGGAACCTAATGTTGCACCAAGAACCAATGGCATCTAAATACTTGTCAAGAAAAGAACCAGCCACGTAAGCAGACAAAGATCTTACAGAGTTATTGCACCATACATCAGCCATTAATGAGGTTCCCTACAGCATTTAATGCGATAACCCCTTCACGTTGGAACAGAACAGCCTTACCATGAACAAGTCAAGCTAGAACATAGACTTTTGACCAACATGACAGGTCAGAGTGGACAAGGAAATGATGAACAAAGGATATAAGCAGGTTTCTACGACGAAAAGAAGGTTAAGTTCTTTATTATCACCCTATCTCTACAGTCCATTAGTCTCTCTTTTCTAACTTGCTCGTTAGGGGGTTCCCTGGGGGACTCCTGTTCCCCGTTGGACTCTTGTGCAGTTTCTCAGTGGGCCCAGTGACCGAACAACGGTGTGGGAGGCGTGGATCAGCCCAACCCATTCCTCAGGGACAAGTAGTATCATCAAAAACTAAAATACAAAATGAAGAAAATAATAACGAAAAGTCTAGGATCATAGAAAAAATTCCCAGAATCCATCCATAAATTTAATTGTGTGGTTTAGATTTAATTATGTATAATGAAACCAACACTTGAGTAAAATTTCTACCCACCAATATTTATAACAGTCCAATGTAACACTCAAATGTAATACTTTAAAAAAAAATACTCTTAGTATACTTTTCTCAAACATAACATTCTAATATAACACTAAAAAAAAAAAAAAAAAAAAAAAAAAAAAACTCCTTAGTGTAACATTCAAATGTAACAACAAAAAATTCATTAGTGTTCTCAAACATAATATTCTAATGTAATACTAAAAAAAAAAAGATGTGGGCTTCTTCAAACCGTTTCAAAAAGAGTATAAAAATTCATTAGTAAGCTTTGGATAAATGTATAATTTTCAAACTATGAGTGCTATGTTTGGAAAAAAGTATATTAAATAGTTTTTTAGTATTTTTTTTATGTGTTACATTGGAGTGTTACGTTTGTGATTATATTGATTGAAGTGTTATGTTTTGGAAAAATACACTGAGTTTTTTTTTTTTTTTGTGTGTGTGTGTGTGTTATATTGGAGTGTTACGTTTGGAAAAAATACACTAAGGAGGGAAAAGTACACTAAGAAATTTTTTTGGAATGTTACATTGTTACATTTGGGAAGTTTTCTTGGAGTGTTATGTTATTACATTTGGGAAAAGTACATCAATGAGTTTTTAGTGTGTTACATTGGAACGTTACGTTTTTGTTCATAATGTGGGATTTGTTCTATGAGAAGGAAAAATTCAAAACCTCAATAGTGCAGATTGTCCAAATGTGTAATTTTACATTTAGAGAAACCTACTTTTATCATCCATTTTTTCTTATAAACCCAAATGTCCCATTAAAGTGGAAATTACATAAAAAGGTAGTTACTTACATGTTTGAGTTTAATTTTTTTAGGGATAAAAGTGATTTTCTCAAAATGTAAAATTACACATTTGGACAATTTGCATCATAGAAGTTTTGAATTTTTCCTCATTCTAGAACAAATCACACATTACAAACAAAAATCTAAACTTTAATGTAACACTCCAATAACGTAACACTTCAATATAATACACTAAAAAACTCATTGGTGTACTTTTCTCAAACATAATAACGTAATACTCAAAAAAAAAAAAAAATCGTGTACTTTTTCCAAACGTAACGCTCCAATGTAAAAAAAAAAAATCCTCAGTGTACTTTTTCCAAACATAACACTTAAATCAGTGTAATTTCAAACATGAACTCCAATGTAACACACAAAAACACTAAAAAAACTCCTTAGTGCACTTTTTTTAAATGTAACACTCATAATTTGAAATTATACATTTGTTCAAAACTTACCAAGGAATATTTATACTGCTTTTGGAATGGTTTGAAGAATCTCACATTTTTTATTTTTTATTTTTTTTTATTTTAATATTATATTGGAGTGTTACGTTTAGGAAAAGTATACTAAGATTATTTATTTATTTATTTTTGTGTTACATTGGAGCATTACATTTGGGATAAGTACACCAAAGATTTTTTGTGTGTTACATCATAAAGTGTTACACTAAGAAATTTATTTAGAGTGTTATATTGAAGTGTTACGTTTGGAAAAAGTACACTAAGGAGTTTTTTTTATATGCTACATTAGAATGTTACACTAAGGAGTTTTTGTGTGTTACATTAGAGTGTTACACTTATGAATTTTTTTTAGAATATTATATTAGAGTGTTACATTTGAAAAAAATACATCAAAATGTTTTTTTATGTTACATTAGAGTGTTTCACTAAGGAGTTTTTGTGTGTGTTGCATTAGAGTGTTATATTAAGGAGTTTTTTCTGTGTGTTATATTAGAGTGTTATGTTTTAAAAAAAAATACATTAAGAAGTTTTTTTGTGTGTTACATTAAATTGTTACAATAAGAAATTTTTTTTTGTGTTAGTTTAGAGTGTTACACTAAGGAGTTTTTTTGGAGTGTTATATTAGAGTGTTACGTTTAGGAAAAATACAGTAAGAAATTTTTTTATGTATTACATTAGCGTTATATTTGGATGTTAATTAATGTCAATGTTACAATAAGGACGAACACTACAAAAAGGAACGAACACCACACCAATAATACTACAAACGGGGTAACATCATCCACCTACAAATCACTCCACTAAATCCCCACAAAAAAAAAAAAAAGAAAAAAAAAAAATAGAAACGTAAAAACCTACCTTACCCACGTACACCCAACATTAGGAAAAAATCTAAACAAAATCACACACAAGGACAAACAAGTAAACTTTCAAACCCCCAAATCAAAGAAATATAACATACCCAAAATAAAAAAGATTAATTGGTTTGAAAGAAAACTTATAAGATTTAATGGAATAACTTTTCTCCAAATGCGATTTATGAATAATTTCTCCAATAATTAAATGTATAATGTTATTCAAAATTGTAATTTACGAAGTTATATACAGAATAATGAAATTAATAATAAAAAGAATATATACAATGAAAATGAGAGATATATGTCATTTGATTAATGATATTAAAGTTAGGGACAAATTGTGTTATGTGGGTTAGATCAATATATGGACGGATTGACAAATTTTAACTAGACTAATTAATCTATCAATTTTTATCAACTATTCCCCCAACTCAACTAGTTCACCTTCTTGGGTTGATGCTGCTATGTGTGTGATTCTATTTGTCCTTATAAAATTATTTAGTACATCTAATTTCTTAGTATTCTTAGTTAAATTATTTATGATTATAATTTAGTCTCAATATATCTTATATTTTTTTACAAATTACACTTCAGGATAAAAACCAAATCAAACACCCTTCGACTCAAAACAGTTACAGGTTTAGAGTATCCCAATAGCAAATCAATTTGTCAGAGACCCACGTGTTCAACTCAATCTCCTGCATTTTATTCTAATAATGAATGGAGGAATTTGTGTATAAGCAGTGTGTGTAATCACATGGATATAATCTATTATGTGTTTACAAGTCCAAAATCAAACTAGCAAAAACATACTCAGAATGAAATTATGTTTGTTGTTTAACAAGTTTCAATTTTCAATCAGTCAACCTAGATCTTCAAATTACCCTATGTGTAATTTAAAGATTTCGAAACAGAAACAGAAACAGAAACACAAAAATAAATAAATTATAAATAATTAAGGTGTATTATGAAAAAGTGTAGGGGGGTTCGAGGTAAGGAAGCCGATTAGAGAGGCAAAACTATGTTAATGGTCTAACAATGGTAGAATGACTGGAGAATGAGCAGCAGTAACTGTCTGGGAAGTTGGAGAGTGAAAAACTGAGTGAGGGTGAAGCAAGTAGCTCAAGAAGAAATTTATAGCAATGCACAAATGGGCAGCATCGTCCCCAAATCTCCAAAATTCCTCTCTTGAACCTTGGAAAATGGGTCTTATTTATAGGTTTTTCCTTAGTACCAAGAGGGCACCAAGTGGCCAACTAGAGAGAAGACAAGTGTCCCTAAAGATCACATAGAATATTTTGCCTTGAGCCACCAGGCTGAAGGTGCAACGTGTCTCTCTACATATATTATGTACTATCTGTTTGCCTCCGCAACTACCTTTTGAGACGGGAGTGTTTGGCGCTGCAACTCCCTTTTGAGCCTCAGCAAGTGCAGTTGCGACGGGAGTATTTGTTGCTGCACTTGCCTTCTCAGCTTGAACCTCAGCAAGTGCACTTGAAGCTGTAAACCTTGCTGCTGCGCTCGCCTTCTTAGTTCTATTCAGCCAGTACATCCATTCTCAGGACTCCATTAGCTTGCTATCAGCTATGTTCATGTTTATCTCAGCGAACCCTCCACCCCTAGCCACCTAACCACAAACTCCCCAACTTCCCAGGGCGAAGGCCACAACTAAGCTTACTATCAACCATGTTGTGTCTTAATACTAAGCCCAAGGGGGCTTCCTTAATCCTGCCTGTGCGACTAAGACAGGTTTATGACCTGGGTAAATGGAAAATGAGTCCCTTGTGCTCGGGCTGCCCTGCTCCCATCTTCGCGGGGTTGCCGCGGTATACTGGTATCTTTGGACCTGCTATCAGCTCCAACTAGTAAGTCTTGGGGCCTGCTATTAGCGCCAAGGTAATGAACTTTGGGGGCCTGCTATTATCCCTGGGCTAGTAATGCCTTGGGCCTGCTATCAGCGCCAAGTATTAGCCTCTATTTGCAAAGGGGAAGTTTTTCCCAAAGGTTACTATCACCTTGGTGGGATGTTCCCTCCACAAGTTAGTTGCGGCGGCTATAGTTGCTGCGGTAGTCACTTCCCGCGGTAAGTTCAAATGGTAAAACCGACAATATTAGAGATGGCGGCGCCGACAAAATGCCTCCGCAACTTGGGCGTTGCAAGTACTGTCTCTGCAACTTAGTTGCTTCGGTTTTCTCCTTTCATCAGCAACTCTAGATGGCAGCGGAACCGACAATACTTGGAATGGCAGAGGTACCGACAATACTTGGAATGGCAGCGCTGAGACAAGTGCCTCTGTAATTTGACCGTCGCAAGTGTCGCCTCTGCAACTTAGTTACTTCCGCTTTCTTTTTCCCTTAGCAACTTCAGATGGCGGCGGAATCGACATTATTGGGGAATGGTGGCGCTAAGGCAAAATGCCTCAGCAACTTGACCACCGCAAGTGTTCCCTCTATAACTTGACCCCTACAAGTGTTGCCTCTGTAACTTGACTGCTGCAAGTGTTGCCTCTGCAACTTGACTTGGGCAATTTCCTTCATGGAGTCTGTTTGGACCCTTGGCTAGTCAGACTTGCTTCGGCCCACTCCCCTTGGGCTTTAGCCCATGCTTTTTTTTTCATTCCTAGTTGCCTTAAAAGGGCAACCTCAGCACTTAGGCCCATACTTAATTTAGGGTTTAATTTCTAACCCTCTACATTTGCCCCCTGCACGCGTGGGGGACACACTCCTTGTTTGCCGCACATGTATGACGTCAGCAAGTAACCCAAGGGTTGCGTCGGTTGGGCCATAAGTTGCGTCGGTTTTTTGCAGAGTCATAATGGCTCTGAAAAGGTGACTTTTGACTAACAATCATAATAGGCTTAGAAAAGCATGTTAGCGTCTTTTTGCTGCTTTCTCTATAAATAGTGCCTCTTGAGTTCACTGGTCCCTTACTTCCACTACTATACACTTTTTTGTCTCATTGTCTTCTTCTCTCTCTGGCCCCTACCTTCCAAAGTTTTCTTCTCTTTCTTTATTCTTCTTCATGGCTACTACTAGGTTTCTACCCAACAGGGCTGCCCCATACTTTGGGGGCTTCCTGACCTATTTTGGAAGGCCGTTGATTTCTTTGTTCCTAATGCCCCTCATCTAGAAGAGCCTCTACTCCCTTTTGGTGAGGCCTCTCTGGATGATGCTGACATGGTGAACCCAGCCTCTGTGCTGCGGTTTCGAGTGGAGCACAATGATTTTTCCCATTCATACATCTATTACCGCACTCACTCGGGCCTTTTAGCAAACTGGTCCATTTGGGTTGATGATATCATTGCAAATAACGGCTTCGAGTAGCGCTTGAGGGATATCCGTCTCTTCAACGCCATTTTGATTTCGAAGGAGTTGTCCGTTCGCAAGGTACAAACCAATACTGATACAATTGTTTCCCGTTGGTGCTGCAACACTCATACTTTCGTTCTAGCTTGGGGGGAGATAACCCCAACCCTTGAAGATGTTGCTGTTCTCTTTCACTTGAGCACTCGTGGGGACTACCCTTTTGATCCCGCGTCCCTAACTACCGCGGAACAGACTGCTGTCACTACTCTCCAAGGTGCCTTTCGAGAGGCACGAAAGTATGGCTCTTGGTACGATCTTAGGATTGGGGAATTGCTTCAAGAGAGGCTCAAGAGAGACAAGACCACCTACCTCTCCTGGTTGAAACATTTTTTCAAGGACATGCAACCGGTTGTGGGTGACATTACCGAAGACAGTCGCGAGTCCATAGTTGGGCCGAGCTACCGTGATAAATTGTACCTGGCCGCCTTTGTTAGTTATTTCATCTCTTTTTTTGTTCTTCTTAGCAACCCTACTGAGAGCATCAATCCCTTGGTGTTCCCTCTCACTGTCAAACTTTGCAGCGACAATCCGATCCCTTTGGCTCCCCTCTTCTTGGGGAATTTATACTTCCGTCTGGACCTCATTCATTTGGACATGGAGAGATCCATGGGCCGGTACGATGTATGGAGCTTTGTTTATACCCAGTTCCTGACTGTCTTCTTCTAGGAGCTGTTTCTTGCCATGGGACTCGTCTTTAAAGAGCATAAGCCCTTTTTTACCGACGTAGTCCTTGATGCAGAGGGTCGTTCTGTCCTAGATGCAGAGAGACAGCTCGTTACAAGACAAGTGCGCCACTCCCTCACTCGCAGCTCCATGTGGTCTGGTATTGGCACCAACAGACCTTTTGTGGACTGCATTGACCGCATAGAGGAGCACGTGTTCCACCTTTTTACCCAGCTTCTTCTAGGCATTTTTGTTGTTCCGTTCTATTTTTCTGAGGCTCGTCATGTTGATTTTTCTCGACAGCGTCTAGGCCAATTCTGTTCTTATCGCTGCTATGATACGCCTTGGGTTTCTGCCCGTATGGAACAAGGAGGGCATGTCCAATGTTGTCTATTGACTAGATAGGGTCCTTAGACAGTTTGGTATGGATCAGGGTGTCCCACATAACCCTCCGCCTCAGACAGATTTCCATCAGAGCTTCCAGCGGTTTGCTCGTGATTACACTGCTTTACTTGTGGAGGGTTTAGGCCTCATGGAGCTGCCCTCGCTTGGAAGAGAATGCACCTTCACCCCTAGCAACAGGCTATTCTGGTACCGCAACCTCAACTCCTTTTTCAATTTTTGCAACAGTGACTTAGTCGTCCCTGCAGTGGAACCCGTTCCGCAACCTGACTTATCCCTTTGTCTCCTCTTTGGTCGCGGAAAACAAACCAGTGTATTTTTCTGTTTTAAGCTTTTATCCTTGCCTGCGGTAGAGAAGCCTCATTTGTCCGGGGCAATGTCCGTCCAGCCTCTGCAAGTTGCTTTCTCTCCAATCGGTACAATAGTGCGCATGACCCGTTCTCGTCTGAGGGTAGTCTAAGAGGCAGCGGCATCAGTTGCTAAGGCTTGTGCCTCGCCAAGTAGGAAGAGACTCTGGAAGGTACTTATACCTAGAAAAATATTCTGCATTCTTTCATACTTCTTTGGGCTTTTTATCTTTACTTTAGTAATTACATAATCTTTTTCCTTTTCACAGCCCATCAGCTATACCACCTTGGGGCCCCGGAGGTTCTTCTACTACCATCGGAATTTCCTCAGATTCAAATGACGATGACGACCTTCCCATTGCCTCAAGGGTCACTAGACTCAGAACTCACAGAATGGTACTTCCAGATGTTGAAGAAGAACCAAGTGCTGAGGCTGAGCCAGTTGCTCAGACTGAGCCAATCGCTGAGGTTGCAGATATGGAAGGAGGTCATGATGTCCCATTTGTTGAAAGCGAACGAGTTTTCCCTGCTGTAGAAGTTGTAGAGGGTGGTACATCTGCTGAGGGCACTGAGCGCCCAAACCTTGCTGATTCTGTTCATTCTGACCGCTCCTCCACCGGTAGGGATGATTTTGTTCCTGAGACTCCGAGAGAAGAGCGCGGCGTAAGGAAGCCACTGGAAATTGCACCACCCCTTTTGGGCGTTGTATCTGAGGTTTCTTCACAATCCACTAAGTCTCCACTGGTTCAACAAGCCCACTCCCCAATGTTCAAGTTGTTGAGGAAGGTGCAGATGTAGCGGCTGTTCCTACTGTGGGCCTCTCTAATTTGGCCCAACTTGCGGAGGTAGCTGTTAATCCAGCCGCTCATGGTACTATTGTTGTTGCTGATGCTTCTGACCCAGTTGCCTTAACAACTTCTAAGCTGCTTGTTGACCTGTAGCCCACTCATTTCCCTGAGGTACTAGCTAATCTTGGGGGATCACGAGACTTTTACGTGGGAATGAACACCACTGTTGTGCCAGATCTGAATGTTAAGGACTACCATATGGACGACCTCTTTTCGGAGCGACATGATGGTGCAGGTAACTTTGGCCTTTCTTGCGAAGTCAGTTCGCCCGGTCGCCACCCAGCATCTATCAATTCTAATGCTGCTGGCTAGTCATCTTTAGGGGAGGTGCGTCGCCCTCAGACCTTTGGTCGCTTTGCCATTTTGCCCGAGCTTGTCCTTTTGGACAAAGTATTTTAGAATGTACTTTTAAACCAAAAAAATTCAAAATTAGATTTATGAATCGAGTATCTTTAAAACAGTAGTGCATTAACGTTGATAAAGTAAGATTTGAAAGTATGAAAAAATAGTAGAAATGAAGAAAAAAATATATAGAAATTACAGTTTATTTTGAACAATAACTAGGAAAAAGTGATGAAAATGAACAAATTACAGCACGGTAGAGATTTGAAGAAGAATCATTGTAACAAAGGTGTCGTAAAAACAAATTATTATAAAAAATATAAAAAAAGAAGCCTGAAAGGCATGTTTGGAAAGTTTGAAGTTAAATTATTTATTTGGGCCATCATCATAATCAAATGGCAGAAACACGCATGATCTAGTTAGAAACAAAGCTATATCATATACATCATTCAACAGTTAAAGAAAAGTATATTCCAACTTTGCTCCAGAGCTGTCAATGCATACATACAGATTGCTGCACCACCACCACTAATTTCATGAGAATTTTCAAGTCAATGTTGGTGTTGTCACATGATATGTGCATCATATGCGTTATTTGACATTTTTTACATTTCATAAATGCTTAACTCATGCTTTGCATGCATAGCATTATGGTGAGTGTAAGATAGACTCGAGAGGATGTTAAAAGGTGTGTTAGAGGCGGTAGAGGCATTAAGGTGAGGAACTCAAGAACAACCACAACCACAGCAACAACCACAACTACAACAACAATTACAACATCAACAACTACCTCTGCAGGTAGACTTTTCGGATTAGGCAACGATGGCACTAGTAAGGGAATACAAAAAGATGAAACCAATTCAATTTGAAAGAGGAATTGATCCTTTGAAGATAGAGGCGTGGGTATTAGAAGCAGAGAATTTTTTTGAAGTTTTTCCATGTACAGAAACTCAGAAAGTTGCACTTGCCACCTTCACTCTGGTAGAGGAGGCACGTAGATGGTAGATATTAGTAAAGCGCCAACATGAGGGTATCACTTGGAACCGCTTTTTGGAGATCTTTCGACAAGTACTTCCTATAATGGAAGGCATCAGAGTTCCAAGCATTGAAACAATGAGGTGGTACAATGGCAGAATACAATGCCAAGTTCACGGAGCTAGCCAGATTTGCTCCACACATGGTCAACACCGAGTATAATAAAGCAAGGAAGTTTGAAGAAGGGCTTAGAGGACCAGTCCAGGACAAAGTGAATCTTTTCAAGTTTCCTACATATGCAGAAGTATTAGACAGGGCGATTATGGCTGAGCTGAATGCCAAGGATGAACAGAAATCCAAAGAATGGTTTAACAATAGACAAGGGTATGATACAAGAAAGAGATCAACAAATCTACCTATCAAGAAGCCAAGTGTGGGAACTACTAGTGGTACCAATCAGGGGAGCAAAGTTATTCCAGTTTGTCCAGACTGTGGAAGTAATCATTTTGGGGTTTGTCGCTGAAGTACAGGTGTTTGTTTCTAATGTGGACAAATGGGACATCAAATAAGAGATTGTTCAAAGGCTCGAAAAAATTCTTCAAAAGGTGCAAGCAGTTCATCGGGATCGGTTCAGAAACCAATTGCTAAGCCCAGTACCACGGGAAAAGAACCGGTGAGAAAAGCAAGGGTATTTGCCCTAGTCTCAGGAAATGCTCAGGGTACGGAGCTCGTTGTATCAGGTATACTCTCCATCTATGCTCATAATGTATATATTTTGATAGATCTGGGTTCTACGCATTCATTTGTACCTAGTCAATTTGTGAATAAGTTGAATAAACCGCCGTAACCTTTGGATTTTCTAATGTCAGTATATACACCGTTGGGTGAATCTATGATACGTACATCTATGTATCGGGATTGTGCAATATTAATTGGGAATGTTAGCTTGATTGTTAAGTTATTGCCTATAAAAATGAGTTATTTTGATGCTATTTTGGGAATGGTTTGGATGTCAACAAATTGTGCTACCATAGACTGTGTATCAAAGTGCGTCTCATTTCAACCACCACATCAAGAAGAGTTTTCTTTCCAAGGTAGGCGTAGTACCACCACCATATCTTATTTCATCCACGAAGGCATGCAAATTACTCAAGAAAGGGTGTTGGGGATATTGTGTAGTGTCTTAACTGTACAGGGATCTGATATAGTTTAAGCAACATACCAGTAGTAAGGGAATTTTTAGATGTGTTTTCTGATTATCTATCGGACAATTTGATTGATAGAGAAATTGAGTTTACAGTTGATGTTGCGCTGGGAACTCAACCAATTTCCAAGACTCTTTATAAAATGTCGCCAGCAGAGCTAAAGGAGTTGAAAATTCAGTTGCAAGATTTGTTAGATAAAGGCTTCATCTGACCTAACACTTCGTCTTGCTGTGCACTAATCCTATTTGTGAAAAAGAATAATGAAACTTTTCGTCTATGCATTGATTACAGAGAGTTGAATAAGGTGACTATCAAGAATAAATACTCGTTGCTGAGAATTGATGATTTGTTTGATCAATTTCAAGGGATACAAGTCTTCTCCAAGATTGATTTTAGATTAGGTTATCATTAACTCAAAGTTAAGGCAGAGGATGTTGAGAAGACAATGTTCAGAACCAAGTATGGCCATTACAAGTTTTTTGGTTATGCCATTTGGGGTTACTAATGCTTCTGCAACATTCATAGATTTGATGAATAGGACTTTTAAGCCTTATTTGGATGAATTTGTTGTAGTCTTCATTGATGACATTTTGGTTTACTCTAAAAGTGAGGAGGACCATGAACAACATTTCAGATTGATCCTTCAAACTCTTAGAGATAAATAATTGTATGCAAAATTAAAAAAGTATGAGTTTTGGCTGACTAGCGTGACATTTTTGGGACATGTTATTGATAAAGAAGACATTTCTGTTGATTCCCAGAAAATTGAAGCAATAAAAACTGGCCAAGACCCACTAATGTAACAGAGGTTCGAAGTTTCCTTGGTTTGACAGGTTATTACATGAGATTTGTCAAAGACTTCTCCAAGATAGTAGTGCCACTCACCCAGTTGACACATAAGGCAACACCATTTGAATGGACATAAGAGAGAGATTTTGCCTTTTAAGAGTTGAAAACCAGGCTGATCCCAACGCCCAGTCCTTGTACTACCGTTAGGTATAGAAGGATTTGTTATCTATAGTGATGCATCTCACAAAGGATTGGGGTGCGTTTTGATGCAAAACAACAAGGTTATTGCTTATGCTTCTCGCCAGTTAAAGTCACATGAAAAGAACTACCCAACACACGACTTGGAATTGGCAGCTGTTGTTTTCGCATTAAAGATTTGGCATCATTATTTCTACGGGGCCATTTGTGAAGTATTTAATGATCACAAAAGTCTAAAGTATTTGTTTACCTAGAAGGAGCTCAATATGATACAGAGGAGATGGCTAGAGCTAATGAAGGATTATGATTTGCAGATATAGTAGTATCATCCTGGCAAAGCAAATAAAGTGGCGGACGCCCTCAGCCGGAAGTCAATGGAGAATCTGGCATGCCTATTCACCAAACAAGGAGACATACTTCAAGACCTTCAGAGAATGAAGATAGAATTAGTCTTACATAAGGCAAGAGGAACCTTAGCCACAATTTCAGCCCAACCATCTATTATTGAGGAAATCAAGCAAAGACAAATGGAGGATGCCTACTTCAAGAAAAATTTTGAGGAAATTGATTAAAAGCCGAGACTAGGATTCGCAATCAAAGAACAAGTGCTATAGTTTGAAGGCAGATTATGTGTCCCAGATATACTAGAGTTGAGAAAGAAAGTCATGGAGGAAGCACACCGTTCCAAGTTTGAAGTCCATCCCGGGAGCACCAAAATGTATCAAGACTCAAGCAAGTCTAATGGTGGCCAAACATGAAAAGGGGCATATCAGAGTTGGTTTCTCGTTGCCTTTAATGCCAACAAGTAAAAACAGAACACCAAAAGCTCGCCGGTCTACTTCAACCACTCTCTATCCTAAAATGGAAATGGGAGCACATCACAATGAATTTTGTAGTTACCTTGCCTCCCACACCAAACAATATGGATTCAATTTGTTTCATTGTAGACAAACTGACCAAGTTTGCTCATTTCTTACCTGTGAAGTCTTTTTACAATGCGAACAAATTAGCTACCTTGTATATAGATGAGATTGTTCGACTTTATGGTGTGCTCGTTTTTTATTGTGTTGGATAGAGACGCCAAATTTGTATCTAGATTTTGGCAGAGCTTACAGAAAGCATTGGGAACAGAATTGAAATTTAGTACCGCCTTCCATCCGCAAACCGATGGTCAATCAGAATGGACAATACAGATTTTGAAAGATATGCTTCGTTTGTGTGTATTGGATTTCAAGAGAACTTGGGAAACATATCATTGGCATAATTCACTTACAACAATAGTTTCTAAGCAAGTATTGGCATGGCACCATATGAAACACTGTATGGAAGAAAATACAGAACACCAGTTTGTTGGATAGCAATTGAGACAAACCGATGTTAGGGACTGAAATTGTTCAAGTCACTATGGAAAAGATCAATATTATTCAACGACTCAAAGCTGCCTAAAGTCGGTAAAAGAGTTATTCAAATTTGAGGAGGTATGTTGAGTTTAAAGTTGGATATCGTGTATTTCTGAAAGTTATTCCAATGAAGGGCTAGACTCGATTTGGGAAAAAAGGAAAAAAATTTCAACGGTACGTAGGGCTGTTTGAGATTATTGAAAAGATTAGCCCAGTAGCATACCGGTTAGTATTGCCACCAGAAATGGAGCAGATTCATAATGTTTTTCACATTTTCATGTTACGGGGTTATGCTCGAGATCCTTCCCACGTGATTGATTATGAACGCTTGGTTATTGATGAAGACTTACTATATGAGGAACGACCCGTTCAGATCATTGATCACCAAATGAAACAACTTCGGAATAAAGAAAAACCTATGGTAAAGGTTATATGGAAGGAGCATTATAGAAGGGATGCTACTTGGGAAAAATAAGATGAAATGAAGATGAGATACCCTGGTTTGTTTTTGAGTGAAGGTAAGACAAGTTTGGATGACCAGACTTCTTAAGGAGGGAAGAATGTGACAACCAAACCGTTATCATATATATATATATATAATTATTCATGCATTCATGCTATATGTTATGTGCTTGTGTGACTTAGGACTTGCTAGCATTAGGATGAGAAGAAGAAGAATTTTGAAACTTATGTATAGGATTTGTCTGCTATGTGTTTTGAGTTAGTGGATAGCTTAGAGCTTGATTTGAGAATCATAGGATGAACCTATACCCTAAGCGAGGAGCTTAAAGACCTTCGTCTAATACACTTGACCATTTCATGCTATTTGTTATTTTGTTAATTAGGATTAGTGATAATTAAGTATGATTAGTGAACCTTAATTAGGATTAATTAGGTTAAGTATAATTAGGATAAGATTAGATTAATTAGTCCTAACCTAGATTAATTAAGCTTAGGTAAGATTAGCCAACTAATGATCTTTCATCTTTTGCCCCACCACACACCACAAAACCTTAGGCCCCAAAACCAAACAAAGGAGAGAAAACTCAGCCAAGTTCAAGAACAAACGGGAAGGAAGGAGAAAAGGAAGAGGAGAAAAGAGAGAGAAAGGAAAAAAGAGAGGAACCAAAGGAACTTTACCAAAACTCATCCCTAAGCAAATCAAAGGTATAATTTCTAACCCAAATCCTATAGTAGACCTTCCTAACATCCAAGATTAAAAAGAAACTAGGATTAATTTGGTTTAAAAATGGAGAATTGAGAGGAAGAATGAAGAAAGTGAAGGAAAAATGAAAAACAAGGCATATAGCCTAGGAACCTCAATCTTTTGATGTGATTCTTGAAGTTCTGATGCATATAGAACTTGAACTCCATGTTTCCTTTAGTATTTCAAGGCTATTGCAGGGGGAAATCTGCCGCACGTGCGGTTCTGGGCAAAAGTCTGCTATCCGAAAAACCTTTTTGTTCTAACTCTTTTCCTTCCATTTTCAAGCTTAGGACTCGAGCTAAAACACCCAAAAACATGCAAAATCAATAGGAAACATAGAATTATAATTGTTTTCCAAATCAAAACATCAAACCATAATGAAATCCTAAGCTTAAAAGATCAAGTCCCTTGAATTAGTTTCTTTTCAAATCTTTTCCAAAACCTTTCTTTTCTTTCGTTCAAAACATGGATTTAGATATGATATGTATTCCTGTTCCAGAGTGAATGTATTATATATACAGTAAGAGGCATTTGAAATGATCTACACACTGGAAATTTGAACAGAAAGAGAACGGCATTAAAATGTATGGAATGATGCAATGAGGAAAGGAAAGATGAAAGAAAAGTATAATCGCAGGTTCTCACACAAAATGATCTACGTAATGTTGAGGAAAAATATCATTTTAACCGGATATATACATATCTGATGCATTATGCTCGCCCAAAGAAACAACTGAGTTATTACTTGATGTTTCAATTGGTAAACAGAACACCATACACGAAATTTCGAGGCTTAAATAGACTCTCATCTCACATCAAGAAGCACAAAATGAAGGACCTCTGTCAAGTGTCAAGTGAATGCATTCTCCAACTATATTTAGTTCCCTACATAAATGGCGTACTGGTATACGTTAAAACTCATCTCTGCCCAAGCAGTTCTAAAAGAAATACAACTTTGTCATCCTCAATAAAACACAAAAGAAACATCAATCAGAATGATGTGGTTTGCAATTCACAGTTATCATGATGGTTCATCTTTTTTAATAGTTGAACTGACAAATAAAAAACCTCAATGCATCTCCAAATTGGACTAAGCAGCAAAAGACAACAAAACAGCAGGAGAAAGACTCCAAGAGGCATGATGATTAATGTGATTTTAGATAAAATAGCATTCAGTCGAGAAGAGTTACATTCTCCACTAAACAGATCCTCCTATATCAATTTCCATATATGATGAGGGAGAAGTCCCATTTGGTAACATTTTTGTTTTCTATTTCTAGTTTTCAAGAATTTTTTAAATTGAAAATAAAAATACGCTTGGGAACTGTTTTCTTCTCCAAAATAAAAATAGCTAATTTTCAAAATCTTAGGAATCAAGAAAAAATTGCTCTCTCTTGTTTTCAAAACAAATTATTTATTTTTTGATAAATGTTTTCAAAACAAGTTTTCATTCTCTCTGTGCTCCCCCACCCCCTCCTCTGGTCACCCCTCTGGAAACTCACCAAACATGCTTTCTTGATTTGTTTTTATATGTTTTGAAAACGTGTACCAATCATGTTACAAAAAATTAAAAACAGGAAACATCATCAAATGACACCTAATATCAATTGAAAGGATGCTTTGACCTGTTCATTTTATTTATTTTTTAGATGGTGCTTTTGACCTGTTTTGGGTTCACCAATTATACTCAATCAAGGGTAACTGACCTGAAATTTAGCACACATCACCTATTCAGTAACACCTAAATGTGCATAAATTCCTATTTTCATGTTTGTTTGGCTGACTGTGAGGTAGGATTGGATTGCTAATGATATGGGTCCCACAACAGCTTGTTTGGTGGCTTCATTATTGGATGAGATTGTTACTCCAGCCTCATTGCTAATTCTACACCACCACCAGATTAGCTTTCCCTCTCCCAAGATAGGATTGAAAAATCAGTCCCTGGACTGGGAGGACAACTGACTGCTGCAACAATATATATATATATATATATATATATATTTTGGGCATGTTAAGCTACTTTGGCTGTTGTACCAAGATTATAATATTAAAAAAACATTAAAAATTAAAAAACATTAATTTTACATATTAATACTATCAATACTATTATTAATCCGGTGGTGTACAAACAAAAACTCTTTATCTTATATTTTCAACCTAATACTACCACAATAATAATCTCCTCACTCGATCTCACCATACTCTTAATCCCCTCCATCCTAGTCAGCCAAACAAACATGACCTAAAAGCAAACAATTTTTCATTAAATACCAAAGTCACAAAACTAGTCAGGACTCCATGCCCCCCACCAAAAATGCCTCATAGGCAATGCTTTTCTGGTCCCTTGTTTTCTACTTCATTTCCAATAGACATAACTTGAACTGATAATTACTACTAATCCAACATGATTCATGGTATTCATGTGTATGAAGTTTCACACATAAACATCCACATAGCAAAAGGACGAATTACACTCATAAAAGATTGCATTCAACAAGAATGAATCCAAGAAAGAAATTGCATACCACAACAATGTGTCGAATGCAAGAGCTAAATGATGTTTCTGTTGTCTAAATTACAGGAGACCATGATCACCTACCACCTCAAAGTCTTGTGATGCTACTAACCACTACTGTATTATATCGAACAAGTAAAGGAATCGTTGCAATAAAATAACTCTTCGAGTAATTTGTTAATCCACCACTCCATTACAAAATCAACAAAAAAATGCCACCAAGGAATGTCCATCAATGAGAATGACAATCCAAAGTTGATATTTCCAACTCAAATGAAGTGCATATCCCATGAAAATTTCAAGTTTTCAAGAACATCGCGAAACCATGAACTAATAACCTAATAACAAAGACCAATTAATACTGAATGAAACATTTACCAATGAATAAAACTCGCTAGCTTAGATTTGGTGAATACAATTATACAACAATGGCTACATGCATGCCTCATGAATCATCATATGATATTATCTGATCAAAGAAACTATCTAGAACTTGCCCAATTCGCCTTAAAAAAAAAAAAAATTCTAAAGATGCTTTACACCATCATAAAACTATAAATAATCATGCTTACGTAATTTACCTTTGTTATTTGGCTCCGCAAGCTATTTCCATCCCCCCTATCATGAGCTCACTTGACTGAGACCATGGTAGCAAAATGAACACTGCAACAAACTGGTCCTCACTCTTCATCAAATTTGCAATCAAACACTCGTACAAGCATTGGACAACAAGATCACAATTTGCCACAGCTGCCCAGAAGTACAATTCCTCAAGTTGAAATCCCATTCAACAAGTCCACCACCTCCTTCATTGCAGGCCTCTCCTTGCAAATATCACTAGCACAAGACATAGCAATCCTGAAAAACTCTACAACCCCAGCTTCTCCCAACCCATCTCTAGAAATATTAGCATCAAGCATTTTCATTTGCCTGTTGTGTTCCACCATCTTCCTAGCCCACTCGGCCAACCTCACTTCCTGGCAATCCCCCTCCTCCGCCTTAAATGGCAAATTGGGTCGCATCCCCGTTGCAATTTCCAACATAAGAATCCCAAAACTGTACACATCACCAAAGGTAGTGGCGGTAGTGGCCCCTAGTAAGTACTCTGGAGGCATATACCCCATTGTTCCGGCCACTTGGGTGGACACATGGGAATGCGAACTTTCAATTATCCTAGCCAACCCAAAATCAGCAATGTGTGCCTCGAATTCCTTGTCGAGTAACACATTACTAGCTTTAATGTCCCTGTGTATAATTGGCGTGTCTAAATTATGCATATATGCTAAACCATCGGCCACACCTCTAATAATTTTAAGCCTCGTTTCCCAAGACAACGGCAGCCTCGGGACTAATGATGCTGACACGTCATTCTCCGACGATGACGTGTCGAGCAGCCATTCATCGAGGCTGCCGTTCTCGATAAACTCGTAAATTAGGATCCGGTCCCAACCCGTGGCGCAGCACCCGAGGATAGTGACGATGTTGGGGTGCCGGAGCTTACCTAGGGTTTCCATCTCGGCCCGGAATTCTCGAAACCCTTGAAAAGCATCGCTGCTGAGCTTCTTGACGGCGACGGTGCGGTTAGCGAGGCAGCACCTGTAGACGAGGCCGAAGCTGCCGTCGCCGATGATGAGATCCGGCGAGAAGTTACGGGTGGCCTGGATGAGCTCCGGCATGGAGACCGAATTCAGAGAGGGGTCGAACGAGGCGCTCTCGCCGACGGGGATTGAGAGCTGGGAATTGGGCCGAGTTCGGGTTTGTTGGTTTCGGTTCTTGCCGCGTTGGCAGAGGACGAGCATGAGGGTGAAGAGTAGGGTGGCGACGAAGAAGCTAGCGATGGCTGCGAGGATGCCCTGGCCGGTGTGATCCATGGAGAATTTAGAGAGAGAAAGTTGAAGAGAGGAGAGGGAGAGAGAGAGAGAGTTGAAGGTTTTGTTGAATTTGACTGACTGTGTGTGCGTGTGAATATGAGCGGCCATTAACGGGCTTTCGTCGAAGCACAGTTGCTCGGGAACTTCGGTGCTGGAGACTCAACAGGTCTAGTTTTTTTTTTTTTTTTTTTTTCCGAACAAACTCAACAGATCTAGTCAACTCTTGGTTATTCAGCGTGTCGCGGGAGCATATTTATTCGATGTTTCTGCTTTATCAACGGATAATATTGGTTGTATCAAACGGTGATATGTAGAGTGATGAAGATTTGCTGGTTTTAATGTCTAAATTTGTTCATCCGCTTATAACACATATATATATAAATTTTTTTTTAAAAAAAATGAAGAGTAGACAAAATAATCTTTAAAAGTACAAGTGATTAATACATAAATTTATTCAAGAAAGGTTTGCACTTTCATTATTTTGATTTTTTTTTATTTATTCTGCACTTCTTCCTTATCTTTAGGTCATAACTTTCCTTTCTATTTAAATTTGAGTTTGTATATAGTGATCAAATTTAAACTTTTAGTTTAAAAATAATAATAATTTAATACCATAACTATTCAAAATTGTATTTTTCTGATAAATCCAATGTACAAGAAAATGTCTATATATGTACAAGAGAAGAAAATATAAAAATTCATTTTATATAATAATATATTGATGCAAATATATAAAAAAATTTATAAAATTAAAGTTTGAATTTGAGAGAAGTCTAATTTTTATATATAATCAAATTGAGTAACGATCTCCATCCGTCCAAAAATCTAATTAATTTTTCTATTTTCATTTTAAACGGTACGGATTAGTGATTGTTATGTTAAATAATCTAAATAGTAACTTTAAAAATTACCAACAAAACAAATAAATAAATAATCTTTCAAGCACCAATTCCAATAAAATAGAATCTGGTATACATGGAGAAGATTACTTTTTGTAAATTTTTATACACCTTTAACGATCTTATAAAATAATTTATCAAGCTAATCAAATTTTGTGCAATTAAAATAGATCATCTGAGAGGAGAAAGTTAACATGTTCAGCTTATTTAAATAATTTTAACTCATAAACTACAGGGAAAAGCTCAGCTTTTAAGGTTGAAGCTAATGAAAATCAAATAAGATGGATGTAGAAGCTAGGGTGCACCATTGACTTTGATCAGTAGTGTTTTAACCATTTGTTCATTTATTCCATCGTCTAAAGCTCCCCAAGAAAATTTCAAAAAAGACTTACTGCTAAAAATTCTAATGTGTAGCATGGCCCAATATCTTAAAAAAATATTAGACCCAGAGAGAGAGAGAGAGAGAGAGAGAGAGAGAGAGAGAGTTATACTAAAACCTAATTTGGAAGGTTTCAAAGGATGAATGATGTGTGATTGAGTGAAACATCTCCACTAAAAGTCAGGTTTTGTTCAAATGACTCCATCATTCAACAATGCATTTGTCTAGAAGGGGCATTTTACCTAACATTTGACAACAATAATTTACACTTGTATATGGGTGAGTTTGTCATCTCCGTCTCCGTTCTCGCTTTCAAATCCACCCCGGTAAAATTTTTCAACTTCATACCCGCCTCCATGGATGTCCGATACCCACAAATACCAGACCACATTACAAATAATCAAAAAAGTTAAAAATCATTTAAATTCTAAACACACTAAATAATTCCTCTTGTTTCCTCATATATATATATATATATATATAAACAGTAAAATTTTTTAAATTATTATTTATTTATATTTAAACAAAACTACAGACTTTTAATATTCTTTTTTTATATTTAATTATATTATATATATGCATATATATTGATGATACTGTTAAGTTTCCGGAGGATGGACAGGACTGATCCAAGCTCCTCAAGCCCACGTCCGAATGGCGAAACCCACCAGATGACCTGCAAATGAGTTCAATGGGGAACGGGGTAGTCCCCCAGCGAACCCTCCGACGAGCAAGTTAGCAGGTAGTAAGAGAGATGGAGTATGTAGAGAGAGATTGGAGATAGAAAAGCTTAACCTTCTCATTGTCTTCCATACTTGCTTATATCCTTTGGTAATCATTTCACTGTCCCTTCCGACATGCCCCTCACGCCGAAAGTCTGTGTTGTAGCTTGTCTTGCACAGGGTAAGGTGGCGCTGTTCCGACGGTGAGGTGTTGTCGTAATAAATGTTGTGATGGGCTGCATTAATGGTGATGTATTGTGGCAATAACTTTTGCAGATCTTTGTCTGCTGATGTGGCCTGTTCTGCACCTGCCATGTGTCCGAGTATCATTGGCCTTCCCTGATCAGTTGGCCTCCAACTGTCCTGGGTTTTACTACCCGGGTTATGCAATGGGGTCCAAATGGTGGGCTTGGGTTCGTTCACTGTGGGCTGTGGTGCTTGTGGGCCTATCCGGGCCTATCCATGTCAGTAGTCCCCATTCCCGAGTGCAGCTTCAGTCCAACGAAGGGAATAGTAAGGAGGAAGATGAATCCGACTGGCAGGGAGAGGCCGACCGCGAGGGTGCTCGAGCAGAAGAGTCCGACCGTGAGGGTGGCTGAGCGGGAGAGGCCGACCGTGAGGGTGGCCGAGAGGGTGGCTGAGCGGGAGAGGCCGACCGTGAGAGTGGCCGAGCGGGAGAGACCGACCGTAAGGGTGGCCGAACGGGAGAGACCGACCGTGTGGGTGGCCAAGCGGGAGAGGCCAACCGTGAGGGTGGCCGAGCGGGAGAGACCGACCGTGAAGGATGCCGACCACGAAGGTGGCCGAGCGGAGGGGCACGGGGCTCAAAAGGTGGCGTGTCACGTGGTGATTTGAAGTGGAAAAGACAAGGTAAGGGGAGGAGTCAATGCATCGTGACCATACACGTGGCAGAATCGTTGGGGGGGGGGAAGTGGGGCGTTGGAGTAAAAATGAAACGATAGGTCATTTTGGGGTTGAAAAGACAGTTTTGGCGGATGATTTGAAAAGTTTTCAAACTGGCGAACATTAATTTGGATCCTTGGAATACGGGCAAACCGTGGGCTTTTGGTATCATTCGATTCACCTACTTCTTTACAAAAATGCGAAATATCCCTAGTGTCAATTCCTTCGTTGGTCACGATACACCTTTGAAGCATTTTTTCAATTTCTTGCACCTTGCATCAGAGTGATTCGCAGACAGCTTAGAAATGGCCCAGGAAGAAGCTGCGATTGTGAGGGTGGACCCGCTAGGGGACGATGATGCGGAGGAGCTAGCCGCACAGTATAGGGCAGAAAGGGTGGGGGAGTCGGGGGTGCGATCCCATGGTTCCACCATGATTGCGGCACCGACGCCAATCAGTCAGGTGGAACCAGATCACTGGCATTCGAGGGCTGACAGATCCATTATTACTGCGGCGGAGTTGGAGGCTATCCGCGAAAGGTACCAGATTCCTGCGGAGGTGGAGTTGTCGCTGCCCACATCAACAGAGAGGCCGTCTGACGCCAGGCCAGGAGAGTTTTCTCTCTATGAGGAAGCCCTAAAGGGTGGGCTAAGGTTGCCACTGGCACAAATAGTGGTGGATGTGCTCAACCATCTGGAGGTAGCACCAGGGCAACTAATGCCCAATGCATAGAAGATCTTACTGGCTTGCGCAAGTGCATGGCCGAAGGCGAACGGAGGGCAGGCCATGACTGTGGAGGAGTTCTTCGGCTGCTACAAGGCGTTAGGGCAGCAGGAGACTTGGGTCACCCTTCAGGCGGTGGCTGGGAAGGGTTTGGTGGCGGTTGCCAACGTCCATCAAAGGTTGGAGGCCACGGTGGTTCTACGTATCCACCTCTGGAAGGGCTGGTGTGCGCACGGTGTGGAAGGTGCCAACCAGGTCTGTGGAGCAAAAATTGGGGGCGGCGGCAGAGGAGAGGGTGAAGAGAGTAAAGGAGTGGAGGGAGAAGGAAAAAACTAAGTGGGATGAGCTCGTTCAGCCATCCGCGCTATTTGAGGCGGGGTTGGGTCCGAAACCGATCGGTGGGGACCTCGACCGAGCGGAATTGGAGGCCAGGAGAAGAGTGCAGGAGGCAGAAGATCAAGCCATCTTGGTGAAAGCACAGAAGTTCAAAGAGTCGCAAGCCGACCGACCGCCCCAGCCAGTTGCGAGGGAGAGGATTCGACCGCGTCCTCAGCCCTTGGGAGAGAAGAACTTGGGCGAGTTTATGCCGCGACCGCTCCCAAAAGACCCTTTAAAGGAGAGGTCGTTGAAGGAGATGGAGGCGTTGGGCGTAGGGAAGAAGAAGAAGAAAAGGTTGAGGCGGAGTGAGGAAGAGCCAGCACAAAAAAAGGAGAAAGGAGGTGAGGGTGGAAGAGGCCAGCCAAGCCAAACAGGTGGAGGGGGGGAACTGGAGGAGACCCCAGAAAAGGTGGTCGTCCCAGAGGTGGTGGACGTATCCTCACAGGTCAGGGAAGTTGTGCCAGTGATGGCGGCGATCGGCGTAGGGGTGGGGGGGGAGTGTTCCTGGACAAAGGGGAGAGGAACGACCCCAGGGGGGTCCTGCGCCCCAGGAAGGGGGAGTCAGCCTGAATACAGCCATCTATCATGTCCGTGCTGTGGCTGGATGGTTGGAGGGAGAAGAAGGCCCAGCCAGGTCTGGAGCAGATCGCTTGGTGAAGATCGTAGATGAGTCCGCTCTGCGTTCGGCGTCCAAATTCAGTGAGGCTGACCTGCTGAGGGGGTTATGCTCCGCTCAAATGGAGGTAACCACCTTGGCAGGGGCCCTTCTGAGGAAGGCGGGGGCTGCCAAGTTAAAGGCGGAGGAAGCCAAGACTCAGCTCATAAACTTGAAGAAGGAGAGTGCAGGCTGGGAGAGTGCTCACGCCGATCTGCAAGCGCCAAGAGGGAGCTGGAGAACACACACCGCCAGGTTATGTCGCTCGAGTTCCAACTGGCTAGCGAGCGGAAAAAGGTGGAGGAGGCCCAGAAGGCTTGCGCCGTCGCAGTCGAACGCCACGAAGAAGCGATGATCAACAATGAAGAGTTGGTCAGGCAGAAGGATGAGGCGGATGTCAAAGTTGAGGCTCTGCAAAAGGAGCTGGAGGGCGAGCGCGCCAAGGCGGTGGAAGAGAGGGAGATGCTTCATAAGGAGTTAAAAGCGGAGAGGGCCAAGGCGACCGTTGAAAAGGAGGTTCTCCAGAAGGAGTTGGAGGCGGAGAGGGCCAGGGCGGCTGCTGAGAAGGCGGCATTGCTGAAAGAGATGGAGGAAGGAGGCGAAGGCGGCCACTGAGAGGGCGACCCTGCAAAAAGAGTTGAACGAAGAAAAGGCGAAGGCAGCCTCCGAAAGGGCGGCCTACCCTGATCTTTATGTTGCAGCAGTTGATCAATTCAAGGGGTCCCCTGAGTTTCAGATGGCCGTCGACGCAGCAGTCGCCAGCAGCTTGACAAGGGAGGAGTCAGCTGGGGGGGGCTCGTCAAGGATGACTGCTGGGGGGAGAACTGAGTCTGAGGTCATTGAGAGCTTCCAGCGGTCAGATTTCTACAAACATGAAATGGCTGAGTACTGGGACAGTGGGTGGAAGATGTTCAAACGCAGAGCTGAAGAACTGTTCCCAGGCTTAGACCTGAGTAGTGTGACAATTGGGGAAGACGATGTGGCTCAGACCCCCCTGGATGAAGGTGTCGAAGAGGAAGATCTTGTATCTAGCGAAGAGGAATGACTAGGGAAGGTGGAGAAGAGCCCCTTTGTGTTTTGTTGTCTCTTTGTTTTTTTTTTTTTTTGAATTGATGTAATGAACTTGTGTACACATTTCTATGAATAAATAAAGTTGCATTTGTTTCTATCAGTTGATTGTGTTTGCTTGTATATAAGTCAGTGAACTATGTTTGCGAACTTCTCCATACAGAGGTGTAACAAGAATTCAACGTTGAGGAAAACTAAAAGCTTGCTTAGGCATAGTGAAACTGAACCTGTACAAAAACTTAACGCAGAGTGGGATTGGATTAAGTAACAATTCAATGCGGAGTAGAGCTGGAGTTGTATGAAAATTCAGTGGAATTCAAGGTAGTGTTGAGATTGGACTTGTATAGAATTTCAGTGCGAGGTAAAGTGAAGTACTTCTTAATGGAAAGTAAAATTGGACTTGGAAAAATCTTCAATACAAAGTAAGTAAAGAGCTCCTGAATCGCGCAATGTAGGCTAAAATGGACTTGTATAAAAATTGAATGATGAGAGTGGTTGATGGAAATTGAAAAATTGGATTATGAAATTGTGGAACATGATGTTTGAATGGGATTAATACTTGCAACTGAATAAGTATGGATGAAAGATCCATGGATGAAGATAGAAAAGTAGGTTTCAAGTCAATGGGGAAATAGGCTAGGTGATGAGGGAGGTGATCTGATTATAAATGAAATACATGAGGGCACCTTTGGAATTTGACTAAGTAAGAACGTGGTTCTGGAATTGTGACTAAGCGTCAGATTGTGACTGAGTGTCCTATTTTATGAAATTTCATTCATAAGATGATCCCAGTGTGGATCTGGAATGAAAGTTGCAAGTAACTTGCTCTGGACCAGCAATGGTGGCACTCAGTCTAGTTGAGGCTTTGAGGGCTCAGTCTGGCTGAGGCAGTTAGTTCTCAGTCTGGTTGAGGCTTTGAGTGCTCGGTCTGGCTGAGGCTTTGAAGTGCTCGGTCTGGCCGAGGCTTTGAGTACTCAGTCTGGCCGAGGCTTTGAGTGCTCAGTCTGGCTGAGGCTTTGAAGTGCTCGGTCTGGCCGAGGCTTTGAGGTGCTCAATCTGGCCGAGGCTTTGAGTGCTCGGTCTGGCCGAGGCTTTGAGTGCTCAGTCTGGCTGAGGCTTTGAAGTGCTCGGTCTGGCAGAGGCTTGGAGTGCTCAATCTGGCTGAGGCTTTGAAGTGCTCGGTCTGGCCGAGGCTTTGAGTGCTCAGTCTGGCTGAGGCTTTGACTGCTCGGTCTGGCTGAGGCTTTGAAGTGCTCGGTCTGGCCGAGGCTTTGAGTGCTCAGTCTGGCTGAGGCTTTGAGTGCTCGTCTGGCTGAGGCTTTGAGTGCTCAGTCTGGCTGAGGCTTTGAGTGCTCGTCTGGCCGAGGCTTTGAGTGCTCAGTCTGGCTGAGGCTTTGAAGTGCTGCAAGTGAAATGTTTTGATCAGCAAAGAAAAATTTCATTAGCATGAACTGCAGTGAAATTGTTGTCATGAGAATGTAGTCCAATGATCAAAATTTATATTGCGTCAAAAGAGAGTACAACAATTGAGTGATACAAAAGCAATAGCTTATTGAAAGTAGCGTTTCAAGTGTTCAGCGTTCCATGGGTGGGGAAGGTCGCGACCCTCCATGTCTTGAAGTCGGTAAGTGCCTGGACGCGGTCTGGCTTTCACAATATAAGGTCCCTCCCATTTGGCTGCCAATTTACCCTCAGTCGGATTCTTGGTGGCAAGGGTTGCTTCTCTCAACACTAAGTCCCCACAGCAAATTCCCTTGGTCGGACCTTGCGGTTGTAATGTGTTCTCATTTTTTGTTGGTATGAGGCTAGTCTGACCGCAGTGGTCTCCCTGAGTTCTTCAATCAGGTCTAGGTCCGCTCGACGGAGCTCTTCAGTCAGTGTTGGTCCGGATGTAGAACCCTGGGGGTTGGCAGACCGACTTCTACTGGGATAACCGCCTCAGCGCCGTATGTTAGGCGGAAAGGGGTTTCCCCGGTAGGAGTCCGAGCTGTAGTTCGGTAGGCCCAGAGTACATTTGGTAGTTCCTCAGCCCAGAGTCCCTTAGCAGCTCCAGCTTAGCCTTGATGATCTTCAAAGAGACGATTGGTGACCTCAACTTGGCCATTGGCTTGGGGATGACCGGGGAGGAGAAACATGGTTGGATCTGGAGGTCTGCACAGAACTTTCTGTATCTGGCGTTGTCGAATTGTTTGCCGTTGTCTGACACGATGGCCTGAGGGATGCCAAACCTGCAAACGATTGATTGCCAGATGAACTTGGTTGTGTTCCGTTCGGTGATGGTGGCAAGGGGTTCTGCCTCGACCCACTTGGTGAAGTAATCAATGGCAACATGCGAACTTGGTCTGGCCTCGGCCGGTGGGAAGTGGACCAATCAGGTCGATCCCCCATTTGGCGAACGGGTACGGGCTGCAGAGAGTAATCAGTTCAGTGGGAGGAGCATGGGGGATGTTGGCAAAGCGCTGACACTTATCGCATTTGAGGACAAAATCAGTGGCATCTTGATTGAGAGTCGGCCAGAAATAACCAGTACGGAGTATTTTGTGGGCCAAAGACCTGCCGCCCGAATGATTGCCACAAATTCCCTCATGGATTTCTTGCATCACATAGGTTGCTTGGGTTGAGTTGAGGCATCGCAGATATGGTCGTGAAAAACCACGTTTGTACAAGATGCCATTGACCAGGACGTAGTTACGACCGAGCCCTGACTTGGCGGCCTGCTTTTGGTCATTTGGGAGTTCTGTTGTCAAAAAGGGTGATGTCGGATGCCCAGGGGATGGGTTCATTTTGGAGGAACTGCACCTCGTGCGGGTCGGGTGAGATAGCCGGTGAGTTAGGTATTCGAGGCGGACTCCGGCTGAGGTCGGACTGATCTGCAGAGGCCAACTGAGCCATCTCATCAGCTTTGGAGTTTTCCGCCCGAGGTATGTGTTGATCTGGAAAGTATTGAAGAGGCGAACAAGAGGGAGTGCCATGTCCCTGTAGGCCCGCATTGTGCCATCCTTGGCATCGAATTCCCCCGTAATCTGACCGACGACGAGCTGTGAGTCACTGAACACTCGGATGTGGCTGACACCAATCCTTGGCCAGACGGAGTCCTGCTATCAATGCTTCATATTCGGCCTCGTTGTTGCTGGCCTCAAACAAGAGACGGAGAGCACATTTGAAATAACCACCCTCGGGGAGGTGAGGATGAGGCCAGCCCCACTACCTTCCCTCCGGGATGACCCGTCGACGTTGAGAGTCCAAGAATGGGGGTCTTCTGGGTCAGCAGGGTCGGTGGGGGGGGAGGTAGTGGTTGGGGTAGGGTTGGTGAATTCCAGGATGAAGTCGGCTATGGCCTGTCCCTTGATTGCTGTGCGAGGACGGTAGGAGATGTCAAACTGGCTGAGTTCCACTGACCACTGCATAAGTCGGCCAGAAAGCTCTGGTTGCTGCATGACCTTCTTCAGGGGTTGGTCGGTGAGGACCACTATAGAATGGGCCTGGAAGTAAGGACGAAGTCGTCTGGAGGCGATGACCAAGGCCAGGGACAACTTTTCTAGCAATGGGTAATTCTGCTCTGCTCCCCTGAGAGCTCGACTGATGTAGTAGACCGGCCGCTGGACTGAGCCGTCTTCCCTGATAAGAGCTGCACTGACGGCGGTGTTCGATACTGCTAAGTAGAGGAAGAGGGGCTCGCCCGTGATTGCTTGTGAAAGAAGGGGGGATTGGCCATACATTGCTTTAACTGCTGAAAAGCCTCTTCGGATTCAGTTGTCCATTCAAAAGTCTGCCGAAGGACTTTGAAGAATGGTAGGCACTTATCTGTTGCGCGGGAAATGAAGCGGTTGAGAGCCGCCACTCTGCCAGTGAGTCTTTGAACTTCTTTGACAGTTTTGGGTGACTGCATCTCAATCAAGGCCTTGATCTTCTCAGGATTGGCTTCGATGCCGCGCTGACTGACCATAAAACCCAAGAACTTCCCAGATCCTACGCCGAAGGCGCACTTCTCGGGGTTGAGCTTCATCTGATACTTGCGAAGGGTGGCAAAGGTCTCCCGTAGGTCGGTCAGATGGTCAGTGGAGAGTTTGCTCTTGACTAGCATGTCGTCCACATACACTTCCATGTTCCGACCGATCTGATCTTGGAAAACGGCATTGACTAACCGTTGATAGGTGGCCCTCGCATTCTTTAGTCCGAACGGCATTACACAGTAGTGGTAGGTACCTCGGTCGGTAATGAAGGATGTGTGTTCCCGATCGGACGGGTGCATCATGATTTGGTTGTACCTAGAGAAAGCATCCATGAAGCTGAGCATTTGGTGACCGGCCGTGGCGTCGACCAGCAGATCTATGCGGGGGAGTGGATAGCTATCTTTGGGGCAAGCTCTGTTCAGGTCAGAGTAATCGACGCAGAGTCGCCACTTGCCATTGTTCTTGCGGACCAGAACCACATTGGACAGCCACTTAGGATAGTCCACATTTCGGATGAACTGAGCCTCAAGGAGTTTGTCAACTTCTGCGGCTATGAGATTGTTGCGCTCTGGGTGGAAAATACGCTGCTTTTGTCTGTAAGGTCGGAAATGAGGTTCGATGCTGAGGCGGTGAGTTATGAAGGCGGGGTCAATGCCTGGCATGTCTGAATGGGTCCAAGCAAAGACGTCATTGTGCTCGGTCAAAAGGGCAGTAAGATCGGATTTCGCTTGGGGGGATAGTTGGCTGCCGATCTTAGCAGTTTTCAATGGGTTGGTGGGGTCATGGGACCTCAACGAGCTCCTCACTGGTTCTCCCTGACCAGCTCGTCCTCATCCCGGACGTCAAGTCCTTCGATGATCATGCCTCCTTCAGCTTGACTTCTTTAAGTGAAGCAACATAACACTCCCTGGCCACGGTCTGCTCTCCTCTGACTGTTCCGACCCGAGATCGGTGGGAAACTTGAGGGCAAGATGATAGGTGGATGTGATGGCTTGGAAAGCGTTTAGGGCGGTGCGGCCAAGGATGATGTTGTAGGCAGATGGGCAATCGACCAAAGGAAGGTGAGCAACTTCGTGGCCTGCCGTGGGTATTCGCCGATGGTGATGGGAAGGTCAATGGAACCAATGGAGGTCACACGGTCGCCAGTGAATCCGACCAGGGGGTTTGGAGTGGAGACAAGCTTTCTTCCCCAATCTTGAGCTGGCGGAAGCAGTTGAGGAATGATGTCTGAAGAGCTGCCATTGTCGATGAGAACTCGTCTGACCTTATAATTGGAGAGGATGGCGGAAATGACAAGAGGATCATCATGAGGATAACGGATGCCTGTACAGTCGGCGTCCGTGAAGGTGATGGGCTCTGTCCACTGCTTGGGCTGTTTGGGGGTCGGTCTACTGGTGACTGCCTTGTCTGAGCCCTGCCGTATTTTTCTAAGTTCTGCCTCTGAGCTGAGCGAGATGGTCCCCCACAAGCAAGACCACCTGAAATAACTCTAATTTCACCAACTGGTGGAGGTGGATTACCTTGTGGCCGAGGTTGTTGGGGGGTCGGTCATGGCCTGATTTGGTTGAGCTGGCTGCCGCGGTGGGGTGCGTCGGCGATTGTCTCTGTGGGGTTCGGTTCTTTGCCTTTGCTGAGGGCGGGTGTCTGTGAACCGGCTTAGACGCCCCTGGCGAATGAGGGTCTCCACCTGATCTTGAGGTTGATGCAGTCGTCAGTGTTATGGCCATGGTCCTGGTGGAAACGGCAATATTTGGACTGGTCTTTCGGTTGGAAGGGTTCCGTGGAGGGGGAGGCCATTTGAGGGGGTAGTCCCGTTGGATCTGGTTGAGGACATGTTCCATGGGAGAATTGAGGGGTGTATACCGCTCGAACCGACCGGGCGGTCGGATGGTGCCGACCGGTCTGCACGAGGGGGTCGGTCGTATAGCGGGGTGTTTGGCTATGATACTGGGCGTTTCTGGGTTCTGGTCTTTCTCTTTTCTCTGGGGGTCGGGTTTTTAGCTGTTGGATCCTGCCGAGCGGCTAGTGAATCTTCGGCATTCATGTATTTTTGGGCTTTGGAGAGTAGGACTGCCATTGAGGTGGGGGGTTTTTAGAGAGGGAGAAAAGGAAATCAGATGACCGCAGACCGGCCATGAAAGCTGTGAGGATGACCTTGTCGTCATTTTCTGCGACTTGCAGGGCTTCGGTGTTGAAGCGAGTAACGAAGCTGCGCAGTGATTCCCCCTCGGTCTGACGAATGTTGAGAAGTTGGGTTGCCGGGCGTCGCTGGCGCTGGGCTCCGATAAAGTGGCTCAGGAAAGAGTCACTGAGATGTTGAAAGGTGGAGACAGAGTCTGGTGGTAACTGGCTGAACCACAGCCGAGCTGACCCCTTCAGTGTCACGGGAAAAGCTCGGCACATGATCTCGTCTGGGAAGGCATGGAGAATCATGAGGGTGCGGTAGGTCTCCAGATGGTCGACTGGGTTTGTCGTACCGTCAAAGGAGTCGACGGAGGGCATTTTGAACTTGGGGGCAGAGGTTTGTCTCGGTTGGAGGCAACAAACGGTGAGGTGGCCGTAGTGGAGGGCTTATGCTGGATGTTTGCATAACCCCTTGGAGCTGGAGTTTCATGGCGCGGAGTTCAGCGTCCCAAAGGGGAATGTTGTCACCACCAGAGGGAGACAGGTGTTGGATGCTGCTGGCCTCTCCCTCGGGGCTGGTGCTATGATCGATGGGTGCGGGGGTGGAGGTGGTGGATTTATATGTGGGTGAGGAGGTTGCAAACCTCCCAAGTTAGGTGGATTGGGTTGTGGGGCAGTATGGCCCGGAGTTCGTTCTGGGTTGGGTAGAATATCTGGAGGTGGTGGTGGAGGAATGGGGAGGGTTCCTTCGAGTAGAGGCGTTTATCAGGGCCTGGTTTTGCTCGGCCATACGGTTAATGCTGTTGGTAAGCTCGGTGAAATACTGTGGTGGGTTGTTTGGATTGGGAGGGTCGGTTTGATGGTCGGCAGCATTATGGTGGGAAGCCATGGATCTAGTCGTGACCATACACCTTGATGGATGAGATGAGAAAGGTTGCTGGAACAGGGTCTCCGGCGGCAATGAACACAACTGGCGCACGGACCAACTAGTTCCCACAGACGGCGCCAACTGATGATACTGTTCGTTCCCGGAGGATGGACAGGACTGATCCAAGCTCCTCAAGCCCACGTCCGAATGGCGAAGCCCACCAGATGACCTGCAAATGAGTTCAATGGGGAACGGGGTAGTCCCCCAGCGAACCCTCCGACGAGCAAGTTAGCAGGTAGTAAGAGAGATGGAGTATGTAGAGAGAGATTGGAGATAGAAAAGCTTAACCTTCTCCTTGTCTTCCATGCTTGCTTATATCCTTTGGTAATCATTTCACTGTCCCTTCCGACGTGCCCCTCACGCCGAAAGTCTGTGTTGTAGCTTGTCTTGCACAGGGTAAGGTGGCGCTGTTCCGACGGGGAGGTGTTGTCGAAATAAATGTTGTGATGGGCTGCATTAATGGTGATGTATTGCGGCAATAACTTTTGCAGATCTTTGTCTGCTGATGTGGCCTGTTCTGCACCTGCCATGTGTCCGAATATCATTGGCCTTCCCTGATTAGTTGGCCTCCAGCTGTCCTGGGTTTTACTACCCGGGTTATGCAATGGGTTCTAAATGGTGGGCTTGGGTTCGTTCACTGTGGGCTGTGGTGCTTGTGGGCCTATCCGGGCCTATCCATGTCATATGTTATTTATATATATTATTAATTATATCAGGTCAGACTTAGATTGAGGAAAGCGATATCCGCCTCTGCCCTACTCCCGTTACGGGTAACCAGAATATAATCTACGTCCACATCACATAAGTGTCGGGTTGGATAAAATCCACCTTATTTGGACGGGTATGAATGGACCTCGCTGATTAGATTAAAATGACCATTCTTGTAACGCATGCAAATGTTTCTACCAAGAGCTTCGAAGCATTACAGTGGTCACTAGGAGAAATTTTGAAATTCAATAAAGATGAGAGAAAAGGATGCACCCAAACATTGAACTGAATGTGACCAAATAACAAATAGTCTCATCTGACTAAAGACTTCTAAACTAAAATAGACATCCAAACGAAGATTCATGCAAGCACAAAGCACTCAAACTGGCCAAATTAAGATAAAAGTTAATCATGCTACACAGACCATCTTTTCTTATTGTATGAATGAATCAAGTGCCCTATTCTGATGCTTACAAATACTCGGGTTCATGATCCCCTTGCACATTATAAAAAGTTCGGCACCAGAGAGAGTAGTAAACACAGGCTTAAAAGTAAGGAAAAAAACACAAGATACAATTATTAAAAATTTAGAACATGAAAACGGTTTAGGTGCCTGAGTTTATTTATGATCTAGTTCAGATTTATGGAGTTCCCAAAGTTGCGTCTACCACCACCATATTCAGAAGAAGAAAAATAAAGTAAAAGTCAAGGTCACATGTCACCCACAAGATTCGAAATTAATTTGCTTTTCACTTCCCATCATTCTCACTGTTTGTCGCTTCAGAAGGATTTGCTTCACCAGATGCCCTTTGAGGAGGTGGCAGACAGACAACGTTCTTGACTATGGAAAAGTGAAAGTCAAATTCTGCTTTCGGTCTAGCGCAGCTGACACCAATCCACTGGTTGGCTACAGCAATATCCACGTTGTCTTGGCTGTCCCTCTCATGTTCTTCAATGGCAGGTCGGATTTCACTGCATAAGGAGTCGAGCTTGGCGGTGGCTTGGTTCTTAATTTCCTACATAACACATGAAACTAGTTTTTTCAATTAATTTTTATTTTTTATTATTTACTAATTGTTTACATTTCTCATAAAAAATAATAATAATATTTTATAGTTCATTTAGGTCTTTTTCTATTTTTTAAAAAATAAAAAATAAAAAAATCTAGAGTATAACTGCAAATTAACATGTCCATAACAGAAGCTGATAATCAGAAGTAAGGGTTGAGCAGTTTCTCAGAATTAGCTTTTTTGACTTAAAATAAGTTGTTAGAATCAGAAGCTGTTTGAAATAAATTTAACCAAACAGTCCAAAATAACTTTTTAAAAGCCAGAAGTCATAAGTTGGCTAAAAAAAGCCTCACCAAACACCCCCTTGGCTGTTGCACCAAGATTATAATATTAAAAAAACATTAAAAAGTAAAAAACATTAATTTTACATATTAATACTATCAATACTATTATTAATCCGTTGGTGTATAAACAAAAACTCTTTATCTTACATTTTCAAACTAGTACTACCACAATAATGATCTCCTCACTCAATCTCACCGTACTCTTAATCCTCTCCATCCTAGTCGGCCAAACAAACGTGATCTAAAAGCAAACAATTTTTCATTAAATACCAAAATCACAAAGCTAGTAATGACTCCATGCCCCCACAAAAAATGCCTCATAGGCAATGCTTTTCTGGTCCCCTGTTTTATACTTCATTTCCAATAGACATAACTGGAGCTGATAATTACTACTAACCCAACATGATTTACCGTATTCAAGTATATGAAGTTTTACAATAAACATCCATATAGCAAAAGGACGAATTACACTCATAAAAGATTGCATTCAACAAGAATAAATCCTCGAAAGAAATTGCATACCACAACAATGTATCAAATGCAAGAGCTAAATGATGCTTCTGTTGTCTAAATTAAAGGAGACCATGATCACCTACCACCTCAAAGTCTTGTGATGCTACTAAACACTACTGTATTATATCGAACAAGTAAAGGAATCGTTGCAATAAAATAACTCTTCGAGTAATTTGTTAATCCACCACTCCATTACAAAATCAACAAAAAAATGCCACCAAGGAATGTCCATCAATGAGAATGACAATCCAAAGTTAACATTTCCAATTCAAATGAAGTGCATATCCCATGAAAATTTCAAGTTTTCAAGAACATCTCGAAACCATCAATTAATAACCTAATAACAAAGACCAATTAATACTGAATGAAACATTTACCAATGAATAAAACTCGCTAGCTTAGATTTGGTGAATACAATTATACAACAATGGCTAAGTGCATGCCTCATGAATCATCATATGATATTATCTGATAAAAGAAACTATCTAGAACTTGCCCAATTCGCCTTAAAAAAAAAAAAAAAATTCTACAGATGCTTTACACCATCATAAAACTATAAATAATCATGCTTACGTAATTTACCTTTGTTATTTGGCTCCACAAGCTATTTCCATCCCCCTTATCATGAGCTCACTTGACTGAGACCATGGCAGCAAAATGAACACTGCAACAAACTGGTCCTCACTCTTCATCAAATTTGCAATCAAACACTCGTACAAGCATTGGACAACAAGATCACAATTTGCCACAGCTGCCCAAAAGTACAATTTCTCAAGTTGAAATCCCATTCAACAAGTCCACCACCTCCTTCATTGCAGGCCTCTCCTTGCAAATATCACTAGCACAAGACATAGCAATCCTGAAAAACTCTACAACCCCAGCTTCTCCCAACCCATCTCTAGAAATATTAGCATCAAGCATTTTCATTTGCCTATTGTGTTCCACCATCTTCCTAGCCCACTCGGCCAACCTCACTTCCTGGCAATCCCCCTCCTCCGCCTTAAATGGCAAATTGGGTCGCATCCCCGTTGCAATTTCCAACATAAGAATCCCAAAACTGTACACATCACCAAAGGTAGTGGCGGTAGTGGCCCCTAGTAAGTACTCTGGAGGCATATACCCCATTGTTCCGGCCACTTGGGTGGACACATGGGAATGCGAACTTTCAATTATCCTAGCCAACAAAACCAGCAATGTGTGCCTCGAATTCCTTGTCGAGTAACACATTACTAGCTTTAATGTCCCTGTGTATAATTGGCGTGTCTAAATTATGCATATATGCTAAACCATTGGCCACACCTCTAATAATTTTAAGCCTCGTTTGTTGTGGATCTTTGCGGCTTGCCGGTTGGCAGCCGCAATCAAGGAATGGAATGTGATGCTTTCATACTGACGCTTTCATACTGATGAGAATCACCCCTTTCACAGGGGTGATATCCACATCGTTTCCCAAGACAACAGCAGCCTCGGGACTAATGATGCTGACACGTCATTCTCCGATGATGACGTGTCGAGCAACCATTGATCGAGACTGCCGTTCTCGATAAATTCGTAAATTAGGATCCGGTCCCAACCCGTGGCGCAGTACCCAAGGATCTTGACGATGTTGGGGTGCCGGAGCTTACCTAGGGTTTCCATCTCGGCCCGGAATTCTCGAAACCCTTGAAAAGCATCGCTGCTGAGCTTCTTGACGGCAACAGTGACGCCGCTAGAGAGGCGGGACTTGTAGACGAGGCCGAAGCTGCCGTCGCCGATGATGAGGTCCGGCGAGAAGTTACGGGTGGCCTGGATGAGCTCCGACATGGAGACCCGATTCAGAGAGGGGTCGAACGAGGCGCTCTCGCCGATGGGGATTGAGAGCTGGGAATTGGGCCGAGTTCGGGTTTGTTGGTTTCGGTTCTTGCCGCGTTGGCAGAGGACGAGCATGAGGGTGAAGAGTAGGGTGGCGACGAAGAAGCTAGCGATGGCTGCGAGGATGCCCTGGGCGGTGTGATCCATGGAGAGTTTAGAGAGAGAAAGTTGAAGAGAGCGAGAGAGAGAGAGAGTTGAAGGGTGTGTTGAATTTGACTATGTGTGCGTGTGAATATGAGCGGCCATTAACGGGCTTTCGTAGAAGAACAGTTGCTCGGGAACTTCGGTGCTGGAGACTCAACAGGTCCAGTCAACCCTTGGTTATTCAGTGTGTCGCAGGTGCATATTTATTCGATGTTTCTGCTTTAATCGACGGATGATATTGGTTGTATCAAATGGTGATATGTAAGTGATGAAGATATGCGTGTTTTATTGGCGCTGTTTGGGAAGGAGATTTTTTGGTTTTTTTTCACTTAAAGATAAATTGGTTACAAAATTTAAAAAAAATAAATATAAACAAAATATTACATCAAACCCCATAATTATTTCACTTTTTCTCTCACAAATATTACATTCAATCACAAAAAAACTCAACTATCTTTTCAAACACAAAAAATATTTTTTCTAATAATACCTTACAACTAAAAAATTACAAAAAAACCCACTTCTCAAATAACCTCATTGTCTAAATTTGTTTTTAAAAAAAAAATGAAGAATACGTAAAGTAATTTTAAAATGATAAAAGTATAGTGATTAATACATAAATTTATTCAAGAAAGGTTTGCACTTTCATTATTTTGATTTTTTTTATTTATTTATTCTGCACTTCTTCCTTATAAATTTATCTTTAGGTCATAACTTTCCTTTGTATTTAAATTTGAGTTTGTATATAGTGATCAAATTTAAACTTTTAGTTTAAAAATAATAATAATTTAATACCATAACTATTCAAAATTGTATTTTTCTGATAAATCCAATGTACAAGGAAATGTCTATATATGTACAAGAGAAGAAAATATAAAAATTCATTTTATATAATAATATATTGATGCGAATATATAAAAAATTTATAAAACTAAAGTTTGAATTTGAGAGAAGTCTGATTTATATATGAATAATAACTTGGACCCCTTTTTTTTCTCACCCTTGATATATCCATCCGTCCAAAAATTTAATTCATTTTTCTATTCTCATTCTAAACAGTATGGATTAGTGATTGTTATGTTAAATAATCTAAATATTAACTTTAAAAATTACCAACAAAACAAATAAATAAATAATCTTTCAAGCACCAATTCGAACAAAATAGAATCTGGTTTACATGGACAAGATTGCTTTTTGTAAATTTTTATACACCTTTATCGATCTTATAAAATAATTTATCAAGCCAAATTTTGTGCAATTAAAATAGACTCAACTGAGAGGAGAAAGTCATCATGTTCAGCTTATTTAAATAATTTTAACTCATAAACTACAAGTAAAAGCTCAGCTTTTAAGGTTGAAGCTAATGAAAATCAAATAGCTGGATGTAGAAGCTAGTGTACCATTGGCTTTGATCAGTAGTGCTTTAACTTTAACCATTTGCTCACTTATTCCATTGTCTAAAGCTCCGCAAGAAAATTTCATAAAAGACTTACTGCTAAAACTTCTAATGTGTAGCATGGCCCAATATCTTAAAAAAATATTAGATCACTATGGAGAGAGAGAGAGAGAGAGAGAGAGAGAGAGAGAGTTATATAATAAAACCTCATTTGGAAGGTTTCAAAGGATGAATGATGTGTGATTGATTGAAACATCTCCACTAAAAGTCAGGTTCTGTTCAAATGACTCCATCATTCAACAATGCATTTGACTAGAAGGGGGATTATACCTAACATTTGACAACAATAATTTATACTTGTATAGGGGCGAGTTTGTCATCCCCGTTTTCGCTTTCAAATCCCACTCCGCTACCGACAAAATTTTTCAACTCTATTCCCGCTCTCATGGATGCCCGATACCTATGAATACCCGATCACATTACAAATAACCAAAAAAGTTAAAAAACCATTTAAATCCTCAACACAAAATAATTTCTCTTGTTTCCATATATATATAAACAGTAAAATTTTTAAAATTATTATTTATTTATATTTAAACAGAACTAGACTTTTAATATTCTTTTATTATATTTAATTATATTATATATATGCATATATATTATTTATTTATATATATTATTAATTATATCAAGTCAGACTTAGATTGAGGGAAGCGATATTCACCCCCACCCTACTCCCGTTACGAGTAACCAAAATATAATCCACGTCCGCTCACATAAGTGTCAGATCGGATAAAATTCACCCTATTCAGACGGGTATGAATAGACCTCGTTGATCGGATTAAAATGACCATTCCTGTAACGCATGCAACTGTTTCTACCAAGAGCTTCGAAGCATTACAGTGGCCACTAGAAGATATTTTGAAATTCAATAAACACGAGAGAGAGAACAGGATGCACCCACACATCGAATTGAATGTGACCAAATAACAAATAGTCTCATCTGACTAAAGACTTATAAACTGAAATAGACATCCAAACGAAGATTCATGCAAGCACAAAGCACTCGAACTGGCCAAATTAAGATAAAAGTCAATCATGCTACACATACCATCTTTTCTTATTAATAAGTGCCCGATTCTGATGGTTACAAATACTCGGGTTCAAGATCCCCTTGCACATAATAAAAGTTGGGCACCAGAGAGAGTAGTAAACACAGGCTTAAAAGTAAGAAAAAAAACACAAGATACAATTATTAAAAATTTAAAACATGAAAACAGTTTAGGTTCCTGAGTTTATTTATGATCTAGTTCAGATTTTATGGAGTTCCCAAAGTTGCATCTACCACCACCATGTTCAGAAGAAGAAAAATAAAGTAAAAGTCAAGGTCACATGTCACACACAAGATTCGAGATTAATTTGCTAATCACTTCCCATCATTCTCACTGTTTGTCACTTCAGAAGGTTTTGCTTCATCAGATGCCCTTTGAGGAGGTTGCGGACAGACAACGTTCTTGACTATGGAAAAATGAAAGTCAAATTCTGCTTTCAGTCTAGCACAGCTGACACCAATCCACTCATTGGCTACAGCAATATCCACGTTGTCTTGGCTGTCCCTCTCATGTTCTTCAATGGCAGGTCGGATTTCACTGTATAAGGAGTCGAGCTTGGCAGTGGCTTGGTTCTTAATTTCCTACATAACACATAAAACTTTGGATCAGAGTAAACCTTATTCAGGAAAATAAATATACTGTTTCTTTGGTTCCAAGCAATAATTGTGGTAAAACCTGATACGAAGCTTTTCTTCTTTTTGAAAATTCTAATGGGGCAATACTAATTAGATAAACCTGTAAGACAGTATAATCAAGGGTTTGGGAAAGCAAAAAGACTTCTAAAACAATTACATGCCTACGATTCAGGGGAGTATTCTTTGCAATGCTACCAAATCATATATCAAATGAAGAATCTGCGATAATTTAGTTTCATGAAGATTCTTGTCCAAATCAGGACACAGCATTGCTAGAGTTCCTAAATTTTTTTCTCTACCCTAGCACCATAGGCTACAGGAATTTTAAGTCAAAGGTAATGCAAGAAACTAAACAATACACAAAAATGCCATCACACTTGTAATCTATATAACTACAGGATTCTGGAAAACATAGCCTTAGCAGTTGGCACTAAATGCCCATTCGTGCATAAATTTTGGGGTTACCAAACTTAGTTGTCCCTATACTAAACAAACAGCCTTTAAATTTTGCGAATGCCATGTCTTGCATATCTGAACTGACTCAAACAGAGCTTGCAAGCATGTCCTCAAACCTAACCAGAAATACGTGAGTCCTGTTGAAGTCCGCACTCACTCAAGTTAATGAACAAAAAAGCCAGAAACGTAAAGTTTTAAGTACACTGCCATAACTTGAAGAGTATACAGCTTGTACCTCGCATTTGATGATTTCCTCTTGTGCCACCTTTGACAGAAATAGTTGGGCAACACGTTTTCCATCAACTTGCTTTCCACCACCATGTTTTGACTTTTTGTTACCAATATGTGGTGCTTTTTTCTTTGAAGCAGAGCCTGATCCAACTTGATAATTCCGACAAGTACTATTACTTCGAATTCGAGAAATCATTGGATTTTTGGGTGGAAAGACATGCTGAGTATCTTGAGAAAATAATTTCTTTTGTTCACTTACTTCAGTTTTTACCCTATTCATTACCACACCGTCTGTAGGAACCGAATAGAATGGCTCAACAACTACAGCACTGGACTCCAAATGAGGTTCAGATCCAACACTACCCTCTGTCACTGCAGAGAAATCATTCTTTCCACTGGCAATGAATTCAGGTCCAAAGGAGCTTTTATTGGTAGGGAGCTTTAGTGAAGGCTCATCCTCTGCAGAATCATAGAGTGGGATTTTCTCAACTTCATACCTGCACCCAAACAGGCAGGTTGACATCCAACAAGTCTAATGCAAAACCAAATGATACTGCATCAAGAATGAAAATGTCAAAAAGAGAGTCGATTAAATGCAACAGATAATCTAATAAACATGGTTTGCATGAAACATAATACTAAAAATGAATATAGAGAGAGAGAGAGTATTATGATCGCACAAGTACCTTATTAGGACATCCTTTGAAAACTCCAGGTACAAAGAAGAGAGAACAGCAGAAATTTAATTCTAAATTTTTATTTTATGTGAGAATTAAATGTGCATCTCTATGATTGGATCCAAAACAAGAAAATCAGAAATGTATACACAAACCATATGCTTTGTAGATATTTAAAAGCTCATGTCTCCTTTATGCTATTGTACCACGATCAAAATAATCATATACTAATATAATATCATGGTTAGCGAAATATCCACTACATTGCCAATTCTCCTTTTCTTTTTCTTTTTTTTTTGTTTTTTTTTTTTTTTGTTTTTTTTTTTTGGGGGGGGGGGGGGGGGGGGAGGATGGTTCCTGTGAGTTTAAAAAAATGCCAAGCACTCCACTATTTCTTTTCATTTGTTTTTTCCCATTTTTCCTCATGTAAGAAATATAAACTTCATTAAGAAAGAAGCACAAAGACAGATGAGGAATCCTTCTTCAACAAAAATAAATAAATAAAAAGTACCATCCCCATGAACAAAGAAGCCAACCCTAACTTTAAGCATCCACCCATGGAGATATAATGCCCCCTGAAAGATTGCACAGAAACTGGTATCCTATTAGTCATCCTCATTTGCCATTCTCCAGACATAACTAACTTCTATCAAAACCCTATTATATAAATCTTTAACCTTTCAAATCAAGTACCCATAACTCCAGGATCCTATGCCTGGCGATATAAACCAACTAAGCCAATCAACGCTTCCCCTGTCACTAACATATCAAACAAACCCAACCCACAGTTCCCTGAGATCCTTAACAGAAGTGGAAACCTGGAATCTCTGCCTCTATGGCATAGCCACTTCTTACCATATTATAGAAAACAAGAAGGCTTGACAAAAAAAAAAAAAAAAACACTCACCCCACCAACCAGAATATAAACTGGTTACTCAAACAAACAGCTGGGGCTGAAAAAGAAAAAGGGATAGGTATCTCCAATGTGATATAAGAAAATGCCTCTAATACCAAGATGATACAGTTTCCAATGAAGTTACCAACTTACCATCTGAGTTCAACTCAATGCTCCCTATAGGAGATAGAACTGGGGACTGAAGGAGATTTGAAGCACCTGAACCTTCTGCTAAATTTTATATTATGGGAAAACAAAAACCCAGTCCCAATTAGAGCCCAATAATAAACTACTTACTCCTAATATTTGTTTAATTGTTTCTTGTATTTAAGTCCTTCATTTAATTATACATCATCAACACAGTTACACTCAGCACCTTGACCAGTAAAATTGGGAGAAATTACAAACATAATTTGGATCGATGACTTGGGTAGAAAATAAACAATTCATGCAAACAGGATTTAAATTGTCAAGAACTGAATGACCCCTACTTGGATTCAGAATCTCAGATAAGTACAGATTTTTAATGGTGCTTGCCAACTAAACAATGAGGTAACAAGTTTAACAGCCTCAAACAAGTAAAGCCGTTCAATAATTAAATTACCCAGAAACAAATGCCAACTTCTGTCAGTAAGCTTTTATCAGCCTGACATTCTTGTTGGTCTCCGACGAGAAAGAAAGACTTGGGAAACAGCAGCTTTCTGCTATGTGGACTTTATGGAGGGAATGCAACAGGAGGCCTTTTGAGGGTGTACAGATTTTGTTTTGAGCTGTTTGAGAGGGTCTATGCTCTTTTATCTGTTCTTTTGGTTTAGAGAGGAGTGTTCTTTCTCAATTATTTACATTAAAGAAATAAAAATCACACATCTATGCAAATTGAAGGTACTTAGAAAGTGATGACCACTATGATAAGATGACAATCAGAGAACAAGCAACCAAATGGTGCTTGTTGCTATAAATATAATTGGCATGAAGGTTGATTTACAAGCATCTTCTGCTTTTTATTGCTCACAGGTACCAGCAAAAATGATAAAATAAAGAGAGTTAGTGTAACAACTATTGCACCAAAAAGAAAAGGGAAAAATGGAGACCCTAGCATATAATTAAATATTCAATTTGTTCACAAAATCCTTATGCCCCTTGTGCAATTCATCATTTTGGTAAACTGGAATCCTCAACTCTTTATGTTCAACGAAACGAACTCATATAGAGGAACTTGCCATACATATATAATCAAGTTTGCTAACAAATTTTTGAAATGAGTTTCAATACAACATTACAAAGCGTAGGTGTAAAGGACTATAACTGGCTGTAAATTTTGGGTAATAAATGCATAACCCATTACCTTTCATCGCCCTCTTCCCACACATGATTATGCTCCTGTTAAAGAAATGGCAAAACATAAGAAAAAACAACAATGAGTTTGCGATGAGGTTAATACACAAGTATACAAAAAATTCAAATACTGTAATGATAACAAGACACTCGCACACAACTAAGTGTACATGGCAAATACACAAGACCCTTTAAGAGACTACACATTACAACTTTATTGCACACATTATTACAACATTCTCACTTACAAAACCACACATCACCCTTTAGTATACTCAGCTGCCTTTTAATAGTTTGGATAAATTCATTTTCAGTTTTTTTTTTTTCATCACTCAAGTTCCATTAGGAGAATGAATGTCAAAGAGATGTTATTGTATCTTCAAATATAGACTTCAAAATTTCTCACTTTGAACTCACCAGGAAAGCAGGAGACTTTGCCCCGAGAAATTTAGAACAGTTAGGTGCCCCACACAGACATCGAACATTAGCACCACCATACCATTCAAAATTATAATCATATGCCAATTCAGTTTCAACGGTAATATCTTGTTTCGCAAATATACCAACCCTTATTTCCCCCAAAACTGTCCACTTCCTAGTCTCACAATTTGGATGACTGCAAGACCAAAATAATACGTCAATGCCAGGGAAGATAACCAGAATTACTTAAGGCAGACAATTCCATTTCATAATTCCTTGATACCTCATTATATCAATTAGGTGACTTACCATGAGTGGTTTATAAACCTAGCAAGGCTACCCTTTTTAGTTGCATCTATATAATTGTTGGCGTTAAGAGAAATGATATATGCATCCTTGAGACCTGCATCAAGCCACATAAAAAAGTTAGAATTGATTTCCAAGGATTGTAATACAGACATGTTTTCTTTTAAATTTATATCCTACCTTGAGCTTCATAAGCTTGGGACCTTTGCTTTGCTTCTTTGGATGATATTACTTCTCCACAATATTCAATAATGAACTGTCCAGCCTTCAAAAAAGAACTCACAGACAAGAGGTTATTAAGAACATAGAAATGATTTTAATGAATTATATAATCAGCCATTGAGATCTTACCAAAACTCAACTCTCTCAGAAGATATGTAGAATACATCAGAAGCAGTTCTTACTTTCTTAATATAAATGGAAAATTGTTACTATTATTTTAAAAAAATTTATACATCAGCACACACCACAGAGTAATTTTTCATTGTAGGAAATTAATGTATAGATATTATTGATTGATATTCAATATATATTTTTGTGTGTATTGTATGTTTACAATGGAGAGAATGATCTCTCTTTTATAGGGAGAATGAGTTACAAATGGAGGAATTAAATTAACCTAAAATGGAGCACTAAACAACTTAATGGAGCATTAGGGTAAATGGAGCACTTGCTTCTTGTGGAGCACTAATGGAGTGGAGTAGGTAGGTGGTAGTAGGTGGTAGTGGTAGGTGGAGTAAGTTATAGGTTTTACATTCAACAGCCCCCTCAAACTCAAGGGGGTTAGGAACTAACCAACTTGAGTTTGGAGAGAGTAACAAAACAGGAAAAAAATAAAATGACAAATAAAATAAAAGAGGATAGGAGACACTGTATGGTCGTGTCAGACCGTTGTAGAAGACAGTTTATGGGGTCATGTCGGACCGTTGTAGAAGACAGTTTACTGGGTCATGTCGGACCGTTGTAGAAGACAGTTTACTGGGTCATGTCGGACCGTTGTAGAAAACAGTTTACTGGGTCATGTCGGACCGTTGTAGAAAACAGTTTACCGAGTCGTGTCGGACCCATATAGAAGCTAACCGGAATCAAAGTCGGGACAGTTTACAGAGTCTTGTCGGACCCTTATAAGAGCTAACCGGAATCAATGTCGGGACAGTTTACAGAGTCTTGTCGGACCCTTAAAAGTTGCACCCTCAAAAGGCGTGCCATCAAAAAGGCGTGCCATCAAAAGGCGTGCCATCAAAAGGTGTGCCCGACAGCCATCAAAAGTCGAGCCATCAAAAGGCGCGCCATCAAAAGACGTGCCCGACAGCCATCAAAAGTCGAGCCATCAAAAGGCGCGCCGATTTGTCGTCTTGTGCCGAGCGGCGCACGATACGCGTGGCTGTTGTGGCTATTTAACGAAGACGGAGGCTGAGGCTTAGACAGAACAAAACACTTGCTGAAAAACCTCTGAAAACCTCTTCGTTTTTTGCTGAGAGAGATTATCCCTGAAACACTCTACAACCAACCCTGAATATGGCCTCTTCTTCCCGTTCAGCTACCCAGAACATAGCCTCTTCGTCCCGTGGTCTTACTCTCTTTCCCGACCTCAACGAGGCCACAACCCAGAATATAGCCCTTGAACCTCAACCAAGCCCCCCTGGTTTTGCGCCTTTGAACTATCCGATGGTGGCAGTTGAGCAGATAATGGCTGCTCAATCTGATATTGAGGCCAATTATTATACATTGAGGTCTTGTGTTGAGACAATGACGGCGGTCAACAACCTGTCGCACCGGCTTCAGAGTAGAACAACTGAGGTGCAGCAGGTAAAAGCCCAACTGGCTCTGCTCCAGCGCATGTATACAGATGCTCGAGCAGAGATATGTGCTGAAGGCAGAAAATAAGGAACTGAAGCGGAAGGCCACCGTGATGCTCAGATTTGGAGGGCCGCCATATGTGACGGTTGAGGAGCAACGGGAAGGTAACGTGCTCGGGGGCGTGGGAAACACGGAGGTAGAACCGGCAAGGGCCGCCCAAGACAAACAAAAGGCAAGAAGAAAAGAACAGCTGAAGAGGTGAAGAAGTGAGGCCGGTTTTTGTGGTGGTTATGGGTTGTGGGTGTTTTTTTTTTTTTTTTTTTTTTTTTTTTTTTTTTTTTTTTTTTGTGTAAAATGGTGATCGGGTTTGATCCCCAGCATGAATAAAATAAGGTTGGTGACATTGCTTTCTCTTTTTGGATGACCCAGATTTCCTTTTTGTTTTTAAGCTTTTTCATGGGAAGGATGGAGTAGTCCCACACAAAGCCTACGCCTCAGTTTAACCCTTTGGCTGCAAAAGCTCGAAGCCCTTCTTGCTGCTGTAAACAATAATGACAGCAGTCACATTGTTCATGTTCCTGCTGGTCCAAATGCTCTCTCTGATGTTCTGATAAGTACTCCTATCTTTACTGGTGATGGTGAAGGTGGAAGTGGTTTTGCAGCAGTAGCTGCGGCAGCTGCAGCTGGTGGTGTTTCTGGCTTTGATTTTGGTGTGGATCCAAATCTGGATCCTGAACTGGCTCTTGCTCTCCGAGTTTCAATGGAAGAAGAGAGGGCAAGGCAAGAAGCAGCAACTAAAAAGGCTGCAGAGGAAGCTTCAAAACAGGAAAAAGGAGGGGAACAACATAAGGAAAGCAAAAAACTGCACTTGAAAGGCTCACACACAACTTCCCAAGAAAGAGAATGACATCACCAATCACATTCACTTTCCCTATCCGAAGGATGTTACTGATGATCAGTTCTGTTGCGATCTCAGAAGCCTTAAAGAAGCTTTTGCCCGTTATAGCAATCATAATATAGGCATTGCGGTTCACGGATTTGACAGCCCACTCAATACTCCGTCGGAAAAACTGAGAAGAATGAAATGCCACCCTTCCAATCCAGCTTTCAGGTACTGTATTAGCAACTTTTAATTTGCGACGAATTGCCTCAAGTATAAATCGGATGGACTCAACAAATGATACGATTAGAGAGCCAAGAGCTACAAACCCAAGGCTGTAACGCATAAGCCGCTTCATCGAGGAGACAACTGGAAGAAATGGAATCTCTGGCGATGTTTCACCACGAGCCCAATAATAGGAAGCAACTGAACCCGCAATCACCGTTGAAGAACATGCTATAAAAAACTGTGTAGCCCAATAGCACCCAAACAGGTGGAAAAGGATTGCAGCACCAATATGAGAAGTATAATGAATTCTATAACCACAGCAACGATCACAGCTCACCCGTTTCAACCCAAGCTCGTAGGCACAGCAGTTGGAGTTGCAGTCATTCTCCAGAACTTGACCAGAACTGAAAAGATTGAGAGCAGCCGAAAAACAGAACATGTAAAAAATTGCAAGGATAGAGTAAGGTATAACTGGAAAGATTATAAGCGCCTGAGCTTCTCCAATGACCTTGGCAGCGACCTTGAGAACAGATGTTGCCATAAGGATGCGACGGACAATGGCAATAGATGAAAGGATGGAGATAATCATCAAAACTGTCATGAGAACAGCAACGTATCTCTTTAAGACAGATGATCGTGAATTGATGGACTTGTGAATGGATTTGTCTATCAGCATGTCTTCAACAATGCTAACTCCACCCATCTGCTGCCAATGACGCAAAGATACATTTGATACACGGGCAATAAATTGGCAGTTCCAGTAAACATTTACGCTTGGTAATATAACAGGGTAACAGGGACCTTGCAGTTGAAGAGAGGTGTTCCTTAAGTCTGGAGTAAGGTATTCCAAAAACAGGTTGGGAAGATGTTGTCCCAGATGGGTTTGTAGAGAATGAAAAACTAGAACTTGATGTGTATTGATAGAGATTACAGCGGAATAGGTTGAGGTCCGGCGGACGGCCAAGGCAAGGTTGCCGTCCGCCGGTAAGGCGAAGAACACCAAGAGCTTAACCTATAGCTCTGATACCATGTAGGAAATTAATGTATAGATATTATTGATTGATATTCAATATATATTTTTGTGTGTATTGTATGTTTACAATGGAGAGAATGATCTCTCTTTTATAGGGAGAATGAGTTACAAATGGAGGAATTAAATTAACCTAAAATGGAGCACTAAACAACTTAATGGAGCATTAGGGTAAATGGAGCACTTGCTTCTTGTGGAGCACTAATGGAGTGGAGTAGGTAGGTGGTAGTAGGTGGTAGTGGTATTTGGAGTAAGTTATAGGTTTTTACATTCAACATTCATGTTTCCAAATCACATCCTTACCTTGAACCAGGAAAAGACCAAATGTTCCGATCAAGTATATGTAAAATATGCTTGTTCATTTACAAACATATATATGCAGATTCAAAGTAATTACCTTAATATTCTCATCAGCCAAAAGGCCCCACCCACGTCCTTCGGTTTTGAACAACTTTGTTTTAGCATATTCACATTTCTGGAACCTCTGTAAACAAAGATTGATGAAACATCAAGATATTGAAACCTCAAAGGCTCCATGTGTTCAGAGTTATTCTAATTATTGGACTGTCTCACTGTCTAAAATTTGCAACAAAAAAATAAAAATAAAAATAAAAACAAAAACAAAAACAAGAAACTATGAACAAAACAAAATGGAAAAATAAAACAATTTTACATGCACAATATATTGTCAGAAATGGAAATTTAATGCTCATCTCAAGGTAAAACTAAACAATAGTTGCTTGAAAGGTATAAGAGTAACCAGCAGAAGTTAAAGCAAATAGTTAATTTGATACCAAGAAAGATATAATCATACAAGTCTACTGAAAAATCATGCCATGTAACAAGTATGCACATTAATAATCTTACCATTATGCAAAGGCAACACCACCACATGGTGACCCCATTCTTTTGAAGCTCCATCATACATTTTTCCAAAAACCGAATATTTCAGAGAATTTGGTTACATTTTTCTTTCCACTTGGAATAAAGTAAGAACTTATGATCAACATAGTTTGAATTCACAACCCACTTTTTGCAGATTGTCAGAGTGATGATATAAAGCGAGAGTTGGTTAGAAGGAGAGGGTCGAGACAGTTAATACAGAGAACTAATTCACATGAGAAAGTACACATGACTAAAATACAAAGACTATGATAGTATAAAATAACCAAAAAAACAAAGAATTATGGGAATGGACAAAAACAATTGGACAGAATACTCTTGCATATAAAAATAGAAACAAATATATCCAATCCAATATCACAGCAGTCGGGGATAAAAGGCGAGATTGAATCGAGGACAGTGGCAAGTGAAACATTTTAGTGCAATAATATGATTTGAGTTCCAAACTTCTGATGAAAAAGAAAACTTAGCTCTTACAAATATTTCTACCAATTTTGACTGCAAGAATTTCATACTGTGAACCAACCATTATCTCAACATCTCAGACCACTAATATTGATACAACTATGAAGTTCACCAGTAAAAACCATATACAGAATGAATACATGAGTTGTTCATGGGAAAGGCCATCAATCATTTGAAAAATGGTTATAAGTACTATAGCTGAGGTGACACATCTATACTAATAATACAAGGGGAGAACACCAATTGGTGTATCCCAGTTTATGAAGTTCCATGGACTTTTTTATACAAAATTACTCATAAACAAATCAGTCATATACAGGTTAATTAACTGCTGAGGGCAAATACAAAAAGACATTAGTTCCATTTAACTCCACTTTTTATGCAACTAATGACACACCAGGAACTTTCAGGAACTCTACGTTGCTGTCCCATCCAATGCCTATACATATCCAATTCCTTCCTGCCATTGATCTTCTTGAATTGTGTGCATTTAGTATTGCAATCTCACTTGAAAAGCAGACCTTGTGGAAAATATCATTTTTGTATGTGAACTCACTCAAAGTGTGGCAATCATAACCAAAAATATCATTTATCAATGGAATGACAGTAACAAAAAGTTGAAGGAATTTATAATGAATATTTTTGTACTGGATTCTGAATTATGATGTATTTTTAACGTGTGTTTGTTTTTGTGAAACTTTGTTTGCATGTCTCAAGCATACAAACAGTCCGTGGGTGCAGTTGTGGAGTTGATCCACAGGGAAGTGGTGTTAGTACCGTCAGGTGCCAAACAGAAGGCCAAGAGAAAATAAGAATTCCAATATAAAAAAAATCCATGACATCTTCCCAGGGCATTTAGTTGCAAATTTGTGAGCCTCTGACTCATTGAGTATCCAATTCCTGCTATACTTTACAACTGAGATGCCACACCGCTTATTCAATCAAACAGGGGTTGTGGGTGCATGTACTCAATAAATACAAAGAAAGAAGCAAAACACACAATGGTATTGCTCCAAATGAAGTTAAGAAAACAGTAACTTTTTGCATGGGTTGGTGGGGTTTTGCTCTGATTTGGTTGTCATGGCAATGGTTGTGATGTGCTGAATCAGCCATGGGGTATTGAGAAAGAAAGAAAGTTAGTGAAGAAGAAAAAAACAATGATGGAAAGAAAGAGGAAGAAAAAAGAAAGACAAAAAAAAGGTGGCTGTGCTTGGGTTGTCAGCAATGGTACCGCTGACCCTTGTTGCATCCAGCAACAAACAAAAGGGGAAAGGGGGAAACTGGAATACAAAAAGAAAAGAAGAGAGAAGGGATAAAAAAAAATTGATGAAATGAATGAAGAAAAAGAAAATGTAGAGAAAAAAGGGGTGAGTTATCCCTTTGGCCATCAAATGTCAAATGTTAGCCCGTCCAAAATGTTATAATTTGACAATTCTTTTCAATATTAAAATATTAATTTTTAACCCAACCACCATTCTATCCTTTCAACTACCATATACTTCTAAATGTTGGCAGCTGGTGTTCATTTTAGATGACATGGCAAAGTTTGGTATTTGTAAAATCATCTGCCAAACAAACATGACCACCAATTTAGCATTGACAAATTTTAGCCATGCATTGGAGATATAAAGTTACAAAAAATATATTAAAAAAAGCCACTACTATTTAGGTTAAGTAACTGCAAAAGGGTGCAATATAATGCACACACAGTGTGTGCGCCATCCTACTAGTATATAATGATTATAGAGACAAAAAAATTCACTATTCATTTGTTTATTTGTAACACGTCAATGTAAATTTAGAAGGAGAAAATGATATGAAACTAAGAAATGGGACAGTTATTTCAAATCTCCATATAGACCCATTCATCAACCTAGTAGTGAAATTATAAATTACCAAGAAATAATTCTCACCAGACCTATAAAAAACTTCACATTAAAGTTGCTCTAGCGTGAAAATAATATATATATATATATTGTACATGATAAAAGAATCCCCTTCAACCCACCATGGCATAAAGCAAAAAGCCAAATGCAAATTATGCAATATGATCAAGACAACCAGAACTGTGATAGAACACTGACCAGACCTGCCAGCTTAGGTTCTATGCAAAGCAAATCAAATGCCAGCAGCTTTAAGCTCCCAAGACCAGGTTCTGGGTATGATAATGTCATGGCTTATAATAAAGTAAAACTACATCCAAGATATTATGTGGGTAAAATTGAGAAATACATTCCACAAATCTCACAAATAAAGCAGTGGCATCACCAATAAAGTCAAGTTTATTGACCTTGAGTCACAAGAGATTTAACTCTGAAAAAAACTAAGACACATGCCGAAATTCCACAAAATATCGTGTAATATTAGTCAAGGTTTTACAATGATCTATTAATATGAGAGTGAATGTGCCAGTATTTATTGTTTGGAGATCTAGGTGGTGCTAGAGATTGAAAATATGTAGGCAGTGGCGTGCCACCATTATGCAGAACCACCAATTCTATTAGATGTGCTCTCATTCTGGCAAACTGCAACATCAAAAATCAATTATATAATTGATAATAAGTTCCCCTTTTTCAGAATTTTTTATTTTAAACAATCATAGATGTAAAACTAACACCCATGACCAATCAAAATTAGAAGTATCTTCAGCTTCAAAATCAACAGGAGCTGACTGACACAGTTAGGGCTGCAAATGAACCGAGTTGTTCACAAGCTGGCTCAGCTCATTAAAGGCTCGGCTTGGCTTAATGAACGAGCCGAGCTCGAGCTCGAATAAGCTCGGCTCGTTTATCTTTATTTAAATTATATAATATTATTATATATTAAATAATATATAAATATATATATACATAATAGCATAAATATATTATTTATGTATTAAATAATATATATAATATTTTTTATTTAAATAATATAAAAAAAATAATAAAATCTTATCAATCCGAGCCGAGCCGAGCCGAGCTCGAGCCCAATTATTTATCGAGGCAAGATCAAGCTCAACAAAGCTCGGGTTGGCTTGGGTCGGCTTGTTTGCAGCCCTAGACACAGTTGAAACACCATGCAGAAACAGGAACCATAAAAGAGGAGGAAAAAGGAAAATTGACCCAAGGTATTATCTAAAAATTTATTCAATTCACGACACTGATACAAGTATTAAATAAGATATTCATCTGATCAGGAAGTAATTTATATTAAATCACAAAACACAGCAGCATACTCCACATAATGTTTCTTTATTCTTAGAAGAGTTTTCAGAATGTGGAGCCTGTTTTTGTTTTTTTGTTTTTTTTTTCTCTCTCTCTCTCTCTCTAAAGTAATAAAGATCCCACAATGATTTTTCATATGTTACATGTAGCATCCCTTTCATCAATGAACCTGTGAAGATTACTGAAAAATCCAATCTACAGAAATACCAGCAAAAATAATAGGTTCCAACATTCAACTTTAGCAGAAATGGAACATGTAATACAGAATACTATGCCATGCACATGCACAAACACAAACACACAGAAATCGAACTGATCTTCACCTGATTTTTGCAATAGTCTCCGCAGGGGCAATAGCCAGGTGTGCATTCAGTACTGGTCAGAAAGTTCAAGCACCTCTCCCGACATGCACTGTCAGGATCATTGGTATCATATTTACACTCACAGATGGCAATGTCCTCTTCTTTTAGCTTTTTGAGCCTAGGAACACAACTTATATCAGATGATAAGCAAGGGATCATTGTTAGTACAGTAATTATACTAATTACAAAATGCATCAAATTGAATAAATATATCAAACTCCAGCCAACCATAATTCTCCTCCACTCCTCCCTAACACACATAAAATAAATAATAAATAAATAAAATAAACAAACAAAAACAAAAACAAAAACTTTAAAAGAGAAAAGAAAATTAACAGGCACCCTTTTACTTCATTTTTTCGAGAACATAATATTTGTGTAGGAAGGGAAGTCCTATAATAGAGACATCTGCATCAGTTGCTACTAAAAAGAAGTCCACATCTATGAATAGCCATTAATAATTAACAAGACCACATAAAAAATCCAGTCAATTTTTCATAGGCTACTGGATGTATACATGCAGGATGTGGTAAGAAAAAGAAAAGATAATATATCGCATTCAAAAAAACAAAAATTGTATCATCATATCTATCTTTTTCAAGAAGATTCCAAACTTTTAAAGGAAATTTTCTCATAAGAACTTTCAGAATTCAGAGGTAAATGTAACATCAGAACTTTAAATTTACTTCCATCATAAAGCAAACAGCACACTCCCTATGAATGAGACAGCAACTTGATCCCCTTGACAAACGACCATTTGAATTACCAGGACTAGCCAATTGACTCACAACTAATAAGCACAATTAAACTTCAGCTTCAAGTCAAAGAAAATTTAAAACCTTTAAATTGCAGGCTCAAATTCTACAAACAGTTATCATTGAACTACTTGCATTTTATGATTCTCCAAACGGAAAAGAAAATGATAAATTAATAAGAGTACGTGTCCACTCAAACAAAGAATGGCTTAAGAAACATGCCATTAAATTAAATGTCATTCAAAAATGTTTTGGCGCAAATGTAGATTTTTTTTTATCTTGTGTACCCAATATACTTCCTCTTAAACAGTAATTATTAAGGAAACAAAGGACATGTTCTTCAAATATCAATTATTTTGTAAAAATAAAAAATAAAAATACCAAACTATTTTATGTAATGACAAGAAAATAAAAGCAACATGTCACAATTTGTCACTTTTTCTTCAATCAAGAACATTTGCATGCATTTATTGTTGCAGATAAGGACCATAATGTCAAAGGGATCAGATCAGAGATTTACAAAGTTGAAGATATAATTTCATGATTTATATCATGATCTTTGCATCTTTGATTTATCTCAATCCCTTAGGCTTCGTTTGGATCGTTGGGTGAGAAACGAAAAGAAATGATTGTGGCCTCTCGTCTATGTGATAAAAGAAAAGAAATGATGGTCACTATCATGTTTGGATGAGTAAGAAATCAAAGTATGGGATATGGGATATGGGAGATGGGTGGAATTTATTTTCTTTCTCTATATTTTAAAGGCAATCTTGGTATTATGAAAAATACACAATCAATCAATTTGTTTCTCACCAAATGTCACCAGCTTTGTGAGAAATGAAACCTATAAAATAAGAAAGTTCTCTTTCTCTACATTTCTCACCAACTTATAAACCAACATGAGAAAGGAGTTATCTTTTTCTTCATTTCTCATCTGTCTATCACTCCATATATAAGGGTGTTTTCATGTAATCAAAGATAATCCAAGAGTGAATGAAAGATGTAGTCTATAGCGGCCTTGTGTGTGAATGGAGGCCAAGATTGGCTGAACCACATTAACCCTTTGTGTTTTTGTTCTTCCATTTATGTTATTGTTTCTTGTTTATTTTCATTCATACTCCAAATTTAACATTGTATTAGAGAAAAAGATCCTCTTCTGGTAAACCCACCATTTCTCCACTTTACCAATGGTGGCGCACCCTTACTGCAAAAAATATTTCTAAGGGAAAATAACCTTCATGGTGCCACCATTCTTGGGCAATTTATTGCCAAACTTTGGCTTATTCTTCGCCTGGTGGGTCTTCTCAGCCACACTGGTTTTACTGTTGACTCCTGCTAACATATTGGAGATAGTTCCTGTTACTATATATTCTTTTTTTTTTTTTCTTTTTTTTGTTTGTTTGTTTAAAAACTCGGATGGAGAAAGGGCCAAAGGTCTTGAAGGCAAATTTGGAAGGTGTGAAACACAATTGAAACCTACATGACTTATCAGATTGTGAAAATCCCAGGGAGGAAGAAGAAAACTAATACCAAGAAAGTTCCAATAGAGACAACTGCTTACTAGAACAAGAAATTTTTGGTACCAAAATACATTAGCTGAGTTGGAGATTGGATGGACAACAAGGACTAGCAATATAGTTCATGAAGCAAAAGCTGCTGGAACACCACAGCAGCAAGGATCAATTGCTCTGAACCATGTTAAATTTTAGAATCAGAAAGTTAGAAAGCAAAAAATTAGTGTGGTTAGCCAAGATTGGCCTACTTCCACACACAAAGCCACTATAGTCTACATCTTTCATTTACACTATGGTAAGTTGTATACATCAATAATACACATATATATAGGATGAATCAAAATCATATCCACAATTACAGGATTGAATCATACACATAATTTAAGTAACAGAGGTAAAAAAAAATCAATCAGCAATCATGCAACCATAAATCATAGAATTCTATCTTCAATGTGATTTTATCTACAACTTTTATATATACACAAATTTTGTTAAGTTCATTAAGAATATATATTATTCAAAAAAAGAAGGAAAAGAAAGATCCTCAACAAGGGAAACATGAACAAGGAAAAAGACTTACTTACAACCCGAGAAATCATTTTGATTAATATGCACGAATGGTGGCACTCCTTCTGGTAGTTGAACCTTGAAAAAGATACAATCATGTTACCTGATTTGCTCTAATAGTTTCTCGTAATATCTATCAACAAGAGAAATGCAAAGGCAATAATAAAGCCACCCTCTATGATTTGGAGCTTAAAGATAATGAAAAATAGCATTAACAGATACATGTTATTGAAGGCATGAAGCATTACTTAAAACCATACAGGCATCTAAAGGAGATCAAGTAAAAACATGTTCAAGGACCTTAAAGAAAGGAACTTCCATGACATCCATCAAAAATTTCAAAGTAAAAACAAAAAATCCAAAACATAGATGAATAAAGCAAAATCATTGTTAACATTGATAGTGGATTCATTTCATTTGTAGAAAGTTTTTCTCATTAATAGGTCATGCATTAATATCAAAAACATATCTCATACATGTGTTCTGCATTCTCACACTTTTGTTGGCAGATGCTTCTTAATTATGCTACATGAATGCCTGTATGTATTGATATACAAGGATGATCTCAATAATTTACTCACATTTTTATGAAGTTTTTTTTCCTTCTAATTAATAGGTCATGCATTACGATCAAAAAAACATCTCATGCATTGAGTTTTGCATTCTACAACTTTTTGTTGACAGATGTTTCTTAAATCTGCAAAATGTAGTCTGAATTGATATACAAGGATAACCTCATTAGTTTACTCAATAAGGAGCAATCTATTGCATAGGCATCTCAGGTCAGATTAAGAAGCTCATCTTTGCTGTGCTAGTCCAATTTTCATGCTTTAAATTGTTGCATAATCAACCTCAGCTAATTAAATTACAACTTTTGCTTAAATAAGAAATAAATAACATCATTTAAAACAATAAGTTATACGTATGCTAATAAATATGTAGTTTATATAATAACCTTTTCAATTAAAACAAATTACAGCAAAATGAAAAGGCGAAATATTAATCATGGATCAAAGCAATATTTTTATTTTTTTTTCCCTTTATTGCTCCAAATTAAAGTTTTCCTACAAATTAACAATTGAACATCAAGGGCAAGCAAATCATAATACAAATAATAACCCGAAATTAATTTATTATAATTGTGACATTGCAAATACTGAATATAAAGTAGTCAGAAAAGGAAAATCATTGCGATCACAAACATGATCAAATAATCCTACATCAGCGATACATTAATCATAAAATGCCCGTCGAAATGAAAATTAAACACAAATACTCCTATGAATCAAAGCAATCTTTTTCCCCCTTTATTGCTACAAATTAAAGTTTTCCTACAAGTTTACAAATTGAACATCAAGGGCAAGCAAATCGTAATACAAGTAGGAACCTTAAATTAATTGATTATAATCGTGACATCGCAAATACTGAATATAAAGTAGTCAGAAAACGAAAATCACAATGATCGCAAACAGGATCAAATAATGGCAGCAAAACAAGAAAGTCTTACCGAAGACAACAAATAGGCGAACATATGTAGCAAACAAGAAACCCTCACATTTGATACTTGAATTTGGAAATCTTCCAGATTTAGACAATAAGGAAAATAGTGGCTCAAGTGCTAGCCTATTCGCGCATATAGTATTGACGGAGGGATTGGTAGGCGCCACGGGGTCGAATCCTCAAACCCTAGCCTCCAAATCTTTAAACCTTAGCAGGTTTGAGAGCTCTAAGCTTAGATCTATGTTCTTCTTTGGCTACTTGAAGACAAGTCTGCTATGGTGAATCGACAAAGACGAAGATGACGAGGAGGATTAGAAGAGGAGAGAGAGAGAGAGAGAGAGTATGGCTCTGTTTGGCAAGACTTTCTAATTATGATTTGAGAGTATGAGTTGTATTTTAAGTTTGTGTTTTGAAATTATGATTTAAGTGTAGAAAATTTGTTTGATTATAATTTTTAAATAGAGTGTTGAATTGAGTGTGAATTGAGTTTTGAAAGTTTGATTTGACATGTGAAGTAAGAAAATTTGTTTGGTTATGAGTTTTGGAAAGAGTTTTCAAAACTTAATTCAAATTGTTATAACTCATAACAAAACACACTATTTTCACACTATTGAAAATTCTAATCAACACTCATAACCAAACTCTTTTTAAAATTCAATTAAAAAAATTTATTATTAACAAAAAATAACATTAATCAATTTTTTAATTGAAAATACTACTAAGGAAATAATTTTTTTTCAAAATAAATATTCAAAAAATTTAAATCATAAATTTGAATCGTAAAAATTTAAATAATTTAAAATTTTAATATTTTAAATTTAAAAACAACCCTACATTCAAATCGTAACCAAACACATAAAACAAAAATCAATTAAGAAATTATTTTTAAAACTCATAACCAAACACATAACTCGAAAATCCATACTACTTTCACAACTCTACACTCAAATCGTAACTAAATACATAACAAAAAAATTAAAATATTTAAAAATATTTTATAAAATAGAGTTTGAATTTATTTTTATAAAATATTTTAAAATTTAAAAATTAAAATCGTAATATTTAAAAATTAAAATATTTAAAAATATTCAAAAAATTAAAAAATTAAAAAAATCGTAACATATTTAAATATTAGAATATTTAAAATCTTAATAAAATTAAAATATTGATTTGAATTGAATTTTGAAAAAAGTCTTGAATTATGTGTTTGGTTATGAGTTTTGAAAAGTAATGATTATGTTTTGAATTGAGTTTTGAGAAATGGGTGTAGAATTATGATCTGAAAGCTCAAAACAAACACCACACTCAAATCAATGGGTGGAACTATAATTTGAGGCTTACCAAACGGAGCCTATATCTCGCGATAGTGTTGTGCGTGTGTGAAAGAGAAGAGAGTGAGTTTGACTAGGTAAACCCCAATGGGTTGGGCCCAAATAAATAAATAAAAAGTTTAGACCTATTTATAAACTTTGTTCAACAATAAAAACTTAGGCCTTCTAGTGCTTTGTATCTAGTCAACAACTCTATTAATTAATAACACGGTTATTATATGGCTTATCATACGTTTCATCATATTTATACAAAAAATGTTGGGATAACTTTTTTTATTTTCAATTCCCTCACACACACACACACACACACACACACACACACAACACACACATATGTTATAAATGAAAAAAGTAGAGGCCATATTAAATAGTTGTTTTTTTAAATGTATTTATTATATGAAAAAAAAAAAAATTTATTTATAACATATATATATAAATTAAAAAAAAAGGGTTTATATAGATAAATTAAACATATTATCAATAAAAAGGATAAGACAATTTTAGTCCTTAAAATATGCGTTCTTTGTCATTTTAGTCCCTCAAATTTCAATTTTGTCATTTTAGTCTTCAAAGTTGTCAATTTGAGTAGATTTAGTCCTATCTCTAATGTCCATTTACATTGGTAACCGGAAGAATATTTTATCCTTGGATAAAAGACAATTTTGGTTCCTAAAGTATGAGTTTCTTGTCATTTTAGTCCCTCATGTTTTAAATTTTGTCATTTTGGTCCTTAAAATTGTCAATTTGAGCTAGGATTAAATTGACTCAAATTGACAACTTTGAGAACCAAAATGACAAAATAAAAAACAACGCATACTTTAGAGAATAAAACTGTCTTTTATTCATAAAAATAATATATAAGCGCTCCCAACAAACAACTCTTCTTCAATGTACATAAGTTGGCCCGGACACCCGGTCATAAAAAAAAAAAAAAAAAAAAAAAAAAAAAAAAAAAAAAACTACAACTCTTCTAAGTGGCCACGCTCCCGCTCCCGCTCCCGTTTTATGCAACTAAACTCTTTCCAATCAAAGTAATTTTCAGTACTATCTACCCAATCTCAAAAAGCTTTTGGTTCCATATCGCCGTCAGAAAGCATAGTTACTTAACATGCTTTCAAGAAAACCTGTTTACATGCTTCAAAACATGCTCTAATGAGCTCATTCTCTTCAAAACAAGTTGAAAACATGGACTTAAGCTTAATTATGAACATGCATGTGACAATTTGCCATGAAATCAACCCAAAATTCATCAATACACACATGCATGCATGAAATGAGCTACAATACAACATTTATAGACTAAATCATGACTTAGATCACTAGAGGCTCAAGACTCATGCAAGGACAATCTTATGGACAACAATGACCTATTTTGCGCACCACACTGTTTTGTGCAGTTTACCCTCGCGCAATTTTGCGCAGCGCACTGTTTTGTGCAGTTTATCACCCGCGCTATTATGCTCAGCGCACTGTTTTGTGCGGTTTACACTCGCGCTATTTTGCGCAGCGCACTGTTTATTGCAGTTTATCTCTCGCGCTATTTTGCGCAGCCCACTGTTTTGTACAGTTTACACTCGCGCCATTTTGCGCAGCGCACTGTTTTGTGCAGTTTACACTCGCGCTATTTTGCGCACCGCACTGTTTTTTGCGGTTTATCACTCGCGCTATTTTGCGCACCGCACTGTTTTGTGCAGTTTACACTCGCGCTATTTTGCGCACCGCACTGTTTTGTGCAGTTTACACTCGCGCTATTTTGCGCACCGCACTGTTTTGTGCAGTTTACAGTCGCCCTATTTTGCGCACCGCACTGTTTTGTGCAGTTTACACTCGCGCAATTTTGCGCAGCGCACTGTTTTGTGCTTTGAACTTCAACATTTAAAATTAGTACCAAAAATTACAAATCCAATTAAATTAGAAGATCAAAACCAACAAAATTGTGTTGGGAATAGGGATGTAATAATGGCTCAGCCTGGCCTGGCCCAAGCGGGCTTTGCAGGCTCTTGCCTTTTTAGCGGGCCGGGCCGACCCATGGGCCAAAAAGTGAGGCCCAGACCCAAGCCCAAGTCCACTGATAATAGGGCCTAGGGCCACGGATCGGGCCTAGTCGGGCTTTTTATTTTTATTTTTATATTAGGAATAAAAAATTAAAAATAATTATACTAGACTATTTTAGTAGTGAAGACTATTTTTGTGCAGTTCACACTGGCGCTATTTTGCGCATCGCACTGTTTTGTGCAGTTCACACTCGCGCTATTTTGCGCCTCGCACTATTTTGTGCAGTTTATCTGTGACGACCCAGAATTTTCCCTCCGCTCGAGCGGAGGAGTCAACGCTCGAGCGGACTTTTGGGGTTTTCAGCAATTCTGCAGATGGCCTGATATTCTGGGAGTTGTAATTCTCCGCTCGAGCGGGGGAGTTTACGCTCGAGCGGACGGCTTTGTTAGTCTGCACGCTCGAGCGCAGGGTTGGGCGCTCGAGCGGGCCTCTGGTTGAGTTGTACTTCTGAGGCACGTGGGCTCGTTTTTGATATTTTATTAATGTATTTGGAATGTTCTTATCTTATTTTGGGGTATTGGTTGAGGTGGTAAAATGATGGTAAAGTAAAATTGGACCAAAGAATTTAATTCGGATAGTTGCCTTACGATCAGCCGTCACTCTTTTGCCCTTTTCTTTTTCCACACTTTGAATTTGGATGCGAGGTTAGAACCATTGGAAAGCTTATTTCCGGGGCTTCAATTTGGACACAAGAACGACCTAAAACGGAGTCCGGATGGAAGAGTTAGTTGAAATGGCCTCTTATTTTTTGAGGTTAAAAGAAGGTATTAATTGTAACAAGATGACGAAAGGCACACATCCGTTAGAACTCCATTTGGTAAATAGTTACAGTGCTATACAATGATGCCATTCGGTCTAATTAGGGTGTGTAATATCATAATCTTGTACACTAAATATAGTTTTTCGCTTGAATTGTTGGGTTTTTCGGGTGTACCTTCTCTCCTTGTCTGTTTCTTTTTCAAGACACCATAAATTTTACCCTTAGTATGATATATTTATGAAAATTGTCCCTCTTTTTTTTATTGTTATCAATTAGTAAGAGATTAATTACAAATATAGGAAACATTACATCAACTGGACAATTAAAGTCCACCACTAAATAGTCACCACGCCCAACAACCACCACCACAAGAAATAGCTCAAATTTGGGAAGAAATAAACTACATACAATTCCCATAATGGGGGAGAAATAAACACCACATGAAACTCCTCTCCATAGGTATTGAACTTGCAACCTCACACCACAAAGTGGTGCTACACAACCATTAGCCAAAGGCCCTCGTTGAACATTGTCTAATTGAAGATAAAAAATTGGTGACCTAAATATTTTTATTGGATAAATTTCTATTTCTCCACTTGTAGTTTGAAGTGGACGCATGTATGGTTATACTTTAATTGATATATTTTATATCTTGCATTTAGACGGTAATGTGCCTTTTTGCGTGTCTTATGCATTTTAGTTATCTTGTTGGTAGATCTTAAATTGAATATCATATGAAGGCCTGTTGGGCTTAAGCAGGAAGCTATAAGGCCATGATTCTCTATTGTTGTGGTGTTATTTGTATTTTCATATATCGGCTTGTAAGTTTTGTGGTACTTATTCTTTATTATTTTAGTTTAGGGTTTACAAGCATATATTCTCAATCAAGAGACCAAGGAGGGGGTTGAGAGGGGGCATTTTCCCCTTGAGGAGAAAACCCTTATAAGCACTTAAAATAAGGAACAATTTTCATTTAAAACTTTTCGGTGAACAAAAAAAGCCTCATAAATGTCTTGACACACTAGGATTCCAGATCATCATTGAGTTGTTGAATTCTCCAAAGAAAGTAAGATTTGTTGGGTATAAACCTAAGAAACATAGATACTTCTAAGAAGGTGGCGTGTCCGTGTCTTGTCCGTGTCGGTCACCGACACTTGTTGGATAATTCCCAACATTTGTTCGACACTTCCTGACATTTGTCCAACCCTCATCAAAATGTGTCCTATTTTTTATTTTTTTTATTTTATTTTATTTTTTTTTAATAAAAAAAATAGATCCGGACACTTGGAGGACACAAACATATATTGCTTAAACACATGTATCCATCGATTAGATACATGAAATTAATTATTAGTTTAAACAAAATAACTTATCTAATAATAAAAGAAAAACAATATAAATTTATAAAAATTTGTGTTATTATTACATTTTTTTATTATTTTTGAATGATATATTCATATATATACCATATAATAAATATATAAAATTATATATTTTGTACATGTCTCCCACCTATTGACTCTTCCATTTTTTTGCAAATTGGTGTGTTGACGTGTCCGTGTTGTGTCCGTACAATTTAGGCATAAACCCATTTCAACAAAAACTCTTCAGTGAACAAGAAAAGCCTTATAAATGTCATGACATGCTGGGCCAATTGTAATTTTGCTTACAAAGAGGGGTTTTTTTTTTTTTTTTGGGGGGGGGGGGGGGGGGGTGGTTTTAAAACGATTCATCACTGAGCTGTCGAATAGTTGGAAGAAAGTAAGATTTAAAGGGTAAAACCCATTACAACAAAAACTCTCTGTTGATATTAAACTTAAAGGTTAGATCTTTTTTGCATTCATGACAATTGGTTCCTAGGGTTACATGCATTGAGGAAAAACAAGAGGCAAGGAAAAATGGAAGGGTGTAAAAGGCATTTGCTTGATCAAATAGCAAAGAAAGCAAGAAAAATAAAAATTGGAAACTTAATCAAGGAAGAATTGGTTAATCACAAATCTTTGTCTTGCAAAAGATCAAATTGTAATCAGTCCCGTGGCCAAAAGGCTAATCGAAGCAATGTTCAAGTATGTGTCCTTCGATTTTATAATGCCAAAGAATCAGGTTCATTATAAAATTTAGATAAATCTTGTTCATTGGAGAATTTGTGCTTAATTTTCATTTCAATGGGCATTTTATGATTAATGTATCACTGGTGTAGGATTATTTGATCCTATTTGTGATTGCAGTGATTTTCCTTTTTTGACTACTACAAATTCAATATCAGCAATGTCACAATTATAATCAATTAATTTAAGGTTCCTATTTGTATTATGATTTGCTTGCCCTTGATGTTCAATTTGTTTACTTGTAGGAAAACTTTAATTTGGAGCAATAAAGGGGTTAATATTTTGCCTTTTCATTTTGCTGTAGTTTGTTTTAATTGAAAAGGTAATTATATAAACTACAACTTTATTAATTTACTTATAGTGTCAAATGATGTTAATTATTTCCAATTTAAGCAAAAGTTGTAATTTAATTACTTGAGGTTAATTAGGTGATGGTGATTATACAACAGTTAAAAGCATGAAAATTGGACTAGCACAGCAAAGATGAGCTTCTTAATCTGACTTGAGATGTCTATGCAACTTATTACTTTCTTCCCTAGATTGCTTCTTATTGAGTAAACTATTGAGGTTATTGTTGTATAACAATTTAGACAAGCATGCTTGCTGCAGTTTTAAGAAACATCTATCAACAAAAAGTTAAAGAATGTAGAACTCAATACATGAGATTTTTTTTATTGTACTGCATGACCTATTAATCAGGGAGAAAAGAAAAAAAAATAAAAATAAAAATAAAATAACTTCATAAAATGGTGAGAGTAAATTATTGAGATCATCCTTGTATATCAATACATACTGCCAATTGGTTCCTAGGGTTACATGCTGATGCAAACCATATAAATATGTGTATAGCATAATAATTATGGCTATCTTTGGTGAAGGGTTTTTTTTTGTCATTTTAAGGTGTTAAGCCTTGAGTATAAAACTGTGTGAGGATCTTTTTTGGGACTTTTGTGTATTTTTGTTGGATAAGTAATGTTTTGAGAGTGTTAGACATATATTTTGTATTTTTGGGAGGTTTATTTGCAAGTTTTGAGTCAGCTTCTCGAAGAAGTCTCTTGACTTTCTATAAAAGGAGAGTGATATGTAGAGAAAGGGGATTTTTGCTGAAGAAAAATATAGATCTCGGCTCAGAGCTCTCAAACCAGCTAGGCTTTTAAATATTTGGAGGCTAGGGTTTGAGGATTCAACCCCGTAGCACCTACCAATCCCTCTATCGCTACTGCATACGTGAAGAGGCTAGCAGTTAAGCCACTATTTTCCTTGTTGTCTAGATCTAGAATACTACCAAATTCAGGTATCTTCTGTAAGAGTTTCGTGTTTGTTGCATATGTTCACCTATTTGCTGCCATCTGTAAGAGTTTCTTGTTTATGTTGCCCGTATTTGCATCAATTTGGTATCAGAGCAAATCCCATCCTTGGGGTTGCTTGTCATTTGTGTTTAAAATATTTAAAGTTGCTATAAACATGGTTGCAAGAGGTGGAAGGGGTGAAGAGGAAATCGTGGTCGTAGAGGTAGATACGTAATAGTTGAAATGGTTCAAGCACTGCAGGAACAAATTCTGAACCTTACACGGTTATGCAAGCAACTATGACCGAAACTGTAGGAATGAAAGTGAGCATGAATCTGATCGTGGTAGGGAGGTTGAGAATGAATTAAATCAACCATCTGGAGGAGAAAGTGATAGTTCTAGTGATGGAAGGAGGCCAGATCAAGAGAGGCCTGTGCAACGCAATGAAATGCCTCAATTTTTCCTATATTACTTAAACTCTTGTGAAAATGTGATTGGTAACAACAATTTCAATAAAAAAAAATGTGATTGGTAACAAAAATTTCAATAAAAAAAAGATTGTTAGCAACCATATTTTCAATACATTTCTTATTAACAAACTTCTACTCTAAATCTAACTACAAAACAAGGAAATTTAATGCTTTCAAAAAACGTGTTTAGCAACAAAGCTTTCACATAGTTTGGGAATAAAGTGTAAAAAGGCCCTTGTTTTTTAAAAATGTATATTTTTAAATGTATATTGGTTAACCAACCCCCTAATTACAACATTACAGCTTTGAATCCTGTGCTACCAGAAATTTTCTCAATGCATATGGAGAATCTAAAAGCCATAAGTGCAGGACAATGCAGTTATATACATATTTCCCTGATAAAGTCAAACATTTGAAATAGAGGCAAGAGGATTGATGCTAACAAACATTTAATATAGACCATAACAGTTCAATGAGTTTTGAAGAAAAACAATTATTGCAAACAGAAATAAAATAAATAAATAAGGTTCAGTAGTTTACATCTATACTGAAAAGGCAGAACATACCATTGAAAGTCTTAACTCACTTCTCTAAGCAATTGTTGTATCGACAGTTAAAATCCAGTGTCCAGCATTATATTGAAAGTCCTCGAAATTAAAACCTACAAAATAGTCGGCAATTAAATGCCTGTGTGACCCTAAAATATAATTAGTATAATCATACCATTATTGACCAACTTAAGTCTTAATCCAGCGTATTTCCTTTTTTCCGTAGAGCATCTCATTCTACCATATATATGCACTTGGCCATGTGGTCGAGGTGTGAACGTAAGAATTCCACTGAAATTCAACAGTTACATCGAACTAGTAGTTCTCAATTCGACATAGTTCATATAGAATGCATAAGAACCCTAACCACTCCATTCTTCGTAACTGCTATCAGAGAAAATAAACATCTACATATCCATGTATACACAACCACGTACTAACAAAGATACCAAAAGGATCTTAACCTGGTAAATTACCAGGAAATCAACTCTGAAATATTAATTAATGATCTTCGCTGTAGCAGTTAAAACCCTAAAAAGAAAATGAGTAAAACCATACAATTGATCAAATTTTAAAACGATCTGGGTTGTTCTTCTTGCTACATTTGTAGATTAAACCAATTCATATAGATACGCACAGCACAACCCCACCTACAAACCATTGTTGTTTCTATGAATAGAATCACAGGCTCATGTAACTGTAACATGGACATCATGTCAATGGATACACACATAGTTTCTGTGAAGTGTAGGATCACTTTGAATCATGTAGTTGTTAATTCCAGAGCTTTACTACACAGAATCAAATGATGGTTTTATAAAATAATCATGTCAAAGAACAACGAAATTATTATGCACCAATCTTTCGCTGATATATATATATATATATATAGTGATAGGAAGTGATTAATCCTTTTAAAGTTGTAGCTAGTGATTATCAATCAACATAAAACATTGTGACTGGACTTGAAATTCAATGGCAATCGATTCAGATATATGAAATTCAAATAAATGAATTGGAGAAGAGCTCACTTCGAAACTCTGAGATGGAAGATTATACCAATGTATAACTTTGGGCGGAATGCTGGGACTGGCTAGGGTTTGTGGTTTATGAGAGTGCTTTTCATTTGCATGAGAGAGAGAGAGAGTCTTCCGTGAGCGGTGTTGGAGTGATCAGGCACCTGTTAAAAATTTGGGAGCGGAGGCAAATTTATGCTGGCACCTTTAGAGCAAATCTGTGATTCTCTACACCACGACGTCGTATTAATTCACTTTCCTTCCTTCGATATAATGCACGGGTTCAAGTTTATGAAGAAGGGCCGGGTATGGATGGTAACCGGGTCAGGTTTTCAAATTTTGCACAATAATTCTATGTTTTAAACTCAACTATTTTAATAATATAATTTTGTATTTTATCTTATTTTGGCAATTTTGACTTGTCTATTTATATGCTTTACTCTACCTTATCAATGCTCTCACATACTTCTTTTATTAAAATCAAATTGGAATAAATATAATTGAGTCGGATAATTTTGTTATCTCTAAAGCTAGGACTTTGACCCATTTAGGTTTTTTTATTTAAAAATTTAAATAATTAGACCAAAATGTAATTTATTGAGAAAATTAAGTCAAAGTGTGATTGCTATAAAAATTATTAGTAATCACCTTTTTTTTGCTTGAATGCCATCACTTAGGGAAAAATGATATCGTTCAAGTGAAAAATTAAAGTGTGATTGCTATTAAAGTTATTAGTAATCACCCTTTTTTGTTGATATTAAACTTAAAGGTTAGATCTTTTTTGCATCCATGACAATTGGTTCCTAGGGCTACATGCATTGAGGAAAAACAAGAGGCAAGAAAAAATGGAAGGATATAGAAGGCATTTGCCTAATCGAATAGCAGAGAAAGCAAGAAAAATAAAAATTGGAAGCTTAATCAAGGAAGAATTGGTTAATCACAAATCTTTGTCTTGCAAAAGATCAAATTGTAATCAATCCCGTGGCCAAAAGGCTAATTGAAGCAATGTTCAAGTATGTGTCCTTCGATTTATAATGCCAAAGAATCAGTTTCATTATCAAATTTAGATACATCTTGTTCATTGGAGAATTTGTGTTTAATTTTCATTTCAACGGGCATTTTATGATTAATGTATCATTAGTGTAGGATTATTTGATCATATTTGTGATTGCAGTGATTTTCCCTTTTGACTACTTTACATTAAATATTAGCAATGTGATAATTATAATCAATTAATTTAAGGTTCTTAACTATTGAACCCATGGTCACCACTTTGTGTATTATGCCAAAAGTTAGGTGTGTACTCAATCTTTCCCCTCCCAAACACACATTAATGTATATTAATTGGGCTTCGTTTTTATGTAAGAGTTTCTTGTTTGTTGCATATGTTTGCTTATTTGCTGCCTTCTGTAAGAGTTTCTTGTTTTTGTTGCCCCTATTTGCATCAATTTGGTATCAGAGCAAATCCCTTCCTTGGGGTTGCTTGTCATTTGTGTATAAAATATTTGAAGTTGCTAAAAACATGGCTGCAAGAGGTGGAAGGGGTGGCAGCGGTAGAAGAGGAAATCGTGGTTGTAGAGGTAGACGTAATGGTTGAAATGGTTCAAGCACTGCAGGAACAAATTCAGAACCTTACACGGTTATGCATGCAACTATGACCGAAACTGTAGGAATGAAAGTGAGCATGAATTTGATCGTGGTAGGGAGGTTGAGAATGAATTAAATCAACCATCTAGAGGAGAAAGTGATAGTTCTAGTGATGGAAGGAGGCCAGATCAAGAGAGGCCTGTGCAACGCAATGAAAGGCCTCAATTTTTCCTATGTTACTCAAACTCTTATGAAAATGTGATTGGTAACAACAATTTCAATAAAAAAAAGGATTGTTAGCATCCATATTTTCAATACATTTCATGTTAACAAACTTCTACTCTTATTCACCCAAAAAAACAAACTTCTACTCTAAATCTAACTTCAAAACAAGGAAATTTAAAAGCATAATTGCTAAACATGCTTTCAAAAAACATGTTTAGCAACAAAGCTTTCACATAGTTTGGGAATAAAGTGTAAAAAAGCCCTTGTTTTTTAAAAATGTATATTGGTTAACCAACCCCCTAATTACAACATTACAGCTTTGGATCCTGTGCTACTAGAATTTTGTCAATGCATATGGAGAATCTAAAAGCCATAAGTGCAGGACAATGCAGTTATATACATATTTCCCTGATAAAGTCAAACATTTGACATAGAGGCAAGAGGATTGGTGCTAACAAACATTTTAATATAGACCATAACAGTTCAATGAGTGTTGAAGAAAACCCATTATTGCATACAGAAAGAAAATAGATAAATAAATAAGGTTCAGTAGTTTACATCTATACTGAAAAGGCAGAACATACCATTGAAAGTCTTAACTCACTTCTCTAAGCAATTATTCGAAAGAATGCTAAAATGCAGTGTCCAGCAGAATATCCTTCAAATTAAAACCTACAAAATAGTCACCAATTAAACGCCTGTGTGACCCAAAAATATAATTAGTATAATCATACCATTACTGACCAACTTAAGTCTTAATCCAGCCTATTTCCTTTTTTCCGTTGAGCATCTCATTCTACCATATGTGTGCGCTTGGCCATTTGGTCAAGGTGTGAAAGTAAGAATTCCACTGAAATTCAACAGTTACATTGAACTAGTAATTCTCAGTTCAACATCGTTCATATAGATTGCATAAGAACCCTAACCGCTTCATTCTTCCTAACTGCTATAAGAGAAAATAAACATCTACATATCCATGTATACACAACCACGTACTAACAAATTGGCGATGTTGTCACCACTCTCACTCATGACCAACATCAAGCAATTCTAACTGTCGTTAAACGTGATCACAATCCATCCTTGATCCCACAACTCGGCAACCAATTAGCGATGTTGTCACCACTCTCGTCATTGCGATAACTCAATATTTTATTGGCAATACTCAGATTGTTCTAAAAAGATTCGAAGAATTTTTTTCAATTTATGATGTCCAACCTTAACCCATTTCTGTTGGTACAAGGATATATTCCTTTCCAAACTCTATCAAAGGCATGACGTTAACCAAGATTTTTGGAAAGAACAGTTCATTGCTGGACTTCCTACCCTTTTCACCGAAAAGGTCAAAACCCGCATACGTGCCACAATGGTCAAATCCCCTACAATCAATACACCTTTGGAGAACTCATATTTGAAATCTGTGTTGAAGGACTATCTTTATGTAATGATATCAAACTTAAGAACCAATTAAAAAAGGAACAAACCACTGGTCGCACCGAACTCGGTCAATTTTGTTATCAATTTAGTTACAATTCTATCATTCTTTCCATCCTCGCAAGTATTCCACGAAAAAATATTAGAACAAATTTTCACATTATAAAAAGAAACCTTATTATAAAAAGAGAAAATTCACTCATTCAAATAACTCTAAGAATACATCTAAATCCATATCCAATCCTTCAAAAAAAAATCTGCCAGTTGTTGGAAATGTGGCAAACCCAACCATTATGCAAATAAATACCTCACCAAAAAGAAAATCCATGAACTTGATGCTTCAGATGAATTCAAACATCAATTAGCATCAATTCTTCTTCTTGACAAAGAACCTGAATCTGACCTTAAAGATTCTTCTGAAAATCCTTCCAATAATGACTTTCAACTAAATGAAATTGATAATGATAATAATACTTCCTCTGATGATGAACCAGGAGATTATCCCGAAGATTATCATGAATGTCCATTTCAATCAACAAATGATTATTATAAGGCTATTTTAGAAATGAATGGCCTCAGTATTAATGTTCTAATAACATAAGAGAAAATGATTTTTGAATTTATCGATAATATTGATGATCCTGAAAAGAAACAAAAAGCTATGTTTAAATATTCAAATTCCAAACAAAAGAATACTACACAAGAATTAAAATATGACACTTATAATTTCAAAGATATACTTGATCGCATTAACAAAGTACCCACTCCACTCAATACACCTACTATTCAAGATCTACAAAATGAAATCCATAACCTCAAAGCTGATGTCCAAAATTTACAATCCCGAGTCCTTGCTCTTAAAGAAAATTTTGCCGATGCTAATGATTTCCTTGCTAACACCTCATTTCCCTATGAACCACATCTCCAAAAATCATCTAACAAACACCCTGAAAAACAGCCTATAGACACCCTATTTTGACAGCTCGCAAGACGTAGGCGCTTGGTTCGATACACTCGATGATGAAAGTGGAATTGCGTGCTTTGAATTCATAGCGATTCAGATTCAATCTGGCTCTCGAAACAACCTTAAATCTTTAACATTTACCTTGTTTGAACTTTTGAGTCTCATTTTTGGACCTTTTTCCACCTTGAGCTGAGTTTGAACCAAAAAAACAGGAGAAGGCATCAAAGCCCGGCCGTGCATCTGTGAAAGCTTGGCCGTGGCTATGAATGGCCGGCCGGCCCTTGGTGGCGAAAAAAACTGTTTTGGGCGGGAGGCCGCCAGTTGTCCATTTTTGAAGATATTTATCACCTTTCGAACTCAAATTCTATAAAAACAAAGCTGTGTGATTGTTTTGAGGGTTGAACAAAATTTAGAGATCCTATATACACCTTGAGAGCTCCTCCCTCATTCTTCTTCCATTGCAAGCAACCTTTGAGCTAACCTAACTTCCTTGTGTTATCTCCATACTCTATATACAACCTTGTGTCACCACCTTAGAGCCTTGGTTGATCTTGGAGAAGCATAATTCAAGCTTGAGAGTGGCTTGAGACCGAGTTTGGATCATAAACAACAAGCATACCCCTTGAAAGGTATAAGCTTGTTATCTTCCCTCTTGCCTTCATTTCTTTCATTTGCTACATAATTCTTACTATTTTGTGTTGCTTTGAGTCTATTTGAAGTGTTTAAGATTAGGTTTGAAGAGCTACCAAAAGGGTAGAGAGAGCTTGCTCTGTCCACACCTTTACCCATAACTCAAACCCTTCATTTTCCACTCTTTTTCTTTGATATCTACACTGATTTTCAGAGTTTAAGGAGGGCTAAAAATCATGTTTTGAGGTTTCAAAAGTGGAGGGGTTAGCCATCCCTCTTGTTCTTGCTTCCTAGCCTTGTTTCATCTTTTGTTGTTAGGCTTTTTAGGCTATTTTCATGCATTTTGAACTTCTATTTTTCATGTGCTAAGGGTTGTTTTAGGGCTGTCCAAGCCTTTTAAATTGATTCATGCTTTGTTTAGTTCATTTGTCTTATAAGTTTGTTTACATAACTTGTTGCATGTTGTTCCAAGCTTTCCTTTACTCATTTCCATGTCTAAAGTCTAATTTTAACAATCAATCCACCATCCATCTCTTTCATTCATGAAAATGATTTCAACCGATTAAGGTTGTTCAAGACATGTAAGAAAGACTCCTACTTAATGGCTTAATCTTTTCGAAGATTCATTGCCAACGGTATAGTCTTTCTCTCATGCTTTAGAAGAACCTCTCGCTTGACATTACTTCTTGTTTAGAGGACTTTAACATCACCATGGACAAATGGACTAAAGAATGGCAAGGCTTCATAAAATTGGCTTAAAACTTGGATCAACACACATAAAGAAAATGGATTAAATTGTTTCAGCTTGGCTGGATGTTATGCCAAGTTCCTTGTGTCAAGAGTCGTCACATGCTAATCCATGGCATTTTGATGAATCTTGAAGCGTTGCAACCACCCTCTTTGAGTTCATACTATGACAAAAGAGACGGGTGGTCTTATTCATTGCATTTCATTGACTTTTGTCCAAAATTGCATCTGAGACCATCAAGCAATCATTTTGCTCATTGATGGCTTTAGAATCAATTTCAACCTTCTCTCGAGGCTTTCCCAGGATAAAGAAGGAAAAGAAGGACAAACAGAGCTTGAGGGCACTCTGTTTGCACTGGTTTACCTCAGAACACAAAAAATAGAGCTTTATACCAAATTGATGCACGACCGATCATCTGTACACCCAGCCGGCCATTAGTGATGCACGGCCGACCCTCAGTGTGTGGCAAGCAGTGCAGTTTTGCAGGAAACAGAGGCAATGGCTGAAGGTGAAACAGAGGCAGTGGCTGAAGGTGAAACATAGTTGGCTTGGGCAGACAGAGTAGTTCTGAGGCGCTGTGCATGCAATCTTCATCCATCTTTACTTACGCATTTTGTCGAATGTAATTAATTGTTTCGTTAGTGTTATAATTATCATAGTTGTAAATTAATTTTATTGTAATTAATTAGTTGTAGCTAGTTAATTTAGTAAAGTGTTGTAACTAATTAGTTTGTCAATTAGTTATTCAATTTCGTTCTGTAATTAATTAGTTAACTAGAATAGTTAGTTGATTCATTTGTTGTAATAATTAGTTAAGTAGTTTAGCTGATTATTCATTTCTTTTGTAGTAGTTAGCTTAGCTTTAATTAGTTAGCTAGTTGGCTAGTTTATTCATTCGGACTCTGCTTCGTGAGAACGCAATGTAATAATGTGTATGTCTTCCAACCCCACGTCTTTCTCCATTTTATTTATCTGTTTACGATGGTTAATTTAGAGACATCACGTTTTGTTTAGCATATTTCATGTTTGCATCCATTTGTATTACATGCACCAAGGCTCGGTTCATCATTCTAACTACATTGTTAGTTTAAATACTTCTTTGAATACGTGCTTAGACTGCATGCTATTTTATTGATTCATATGCCATATTAGTAGCCGAGCCTATTAATTGCATATTGCATGCGTTGCATTAGTCATATTGCATAGTTAGGAATTATGAATTTTTCTAACTCTTTTGTTTATTTTGGCTTGGAGTACTAGGTGAGTCTTTATTCACTTTGGCATAATTGCATGAGTGTTGATGTTGCCATGTCTATCATGCTTGCCATGAGGCTAATTGCTTAAAGTCTATAACTGCTTGAATGTCTGTGGATGAAGGCATATTGCTTGAATTGGAATAATTTGAATAATGTTTATATGCGATCACTTTTTCAAGTGGTACATATTTCAAAACAATTTTCAAAACAAACATGACTCGAAATATTCCAATTCTTACGATTTAGTCTATACTTGTGTGTGTGCGCATCACATAGTAATGTTAGTCTAATAAACCGGAACAAGAACATATAATGTACATAAAAATCATATCATGATTAGTAGAGGTCGATCTTTGATCGGGCTAGCGGAGGTGCTCAATTCATGACCTTCCCCTCTCGTACCTAAGTTCCCGAGCCGAGACAATCTTGGTGATGACGGACACGTGGCCTTTGGCACGAGTCATGGATTTCCTAAATTTCTCAAAAAATATTTAGGTGGCGACTCTGTATCTGGCAAAGCAGTCCATTTTTGGCATTTTTTTTATTCAAAATCGATTTTCCAAACGATTTGCTAGATTTGGACTCTTTGGTGTTTATCAATTTCACATTGCACTTGTGAGATTGGATTCAAAACTGCAGGTGTCCGAACTGTAGGGCTTATTTCGAGCTTCCAAAAGAGGGCGCGGAAAAGTCGAGCTATAGTTTCTGGCGACTCTGCTGGGAAAATTAGAGAACTTGACTTGGAATTCATGATATGAAATTTTATCTACACTTATATGTTTCTTTGCATTGCATTTACATTGGTACGCCTAAGTCACTGTATTTGCCATCTGCTATTCTTGGACGGTTTGTCGGAGGCTTGCCTAAAAGCTTGCCAAAAGGCTGGCCGGTCGTGGGCTCTGCCACAATGGGAACACAACCTTTCAATCTGGACTACTGATGTACCGTTTGATCCTCTTTTCACTTCTTGGTGTTAGGTGTAAGAAGTATATTAGGTAGTCTTGCTGAGGTATCCTTTTGACCATTTGGCCTAGTTGTATATCGAAAGCCATAGAGACTGTTCCAAACTAGGACATGATGCTTACCTGAATGCAGGATTGCGTGAAACCGCTTTGTTTGAATAATGAACCCTAGCTCTTGACAAAACTAGTATAGGGTAACCCTACCCCCTCATAGGGGTGTTTTGGTTCTCACTTAACTGGTATGTGCTCTACAGTGAAACTGTACAAGAACGTGCGTTGCAAGTTGGGTATCAGTTTTGGGGGCAGAATTCAGTGTTGAGTGCAGTTGTATAGCTTTGATTACATCAGTGTGTTGTTAACATCTGAGCTGAGGTGCTGTGAGTTTTCTGATTTCTGCTTTCTTCTTGTTTTATTTCTTTTTGCTAGGTAGTTTATCACAATAGCTTCGAAAAGTTCAGATATCCCTTGAGCACTCTGGACCTGTGTTAGGAGGCTTTATAGATCCGGAGATCTTGTTAGAGGACAACCTGTGTTTGCTTCGCTCTCACCAGTTACTAGACAGAGAAGAGTTAGGTTACTAGACGGAGAAGAGTTAGGCACAATTCATTAGTCCAACAATCACCTGCATCTAGTCAGGCTCAGTCTTCTACATCCAGTTCAGTACGAGATCATTCACCCATTCAGATGGCACAATACCCTTCAATTAGTATGGAGGACTTGATCTGTCATCTCCAGCAAATAGTGGAAACCATGCAGCAAGATGCAGCTTGTCAGGCTGAAGTCACAGCTCATCAAGCCGAAGTAATAAACAAGCTATAGTAACAACAACCACAGCAAGCAGCGACTTTTGCATCCCATGCACCTCCCATGGGTATCCCAGCACTCGGAGCCACACTCCATACTGCTAATGCCCAAGCTGAGAATTAGAGCAATCCGGTGGACTCCATCCCACCACAAGCCTCCAATGTACCAGTATACCAAACTGAGTCTTCGTTTGAATTTGAAGTTGACCTGACTGTACTTAAGGTCAACAAGCTGGAGAAAGATTTCAAGCAGGCACAGGGTGTTAATTCAATCTCCGACATTAAAGATGATATTGACTCTGCAGTAACCTTGCAAGACCGGTTCAAAATGCCACACATCGATTGGTTCGATGGCTCTGGAGACCCCATAGTTCATCTTTGGCTGTTTTCAGACATTCTGCGGTTGATGGGCCTGACCAGATTGCAGAAGCTCACTCCTTAGCCGGACCTAGTCTGGTATAGCGGTTATATGATATGCAAAGCTGGAGGATTCTGTGAAGCAGAGTTGGGAGGAAATGGCTGAGGCCTTTATTGCACAGTACTCCTATAACACCCAAATCGAGGTCACAACTCGTGATCTCGAGGCAACGCGCCAGGAGCCAAAGGAGGGCTTTTCAGAATTTGTGACAAGGTGGAGGGCCAAAACTTCAATGATGACTACACGGGCTTCAGAAAAAGATCAGATAAGGATGGTAGTCCGTAACCTGCATAGGAAATTGTTGCAGAAGATGATTGTCCCACCTTTGTTTACATTCACTGAGTGTAGACACCTCATTTTTGACAATCCTTAAGACTTGGTTGTGCTCGCAGGTACATCCAGCCACAAGTTTGATTGCTCGTCGAGTGCTCGACTTTCGCGGCGGAACGTCACAGGTTTGAGCTTTCCAAACCCTGTATCATTTCTGCCCCATTTTTGGACCATGTGTTGGTCCTTTCAACATGTTTCTCACAGTGCACTGCCGGCCACTCTCTGCCATGCCAGCCATACTTTTGTCCCTGCCTGCTATTGATGATTCCTGCCAGCTATCAGTGAGGCACTGCCGGCCATACTGATGGCCGGCAGAACCCTTTATCTCAACAGATTTCACGCCAGATCTTTTGAGCCAGCTGGTTTTCACTCATCTCTCCTTTATACACGTGTATGGAGGGATGAGGCTCTTTTCAAGCTTGTTTAACAAGCTTTGCATTGCCTCTCTTCTATATAAGGAGAGGGTCCTCCTTCATTTTAGAGGTTCAGAAAAATGGGCTGAGAGTTATAGATATAGCTTTGTATCTATATCTCTCTTTGTTCTTGTTTTGTGCCACTAAGACAGACTCAAACACCTTGATTGTATTGCTGAGGCTTCTTGAAGTTGTTTTTGGTGTTCTTGGGTTGATTTGAGCTTGAAAAGCTTGCTGGAGCTGCAGTTTTAAAGAAGGTCTTCAAGGGTGAGTTTCTATTCCTTAAAACCCCCCATTCTTGCTAAAGCTTTTAGCCCTTCTTGCATGCTGTTTTAAGCTTAGCTTTCTACTGAAAAAAGTTCTGTTTTTTGCATGCTTAAAAGGTTTGTTTAAGGTTACTTTTCGTTTAGAGTGATCTACCCCCCTCTTAGGCCTTGTTTTGAGCCATCCTTTAGGCTCTTGTTGCAACCTTTGCATGACCTTTCTACCACTGAAATCCAGAGGATTTTTTAGTGGTGGAAAGGTGGTTTGGAGTCTTAAATAGGAGAGGGTCATCCCCTCTCCTTGTGTCTTGTTTACTTGTTTCATATGCCTCATGTTTAAGCATGTTTACTAAGCTTGTGTTAGCTTGTTCTTAACATGTATTTGTGGTTATTTTGCTGAGGCTTGCCACTGTTTTTGCTTGCTTTGGTCACTCCATGCATGGTTTATACACTTGTAGTATAAATCACAAAACTAGCTTTGTATGCTTCATGAAGTAGCATGTCTTTCTAGCCTATGTTGTGTCCATTTCAGGATGTTCTTGGGCTTGTTTTACCATGTCATACCTCTGTTAGGGTTTGGTTTGGTTGGCCTTTGCATGTTCCTTGCACTTGTAGTGCATTTCCATGAATTAGCCTAACATGCATCATGCTTTAACATGTCATTCTAGCATGTTTTTGGCTTAACTTCATGAAGCTTTTGTCCATGTTTTAACATGCTTTAGCTCTGATTTAGGTTGTTTTGGCCATGCATGCCTCGCTTTGTATAGCTATAGTGCATTCTAGCTTGTTAGCTTTGTGTATCAAGTCCACTAGCATGCATTGCTTGGCCTATTTCAATGATTTGGCATCATTTGTAATGTGATTTCAGTCCATGTTTCATGGCCATGCACTTGTATCTTTCACTCATTCAATGTGTTGGAGGGTTTCCCCCTTTATGCCGTAATATGGAGCATTGCGTATGCCTTCATGCCTAAGCTTGCGAGCTATCATTTCGATGTTTTTTTGGGGTTATTTTGCCATGATATAACTCTGATTTTTGTTGGTTAAGTCATCCCATGCTTGGTCTTAATAGGTGTAGTGTAATCCACCATATTTGCCTTGTATGCATCATGCCTTATGCCCTTCATGCTAGCATGTTTTGGCTTCCTTCCATGCATGTTTTAGTATCATTTTAACATGTTCTAGGACTGTTTTGGGTTGCCTTCGCCATATGCTTCATGCTTTGTATAGCCGTAGTGCAACTGGCCTTGCTAGTTTTGTGTTTTGATGACTCATGGATGCTATCTTTGAGCTATTTAGATGATTTGGTATCATTTAATACTTCATTTCAGAGCTTATAGCATTGTCATGTTCCCACTTCTTTCATGCTTTGAGTGCCTTTGAGTGTTGTGCATTGTTGCCTAGTTTATGGCTTAGCTTGTATGCTTGCATGCCTAGGTATTTGAGCCCTTATCTCAGCATGTTTTTGGTCTTTGTTAAGACCTATTTGAGCTCTATCCATGCTTGGTTCATGCATATGTGCCATGCATTGTATGTCTCCTTTGTAATCCTCTTTGCTAGCTTTAATGCTTAAGGACCATTGCATGCTTTACTTGTGTTGATTAAATGATTTGGCATTATTTCTTACCTCATTTCAGTGCACTTAGTGTTGCTACACTTCCACTTTTGTCACTCTTTGAGCACTCTCGAGAGTTGTGCTCTTACGCCTCTTTGATAGGCCATTGCATTGTGCATGCTTGTATATGCTTTTGGTGCTTCACTTTTGTGCCATGGCCACTGATTTGGGCATGACTAAGGTCTATCCTTTTGGTTTAAGTCCATTGAGTATGCTATGTATATTGCATTGAGTATGCCATACTATTCATTGCATGTAGTATGCCATCCTACATTGCATTGTGCATGCCACGTGGTTATTTGCATTGTGTATGCCAAGTTATTTTGCCTTGCATTGAGTATGCATGTCCCTAACATTGCTAATTTGTCCTTGTAGCATTCAATTGTGCATGCATGCATTAGTATTGTTCGCATATCATTAGCTTTGTTAAGTTAATCATATCACATAGCATTGAGTATGCCATGTAGTTGCATGTTTGTATGCTTAAGTCATATTGCATGTTTGCCATGCTTGTGTTGCATTGTTGTTTGGATTAAGTATTAATCCGAGCACGAGAAACGAGGGACGTTTCATATTTCAAATGATGAAATGTGCCTCAATGCTCGGTCGCCGACGCTCTGATGACGCATGCATGATAGAGTTTAGGCTGTATATGTCTATTTATGCATTCATTTTACATTGAATTTGCACAAGTTGGATCTTTGGCCATCATGCATCGAGATGCGTGATTGATGGTCTTGGATCCAATTATGCCTCTCCCTTGATGTTTTGAGGTGATATGGGATGGCATAGTGGGTACATATCCTTAAGAGACCCTCCATTTCCTCTGTTTTGTGCTCTGCTGCAGCTTGGTGTCACAGCACACCAGTGGCCGGCAGCCTCCTTTTGTTGGCCGGTAGACCTTCATTCTTGGCCGGCAGTGCCTACTCTTGGCCGGCAGAGGGGTCGGCAGAAGCTCCTCATGGCCGGCAGGCCACTGGTGCACTCCTCAGCATGGTTTTGGTAAGATTCAGTAGCTAGTTCTCAAGGACACCCTGCAGAGAGAGCCTCAAGAGAGCAACTGGAGTGCTTTTCGGGACGGCAACCGAGCATGCATCCTCTTCTCCTTCAACTAGCGCTGGAACAACATTGTTTATTGCTTACTTGTTAGTTAGCATTTGGATTTGTAATTTAATTAGTTAATTTGTTAATTAATTAAGTTTTGTAATAATTAGTTGTATCTAGTTATTCATTCGGTTATGTAATAATTAATTAGCTTGTTAGTTAGTTAATTAGTCGATTTGTATTATTCATTCGGACCCTCCGTCGAGAGAGCGAATTTTGTAATAAGTGTGCGTGCGTGTGTGCATGTCTTCCAACCCCACGTCTTTCTCCCTTTTACTTATCTGCTTTCAATGGTTAGTTTTAGGGCATGTTTCAATTAGCATACTTATGCTTTGCATGCGTGCATCATTCATTTGTCTTGCATGCACCGGGCTCGGCGCATCATACTGATTGCATTGTATTTCAATACGAAGTTGAATATATGTATCAATTATTGCATTTTCATATGCCATCTTAGAATAGCCGAGCCTATTTTAGATGCATCTTTGCCGTGTCGCATTAGCCATCTTAACATGAACTAGGATCATGCATTGGTTCTAACTAGTTCTCTGTTTTGGCTTGGAGTACACTGTGAGTGTTTATGCTTCAGTATACTGCATGTGTGTTATTGGTTGCCATGATAGCATGCTTGCCATGAGGCTCAACTGCTTAGTTGATATAACTGCCTGAATGCCTGTGGGTGAAGGTTGGATTACTTGAGTTGGAAAATTCATCAAAATCCTTGTTTCAGCCTACTTGTGAGTAGCAAACTTCAAATCATTTCACCAAATGAACATGCAATGTTTTGTTCCAATTAGGCGATCTTAATCTATACTTGTATGCTGTGTGCATCACATAGTAATTCTAGGTTAATAAACGGATAAGAAACACATGTGTTTTCAAAAAACAAGATATCTGTTAGTAAAGGCCGATCTTTGATCGGGCGAGCGGGGTGCTCATTGCATGACCTTCCCTTCTCGTACCCAAGTTCCCGAGCCGATGCAACTTTGGTGATGACGGACACGTGGCCTTAGGCACGAGTCAGGGTTTCCTAAATTCCCCCAAAACAAAATATTTAGGTGGCGACTCTGAATCTGGCAAAGCAGTCCATGTTTGACACTTCTTTATAAAAAATCAGTTTTCCAAAACGATTTGCCAGATTTGGACTCTTTGTGATTTATTGGTCTTGCATTGCACTTTGCGAGATTAGATTCAGAACGTGACATTGAGTCCGAACTGTAGTAAGCCCAATATGAACAGAACGGGATTTCGCACCGATTTTTTGCAACGCGGAGCCTGGGACGTTCGGGCGGGTCCACAGTTCTGGCGACTCTGCTGGGGGAGTTAGAGAACTTGACTCGAAACTCATGATATCTTGTTTTTGATTACAACTTATGTGTCTCTTGCATTGCATTTGCATTGGTGCGCCTAGGACACCGTGTTTGCCGTATGCTATTCTTGAACGGTTTTCTCGGAGGCTCGCCTTGAAAAGCGTGCCATAAGGCTGACCGGTTGCGGGCTCTGCCACGACAGGAACACAAACCCCAGTTTTTACCGAGGCACCCTATTTGACCATTCGACCTAGTGCATATCGGAATCCATAGTGACCATTCCAAACTAGGACAGGTTGCTTACCCGATTATAGGTTGTTTGAAACCGCTGTGTGCGTAGTGAAACCCTAGCTCCTGACAAAATCGGACAGGGAAACCCTATCCCACCATAGGGGTGTTTTGACTCGCATTTACTTGCTATGTGCTTTTAGAGTGCGCATCTATAGGGAATGCATGTATCAGTTTGCAAGTCTGGATATCAGGCCTGAGGGCATCAGTATTTTGGAGGAATCAATTTTACCTGAGGGTATCAGTTTACAGGCAGAATTTTGGGCAGAATTCAGTAATGAGTACAGTCATTCAGCTATGTTCATGTTGTATTGGTGAAATTGGGCTGAGATGTTGCCGGTTTTCTCTTTTGCAGGGTAGTCTTGGAACCGTAGCTTCAGAAGGCTCCAATATCCCCCGAGGTTCATTAGATTTATGCTGATTAGACTTTGTCAGGTCAGAGATTCAGTTCAAGAGCAGTCGGTATTTTCCTTCGCTGAGGCAAGGCAGAGAAAGGCCAATCAAGGCTCACTGGTTCATCTGATCCGTTAGTCACTAGTCACATCACCTCTGTTCAGTTCAGCAGACTCGTGATGATGCAAAATTCATAAGAAATTATGGTCATAGCAGCAGCATTAAACCAGGGAATCGCCATGCAGGGTGAGACCGATGTTGAAATGCAACGCCTGCCCAGGTCACCTGCCGCACATCCAATTTGGGAACCCCAATTATTCCAAACCTGTGAGCCCACCACTTTTGAGCTGATGGGAATGATCGGCGATCTTCAGAGGTCTGTGGCTGATCTAGCCTTCGGAATGTCGGCTCCGCCATTGATCATATCACATGCCGGGAACTTCATGCCGGAAGAGCCTCCACTATTGGGGCGAATTGTAATTGAACTGAGTTAACCCGAAACCATCCAAAGTTCCAGCAATGACATGTCGACAACAACAGGACTTCGCACTGATGTAGCAACCCAAACCTTCGACCAAGCTGAGGTGAGTGGTAAGAACAAGGTGGAGGTGGACACTGATCCCTATGAACAACTTCTGCAGGCTGTTGAGGCTTTGAAAGCCGGGGGACTGAACAAACAGCAAGTGCTCGCAGTTGCTGTAAAAACTGTGGATGACACTTTCGTTACTTAGAGCGAGGGCAGTTCGAGCCAAGGGGAAAATCAGGAGAAGGGCCGTCGTACCAGAACTGTTCCTCTGTAGACACCCCATTTTTGACCGACCTTAAGACTCAGACGTCATCGATTGAGCGCTCGGTGATGGTGCATGTTGTGCTCGTTTAGAGGTTTCAGAGTTTTGGCTAAGAGCCTTCCCTCCGGGCCTCTGAACTCTTTTGTGCTTCGGCTCGGTTTGTGGACCGAATCTTGTTTCTCTTCCCAGAGGGAGGGAGAGGTCTTGTAGACCATCTCTTTGTGGTCGTAGACCACTTTTCGTGGTCGTAGACCACTTTTCCCGTTTGGAGACTAGTTTCCGGTTTTTGGAGCCTTTGGCCGCATGCCTTGTCTCGGGACCGCTTAACGTTCTCCGTTTGGTGTGGTTTTTGAAACCACACCTTATTGCCTCTGCTTAGAGGGACACTGTGGTCCGGGAGACCACTTTTGTGGTTGCATACCACTTTTGGTGCTCGTCAGCTAGTTTTCGGGGCTTTCAGCCGCTGCTTTGCCCCTCGATCTCTCGTCTTGCATCCGTTTTGGTTGTTTTTGGTACAAACCTTATTTTCCTTGTTTGGAAGGTGGTACAAGGTGGGAGGACCACTTTTCTCCTGGAGACCACTTTTCCTTCTGCCAGCCAATTTTCTGGTAAGATAACTGGCTTGCTTGGTCTTTGGGCCACATTTTCTGGTCGGCCACAACACCACTAGCTTTCTTTCATGCCCTGGACTCTCTCCCACCATGGCCGACCAGTTTTGCTCTGGAAGACCACTTGAAGTGGTCGTCGACCACTTTAAGTCGCAGGCCGACCACTTCAAGTGGTCGGCTGCTTTTTGACACCTTTTGGAGATATTTTCCTCTAGCTGGCATAGTTGGAGGACATTTGGGCTATCCTCCATACACGTGTATGGAGGGATTTGTTTGAGGCTTAGCTTCTCCAAGAAGCTTTGCCTTTTGGTTTCTATAAGAGGGAGGCCTCCTCCCTCCTCTAGGTTCAAAAAAATGAAGGCTTGAGTTATACATATAGCCTATATCTATACTTCTTCATTTTGCTCTTGTTTTGTGTTCAAAGTGTAGTTTTGTCTTGTTTTTCACACAAACACACACTCAAACACCATCCTTTTGCTACTGAGGTGCTTAGGAGCTGATTTTGGTGTTCTGGGTTGCTTTGAGCTCAAACAAGTGGCTGGAGTTGCAATGGTAGAGAAGGTCTTCAAGGGTGAGTCTTTGACCTTTAAAACCCCCATTTTTGCTTAAGCTTTTGGACCCTTTTGCATCTGTTTTTAAGCTTAACTCTTAACTAGAATAAGTTCTGTTTTTGCATGTTTAAAATAGTTGTTTAAGGTCACTTTTTCGTTTGGGGTGATTTACTCCCTCTTAGGCCTTGTTAGGCCTTGTTTTGAGCCATCCCTTTAGGCTCTTGGTGAAGCCTTTGCATGACCTTTCTACCACTGAAATCTAGAGGATTTTCAGTGGTGGAAAGGTGGTTTTGGTGTCCTAAATAGGAGAGGGTCCCCTCTCCTTGTATTGTGTTTACTTGTTTCATATGCCTCATGTTTGAGCACCTTTGATAAGCTTGTGTTAGCTTGTTCTTAGCATGTATTTGTGTTTGTTTTGCTAAGGCATAACACTGTTTTTGCTTGCTTTGGTCACTCCATGCATGGTTAATACAACTTGTAGTGTAAATCACACAAACTAGCTTTATGTGCTTCATGAAATAGCATGTCATTCTAGCTTGTTTTCTTTCCATTTCAGCATGTTTTTGGTGATGTTTTACCATGTCATGACTCTGTTTTGGTTTGGTTTGGTTGGCCTTTGCATGCTCTTTACACTTGCAGTGTAGTTCCATGAAATAGCCTAACATGCATCATGTTGTAACATGTCATTTTAGCATGCTTTTGGCTTAGTTCTGAGAAGACTTTGTTCATGTTTTCACCATGTTTAAGGTCTGATTTGTGTTGCTTGGTCATGCATGACTTGCTTTGTATAGCTATGGTTCAACCTAGCTTGTTAGCTTTGTATGTTGAGTCTTTAACATGCATTACTTGGACTATTTCAATGATTTGGCATAATTTATTATGTGATTTCAGTCCATTTTTTATAGCCATGCATTCACATTTGTCACTCATTCAATGCGTTGGAGGGATTGCCCCTTTATGCCTTAACATGAGCCATTGTGTATGCCTTCATGCCATAGCTTGCGAGCCATCATTTCAGTGCTTATTGGGGTTATTTTGCTATGATATAACTCTGATTTTTATTGGTTAAGTCATTCCATGCTTGGTCCTAATAGCTGTAGTGTAATCCACCTTATTTGCCTTGTATGCATCATGCCTTATGCCCTCCATGATAGCTTGTTTTGGCTTCCTTCCATGCATGTTTAGACTCATTTTAACATGTTCTAGAACTGTTTGGGTTGCCTTGGTCACATGCTTCATGTTTTTGTATACTTGTAGTACAAATGCTCTTGCTTGCCTCAAGCTTTGAGCACCATTGCATGCTTCATTTGTGTTGTGTACATGATTTGGCAATCACTTAACATGACATTTTAGAGCATTTAGCATTGCCATGTTCCTACCTCAATCATGCTTTAAGTGCCTTTGAGTGTTATGCATTGTTACCTAGTTTATGCCTTAGCTCGTATGCTTGCTTGCTTAGGTATTTAAGCCCTTGTCTCAGCATGTTTAGGTCCTTATTTTGACCTACTTGAGCTCTGTCCATACTTAGTTCATGCATTTGTGCCATGTATTGCATGCCTCATGTGTAGTCTTCTTTGCTTGTCTTAAGCTTTAAGGACCCTTGCATGCCATGCTTGTGTTGATTAAATGATTTGGCATAATTTCTTATCTAATTTTAGTGCCCTTAGTGTTGTTACACTTCCACGCTTTTCACTCTTTAAGTGTTCTTGAGAGTTGCACCTTAGTGCCTTAATTGGTGAGCCAATTGGCATGCATGCTTGTATGTGCTTTCGGTGCCTTCATTTTAGCATTATGGCCACTGTTTTGGCATGACCGAGGTCTGTCCATTTTGGTTTAAGTCCATTGAGTTGTGGTTTGCATGTTGTTGCATGCTTGGTGTATTGCATATTGTTGCCCTGTTGCATTGCATTGTGCATGCATTCATTACATGGTGTTTAGAACCTTATATTACCTTGCATTGAGTATGCCATCTAGTTCTTAGCATTTAGTTGTGTATGCCATGTTATCCCTTGCATTGTGTATGTTAGTTGTTAGTTGCATTGCGTAGTCATGTAGTTGCATTGTATGCTAAGGTTGCATTACATTGCATTGAGCATGCCATGTTATGTTTGCATTGTGTTTGGAATAGGTGTTAGTCCAAACACGAGAAACGAGGGACATTTCATACTTCAAGTGATGAAACATGCCTCAATTCTCGGTCGCCGACGCTCTTGATCATACATGATAGAGTTCTAGGCTTTATGTGTTTACTTGTGCGTTCATTTTACATTGAATTGTGCAACTTTGTCTCTCGACCATCATGCATTGAAATGCGCGATTGGTGGCTCGAGGGTCGAGAACCACACTCCCTTGAGTTCATGACATGATAGGGAGGGTGGTTGTGCACACATATCTTGCAAATACATTGCCATGACCTTTCTTGCTCTCTGTTGCAGCAAATTGCAGTTCAGCAGCAACAACTGGCCGGCTAGCCAGAAAAACTAGCTAGCCGACCACTTTTCTGGTTTTTCAACAACCAAAAGTGGTCGGCAGGTGTCTGGAGAGACCAAAAGTGGTCGGCCACCCTCCCATAGGACTCCTAAGGTGAAGTTTCAGCTTTCTGGAGCTTGGTGCAAGTTTCTGAGAACAGATGAAAACATAGGCAAATCGGGGCATCGCATTGGATTTCCGAACGACCGGGCTCGCATGCATTCCTCTCCTTCTGAGGCTCCTGATTTACTGCTTTCCTTAGCTGCCATGCTTAGATAGCTTGCTTTTGCTTTGGTTTGTACTCTTATTAGTTAATGCGTTAGCTATTCAATTCGTTTTGTAATAATTAGTTAACTAGGATTAGTTAATTAGTTTGTTGTGTAATAACTAGTTTAATTAGCTTAGATTAGCTAGTTAGCTTCTTATTCGGTCTCTCCCTCGAGAGAGCCAAGTGTTGTAATAAGCGTACGTGTGTGTGATGCATGTCTTCTAACCCCCATTTCTTTCTCCCTTTTACTTAACTGCTTACGATGGTTAGTTTTAGGGCATATTTCGTTTAGCATACCTTATGCTTCGCATGTGTGAATCCATTCATCTGTCTTGCATGCACCAGGCTCGGTGCATCATACTAACTGCATTGTATTTCAATTCCTATTTGAATACATGTATCAAAGTTGCATTTCATATGCCATTCTAGAATAGCCGATCCTATTTTAGTTGCATTTTCGCATGTGTTGCATTAGCCACTTTAACATGAACTAGGATCATGCATGATTTCTAACTAGTTCTTTGTTTTGGCTCGGAGTACACTGTGAGTGTTTACGCTTTAGCATACTGCATGTGTGTTAATGTTGCCATGAAAGCATATTTGCCATGAGGCTAACTGCTTATGTGATATATGTAACGCCCTCAAAAAATATCCCATAACATACACAATAAATAACATGCATTATTTAAGAAAATAAAAATATTTCCATTCATCAGAGTATTCTAAAAAAGACATTACATGTAACACAAAAATAAATGCCCTACGGGCTTACATCTTTCCAAGCCAACACTTGGACACAAAATGTGAGTCTAACTCAACTACAAATTAAGCCCTGGCTTGAGTTTACATGTAACATCAATAAAATAAAAACAAATAACTAAAAGAGTCTTCAACTCCAAATCCTTCCAAGCTAAGTCCTTGGAGGTAGCATATCACCTGGACCTGAAAATGATGTTCCCGTATAGGGTGAGCCACAGCCCAGTAGAAATATACTAAACCAAATATAAGCATTGAATAAAGCAATAGCATTCAATAGATGGTTAACACAAATACCGATTTCATATCATACAGTTTCATTTATACCAATATGGCTCAGAACCTGGCCAAACTATAACAGTGGACTACATCTCACATTAACATTACTTCCAATATCAAAAATTAAATGAGACTAAGGCTCATACCAAAACACTTCCATACTTCCGATTGATACACATTTTAGTGCTGTATCAATAACATGTAAAAACACTTCATAAATCAATAAGCACACATATAGTACTAATGGAGTCCATCCCCTATCTCCTCCCAAACAAAATCCGGTTTAGAGGTCCATCCCCTATCTTCCCCAAACCGTGGAGTACATCCCCTATCTCCTCCCAAACAAATGCATATGCAAACACATGCACAATCAATACACGTATTTCTGTATTAATTCAACAGTCATCAATGACTTAACCAATGTGATTAGTTTCAGTTTTCCCTAATCCACATGCAATGTCTACAACAATCACGACTATCCTCCACCGATAGCCCAAAACAGTTATTTCTAAACAGGAAATAAATGTATCAACAAATGTAAATTTAACATTTTCATAGGTGAGTAATTAAACTAACCAACTACACCATTAAATCACTAAATTCCCAATTTCATGAATTAAACTCAATTCCACATTTTTCCTAAATTAATTATACAAATTAATTTATTTCAACCACTAGGGTTTTTCCCAAAATTACCAAACAACTCCCAACATATCAAAATACCAAAACTTAGAACAAAACCTATAATATGGAGTAGGAAATCCCTACCTCGAAGTAAATAACCCGAATGGAGAAGATGGAGATGACGACCCAAAATCCAAAGTGCTCCAAACGCCAAACTCTCAGATTAAAACGAAGCTCCGACTCACTCTATCTTTTTAATAAAGACCTAGGGTAGAAACACCCTAAAAAGAGATGATACCTAAGAGAGAAGGTGAGTGGAGGGAGAGAGAAAGTCGACCTAGGGTTTGGAAAAAAAGAAGTGAAAAAGTTTTAAAAACCGCTGCTGCCTATAAACCGACAGGCTCGCTCGAGCGAAGGATTGGTCGCTCGAGCGACCAGACACAAGAATGACTCGCTCGAGCGAAGAAAGTCTCGCTCGAGCCAAGAATGCAATGCTTCAGGTCTGCAACCCAGAAGCACGCTCGAGCGACAGAATGCTCGCTCGAGCGAAGAAGAACTCGAAACTCGCTCGAGCGAAGGAAAGCTCGCTCGAGCCAACAAATACAGCTCTCAGGTCTATACTAGACGCAATTCTCGCTCGAGCGAAGAAACCCTGGCTCGAGCGAAGGACCAAAAACAAGAGCTCGCTCGAGCGACCAAACTCCTCGCTCGAGCGAAGGTCCAAAATCTGGACAGCAACACTTGGTTTCAAACCCAACCAACCTGTAACAAACCTGCCCAATACATCCTATAACTCAAAAAGGAAATTAAAGGACGACAACAACAATATACAAGAAATCTACGGAACTAAGTCCGGATACAACAACCAAATGGGAAAAGACCGGGGTCGCTATAACCTCCCCCCCTTAAAGAATTTCGTCCCCGAAATTAAGCATAAGTTTTCAAAAACAGGTTTTTCTCAATTCCAAATATTACATTACAATAATAAACAACTTGACCCAATACCGGTCATTTCATCTCTTATCAAGAGGCATTTCATAATATATATATATCAACCTGCATTATCAATATGCAATTTCCTTTCAATTTCAACAGTTTTCAATATACAGATTCCCATTTCCATATCATATTCAATTTCATGATATTCCAATTCTACAATACATTCAACATAAATATCAATGTTACATTAAACTTCCATTATGAGGCAAGTTTCAAAATACTTCCATTAAACCAAAACATTCTCAATGTTTTACAACTTAAGACATATATAAAGCTCTTAAGTTCAACAATATTACAAAATCTAAATACAAGATTACATATCAACAAACATGTCCGGATATTTCTCGCGGACTTCCAACTCACGTTCCCAAGTGGCTTCCTCCACTCCGTGATGCTTCCACAGAACTTTACCAAAGGGATGGTCTTGCCTCGCAAAACTTGATCCCGCCTATCCAAGACCCGAACCGGTCTCTCCTCATACGAGACATCCTCGTCAACCACTAAATCGGTCCAATCCAACACATGTGATGGATCCGGCTCATACTTCCGAAGCATACTCACATGAAACACGTCATGAACTCCGGATAACTGCGGTGGCAAAGCTAAACGATAGGCAGCCTCGCCAATCCTCTCAAGGATCTCAAAAGGACCAATAAACCGAGGGGACAACTTCCCGCTCTTCCCAAACCTCATCAATCCCCGTCTAGGTGATATCTTCAGAAAGACATGATCACCCACCTCAAACACCAAAGGTCTCCTCCTACGGTCGGCATAAGATTTCTGACGACTCTGGGCTGTAACAAGCCTCTACGGATAAGCTCAACTTTCTCCGTCGTTTCCCTCACCAACTCCGGACCCAACAAAGGTGCATCACCCACCTCGGCCCAACAAACTGGAGACCTACACGGTCGGCCATACAAGGCCTCAAACGGTGCCATACCGATACTAGACTGGAAACTGTTGTTGTAGGCAAACTCCACCAAAGGCAAGTGCCTCTCCCACGACCCACTAAATCAAGAACACAACCCCGAAGCATATCCTCAAGGATCTGAATAGTACGCTCGGACTGCCCGTCAGTCTGAGGATGATAAGCCGTGCTAAAGGTCAACTTAGTGCCTAAGGCACTCTGCAAACTCTGCCACAACCTAGCAGTAAAACGAGGATCTCTATCTGAGACGATCGTCACTGGGACCCCGTGCAACCTCACTATGTCCCGAATGTACAAGTCGGCAAGATGATCTACCGAATCTCTCACGCGCATAGGAATGAAGTGCGCCGACTTAGTCAACCGGTCTACAACCACCCAAATAGCATCACTACCCCGCTGAGTCCTCGGAAGACCTACAACGAAGTCCATAGTGACATGCTCCCACTTCCACTCGGCAATAGGCAAGGGTTGAACAAACCCGCTGGCCTCTGATGCTCGGCCTTCACTTGCTGACAAGTAAGGCACTTAGACACGAAAGCTGCCACATCTCTCTTCATACCCCGCCACCAAAACTGGCGACCCAAATCCCGATACATCTTAGTGCCTCCCGGATGCACCGCAAGGCGTGAATGATGAAACTCTCGGAGTACCTCCTCTCGGCAAGACTCCGGCACAAACAGACGGTCTCGGTATCTCACACTCAGGTCGGGATACACCGTCAAACCCTTCTCAACCTTCCCATTGGAGATCTTCTCTCGGAGAGATTCCACCTCAAGGTCACCTCTCTGTGCCTCTAACACTCGAGTCACAAGTGTAGGCTGCGCAACAACAGAAAACAAGGCCGCAGCCTCAACGGATTCGCCCAGAAGCAAATCAAACTCCCCAAGTGCACCCAACATCTCCCATTCCCGGATGGCTATACTAGCTATGTCACCAACAGATTTCCTGCTAAGGGCATCGGCCACCACATTGGCCTTCCCCGGATGATAATGCAACTCGAAGTCATAATCCTCAAAACTCCATCCACCTCCTCTGCCTCAAGTTCAAGTCTTTCTGTGTAAACAGATATTTCAGACTCTTATGATCCGAGAATACCTCGAACCTCTCACCATAAAGGTAATGCCTCCAAATCTTCAAGGCAAAGATCACAGCTGCTAACTCTAGGTCATGGTAGGGTAATTCTTCTCGTGTATTTTCAACTGACGTGAGCCATAGGCAACCACTTTCCCCTCTTGCATCAACACACAACCCAAACCCTCTCGTGAGGCATCACAATAGACTGCATAACCCAACCCTCTCTCCGGAATAATCAAGACTGGAGCGGTGGTCAGTCTAACTTTCAACTCCTGGAACGACTTTTCACAAGTCTCACTCCATACAAATTTGACTCCCTTCCGAGTCAATCTAGTCAAAGGCGAAGCTAACCTGGAGAAATCCTTCACAAACCGTCGGTAGTACCCAGCTAATCCCAGAAAACTGCGGATCTCAAACACACTCTTAGGCTGTGCCCAATCTTGCACTGCCTCAATTTTGGATGTATCAACAGACACCCCTTCCCCGGAAACCACATGGCCTAAGAACTTGACCTCTCTAGCCAGAACTCACACTTCCCAAACTTAGCATAAAGCTTATGGCTCTAAGTAACTCAAGCACCACTCTCAAGTGCTCCTCGTGCTCCTCCTCTGAAGGTGAATAGATAAGAATATCGTCTACAAAGACTACTACAAAACGATCCAAGAATTCCCGGAATATCCGGTTCATCAAGTCCATAAAGACTGCAGGTGCATTGGTGAGCCCAAATGGCATCACCAGAAACTCATAGTGGCCATACCGCGTACGGAATGCCGTCTTCGGAATATCCTCCTCCCTGACTCTCAACTGGTGGTAACCCGATCTCAAATCTATCTTAGAGAAACAACGGGAACCCTTCAACTGATCGAACAGATCATCTATACGAGGCATAGGGTACTTATTCTTGACCGTAGCCCGATTCAATTTCCGGTAATCGATACACAGTCTCAAAGCACCACCTTTCTTCTTAGCAAAGAGGGCCGGTGCTCCCCACGGCGAAACACTGGGGATATAGCCCTTATCTAGCAACTCCTGGAGTTGGAATCTTCAACTCAACTAACTCGGCTGGGGCAAAACGATAAGGTGCCATAGAAATCGGCGCCGTGCCGGGCACTAGTCAATAGAGAACTCAATCTCTCGATGAGGTGGCAAACTAACAAGATCCTCGGGAAAGACGTCCGAGTACTCACAAACCACTTGGCAACACAGTCTGGGTCTCATCACACTCACCACTCTCAAAGCTAGCAAGTAGACCACTAAGCTCACTCCGCCCTCGCGGATCATACCCCGGTGGCAAAACACTACCAACCCGGTCCCCCAAGAAATGGAAACATTCCCCGCTCACGGTACAACAAGTGACCCTCTGGCGGTAGCAATCAATAACTGCCCGGTATGACGATAACCAGTCCATACCCAAAATAACATCAAAGCCCTTCATGGGCATAACTACAAAAGGAAACGGAAGCCTATGATCGGCGACCTCTATATCACAACCCCTAACACCTTGTTTCAAGATCAATTCACCCCCAAGGGTGACACTACACAAATAGGAGATGCTAACTGTGCTAACTCCAACTCCAAAACAGATGCAAATGCAGCAGACACAAAGGAATGAGATGCACCCGTATCAATCAAAACACTAGCAACCGAATTGCAAAACAAGAAGGTACCTCTCACAAGATGGAGCCGGTACAAGATCCTGCGCGGTAACAGCATACACGCGCCCAGATGGTCTCTGATCAACCTGCTCACCCCTAGGAGCATAAGACTGCTGCACAGACTGGGACGATGAAGCCCCCTGATTGGCCCTCGAGGCCTGAACTGACTGAGCTGGCTGATGACTCTGAGTCTGCCTCAAACCAGATGCACCAGATGTGCCACTCAACTGCGGGCAATACCTCTTCATGTGCCCTGCCTGACCGCACTGAAAACAAGAGAGCGGCTGGCCTCTACCCTGACTCTGGCTCTGAGATCGAGCCGAAGAAGATGCTGCTCTCTGCACTCCTCCCCTCTGCGGGCAAACTGGAGACTTGTGGCCCAGCTGACCACACTTGAAACAGGTAATGTCTCCCTGACTGCCTTTCCCAGAACTGCACTCGGCACTGGAAAAGTCGATCTAGAAAAGCTCTGAGACTGTTGAGGAGTGAAACCTCTCTGTCTCCTGCCATCACTCTGGCCATCCTGACTCCTCTTGGAGCCTTCTGCCCTTCCTCCTCCTCCTGCATCATGATCTCCATATGGGCTGCAGCATCAACCATACGCCCATAATCCCGAATCATAGTTCCTCCAACTCTCAGCTTGAGGCCACGCCTCAACTTCTTCTCAAACTCGATACAACGGCGTTCCTCAGACGCCACCAACTCAGGTGCAAACCTAGACAAGCTGGTAAATGCAGCCTCAAACTCGGCCACTGAAGAACTCGACTGCTTAAGCTGACAGAACTGGTCTCTCAGCTTTTCCCTGACAGCTGGGATAAGAACCTCTCCTGGAAAGCATTCACAAAAGCTCCCATGTACCTCCTATACGACCCTTTGTAAACTTCCACCACTGACCCGCATCCCCCTTCAGCTGGAACGATGCCAAGGTCACTTTCAACCCCTCGTCTTCGATGCCAAGCATCTCAAACGTCTTCGTTGTCTGTTCGAGCCATTCATCTGCCTTAAGTGGCTCTTTAGGATCACCCACAAATTCGTCGGGTTGGACCGGAAGAACTCCCTCTTCAGAAAAGAAGGTCCTGCATCCGCAACAACAACCTGGCTGATTCTCAGCCCTAAGAATGCCAACTGACTCCCTGAATGCCCCTGCTATCTCTCGGGCTAAAGCGCCCATAGCCTGCTGGCCTACTGGCTCGGCCACATTGGCCTGGCCAACTCCCTCCTACTGCGGAATCTCTCCGGCACAGGCACTTCCTGCCTACCCGGCCTACCACGCCTACCGCGTCCTCGTCCTCGTCCTGACATCCTAATACAGGAAACAAAGACGTTAGCACTCTAATAAATGTGTCAAAACTATAACACTCGCGTCCTAATGCATTGGACAACAGTAATTCATTCCACGTAAGCACATAATCACATAAGCACCTACGAATTTCATTCCTGGATAATGATAGTCCCAAAGCGTTACTATAGTTCCGGTTAGAAGCAGCATTGATCAAGTGCCTTTCCAACAAGACTACTAGAAACTCAAGGGTCCAATCAACATCCTAGAAACTACGTTCCATACCCACATAATCACATAAACATGTTATCATATAAGCATATAACAGTACACTAAGTCTCTATCAAACGAGACGAACCCATTGTGATACTAATCACTTCCCACGTACCCAAAGTATTCGAACCGGTACGCTCTGATACCAAGTTGTAACGCCCTCAAAAAACCCATAAATATACAATAACATGCATTTTAAGAAAATAAAACATTATTCCATTCATCAGAGTATTCTAAAAAAGACATTACATGTAACACAAAAAGTAAATGCCCTACGGGCTTACATCTTTCCAAGCCAACACTTGGACACAAAATGTGAGTACTAACTCAACTACAAATTAAGCCCTGGCTTGAGTTTACATGTAATCAAATAAAACAAAATAACAAATAAAACAGAGTCTTCAACTCCAAATCCTTCCAAGCTAAGTCCTTGGAGGTAGCATATCACCTGGACCTGAAAATGATGTTCCCGTATAGGGTGAGCCACAGCCCAGTAGAAATATACTAAACCAAATATAAGCATTGAATAAAGCAATAGCATTCAATAGATGGTTAACACAAATACCATTTCATCATCATACAGTTTCATTTATACCAATATGGCTCAGAACCTGGCCAAACTATAACAGTGAACTACATCTCACATTAACATTACTTCCAATATCAACAAATAAATGAGACTAAGGCTCATACCAAAACACTTCCATACTTCCCGATTGATACACATTTTAGTGCTGTATCAATAACATGTAAAAACACCATAATAAATAAGTACGCATAAGTACTAATGGAGTCCATCCCCTATCTCCTCCCAAACAAAATCCGGTTTAGAGTCCATCCCCTATCTCCCAAACCGTGGAGTACATCCCCTATCTCCTCCCAAACAAATGCATATGCAATGTATAAACATGTCATGCACAATATTCAATCAATACACGTATTCTGTATTAATTCAACGTCATCAATGACTTAACCAATGTGATTAGTTTCAGTTTTCCCTAATCCACATGCAATGTCTACAACAATCACGACTATCCTCCACCGATAGCCCAAAACAGTTATTTCTAAACAGGAAATAAATGTATCAACAAATGTAAATTTAACATTTTCATAGGTGAGTAATTAAACTAACCAACTACACCATTAAATCACTAAATTCCCAATTTCATGAATTAAACTCAATTCCACATTTTTCCCTAAATTAATTATACAAATTAATTTATTTCAACCACTAGGGTTTTTCCCAAAATTACCAAACAACTCCCAACATATCAAAATACCAGAACTTAGAACAAAACCTATAATATGGAGTAGGAAATCCCTACCTCGAAGTAAATAACCCGAATGGAGAAGATGGAGATGACGACCCAAAATCCAAAGTGCTCCAAACCGCCAAACTCTCAGATTAAAACGAAGCTCTCGACTCACTCTATCTTTTTAAAAGCACCTAGGGTAGAAACACCCTAAAAAGAGATGATACCTAAGAGAGAAGGTGAGTGGAGGGAGAAAAGTCGGAACCTAGGGTTTGGATAAAAAAGATGTGAAAAACGTTTTAAAAACCGCTGCTGCTATTTAAACCCGACAGGCTCGCTCGAGCGAAGGATTGGTCGCTCGAGCGACCAGACACAAGAATGACTCGCTCGAGCGAAGAAAGTCGCTCGAGCCAAGAATGCAATGCTTCAGGTCTGCAACCCAGAAGCACGCTCGAGCGACAGAATGCTCGCTCGAGCGAAGAACTCGAAACTTGCTCGAGCGAAGGAAAGCTCGCTCGAGCCAACAAATACAGCTCTCAGGTCTATACTAGATGCAATTTCTCGCTCGAGCGAATAAACCCTGGCTCGAGCGAAGGAGCAAAAACAAGGGCTCGCTCGAGCGACCAAATCCTCGCTCGAGCGAAGGTCCAAAATTTTGGATAGCAACACTTGGTTTCCAAACCCAAACAACTTGTAACAAACCTGCCCAACACATCCTATAACTCAAAAAGAGAAGACAAAGGACGACAACAACAATTATACAATGATAGGATCCACGGAACCTAAGTCCGGATACAACAACCAAATGGGAAAAGACCGGGTCGCTATAATATAACTGCCTGAATGTCCTGTGTGGTGAAAGTTGGATTACCTGAATTGGAACATTCATTGAAATCCGCTTTTAGCCTACTTTGCGAGTAGCAAACTTCAAACTATTTGTCCAAACAAACGGATATGCGATGCTTTGTTCCAAATTAGGCGATCTAGTCTATACTTGTTTGCTGTGTGCATCACATAGTAAGACTAGCTAATTAATCGGAATAAGAGCACATGTGTTTTCAAAAACAAGATATCATGCTTAGTGCAGGCCGATCTTTGATCGAGCGAGCGGGGGTGCTCATTGCATGACCTTTCCTAATCGTATCCAAGTTCCCGAGCTGAGGCAACTTTGGTGATGACGGACACGTGGCCAAGGGCACGAGTCAGGGTTTCGTAAATTCCCCTAAAATAAAATATTTAGGTGGTGACTCTGTATCTGGCAAAGCAGTCCATGTTTGTCACTTCTTTATTAAAAATCAGTTTTCCAAAACGATTTGCCGAATTTGGACTCTTTGGTGATTTATCGGTCTCACATCACACATTGTGAGATTAGATTCAGAACCGTGACATTTGAGTTCGAACTGTGGTAAGCCCAATGAACAGAATGGAATCTCGCGCCGTCTCTTCGCGCGCGAAGCCCGGGACATTTGGGGCGCGTCCACATCCTCCCAATCCTAATTCTACACCTGGGAAAGATCAGCAGACCAAGCCAGCACCTGCTGACCCCTTTGCCAGTGCATCCAGCAAAAATCCACAAACCTCGAAGTATTTACCCTGAGGTCGCAGGGTCTGCCATGCCCTCTATATGCCTTTGTCCAAGGCTCTTCAAATCCTTGCTGAAAAGGGGCATCTCAAACCCCTCGAGCCTCGGCCTCTCCCTAGTTGTCTTCCACCTAGTCATGACGCTACCCAGTACTGTGCGTACCATCAACAAACTGGTCATAACACCGACAATTGCTTCCGTCTTCGCCACGAAGTACATGATTTGTTTGACAACGGGGTCGTCCTCCCACCAAGCTCAGCAAAGTCTATCGTCACTGGATCAGTGAACCTGCAGGATAATATGATGTTATCAGGGACGAACCACTGCGGGCGGCGCTCAGTTTACTACTTCAGATGTGGCGTATGGCACGCACTATTTTGAGCATTTGCGAATGCTAGTTTTTGTACTTTCTGACTTGGGTATTCAGTCAGTTTTGTTGTCTTGTATAGAGTCAGTCTTTTTGTACTAAGTCAGTTGGGTCTGTCTTATTGTATCAAGTCAGTCCTGTTTTGTTAGAGTCGAGTGATTTCGGGGGTGTTACCTCGGATATCACTTGCTTGTTTTGTGTTTGTCTTTTCGCTTTCTTTTGTGTCTGTTTCTGCCATGGAGCCAGGTTTGCCAACAGATTTGAATGAAACAACAGTAATTTTCACACTCTTGTGTTTGCTTCTGCCTTGCGCCAGTTATGCCAGAAGTTTGAATGAAATGACAGTGCTTTTCACCTGCTTTTCTACGCCTTTAAATCATTGCATTGACTTAAGCTTTTCAAAACTTTTTGAACATTGTGATGAAAACAAAGAGGAAGGAATTCCTCGGGATTTGCAAAAATTTGATCAACTGAGAGAAAGAGAGGCATGCTAAGCCCTTAATGATTGAGATCATGCTTGTTAACGTGAGTACTGAGAAGGATCCTGGCTTGATCTAGATTGGTTCTACACTGTCTTCAGCGCGAGCGATTTGTCACTTTCTTAAAAGATTTCAAAAAAAATGTTTTGCGTGGTCCTGCGAAGACCTGTGTGGAATCGCTCTTGAGATTGTGCAGCATAGGATCGCTCTCAGCCTCGAGACTCAACCCCTTTTGCTTTCAAACCTTAGACTTGGATTCAGAATGTTCAACGGTCAACCATAATGTGAGGCCTGTATGGCCAGATTTGAAGCAACCCATGAACTAGGGGCAAGAAGATCAGATGTGATCAAAGGAAGCTCACAAAGCTGGATCAGGAGCACCCCTCGAACTAGGGGCAAAAATGTCCAATATGCTCGAAGAGCCGAAAATGGATCATTTTGCAAATCAATGAAGATCGGCAAGAATGCCAAATCCTAGAAGGGAGGAAAGAAGAAAGTATTGCTGAAGGACAACCAAGTTCCTATCCACAATACTAGGGGCAAATTCAACCCCCATAGGATGGACTCCAACATCATCAGTAAACAGCAGCCATTCTCCTGGATTCAGATGGCCTCGAGATCCTAAAACCATTTGACATGGACAAAGCTACACTTTTACCCTTGAAAGGCTCGCTGGGCTGAAAACCTGGAAGGGTGACCCAGCAAAAGTTAGAGCAAGAAAAAGAAGAAAAAGAACAAAAAAGAAAAAAAATGCAAAGAATGAAGAAGAAAATAAAACAATAAAAAAAAAAAGAAGATGAAAAGAAATGAAAAGAATTGAAAAGAAAAGAGAAACCTAGCTCACAAGGTTGAAAACCCGGAAGGGCGGCCTTGGCAAAAGTTAGAGCGTAAAAGGAGAGGTTAATACCCGAGTGTACCTTAGCCGGAACTACGTAAGGCTTGATTCCCATGTTTGGGATACGTAGGCCACTTCATTCTGAAGTCCAACCATAAACACTTCCAAATCGATTGTGTCCATGTAATGGTTCTGATCATCTTTGCTTTCTCTGTATCCGAGAATTCGATTGTGATCGTTACTTCGGACTGATTACAGTGCGCTGTGGTGCCATTCAAACAAGGGGCAACATTCCGTTGCCGTGCAGTGCCGTTTAGATAAGGGGCAATTTTCCATTGTTTTTAATCTGAGGTTGTGCATCTCAAGAGTAAGTTTCATGTTGGCCGAGCAGTGGCCATTTGCAAAAACAGTTTTTGAGAATTTTTACTGAGGTTGACTAATTTTCTCGAAAATTATTCCATTTTTTCCAAAACTGGACCATTTTCTTGGACCCAAAAAGGAAAATTTTCAGTGCTCATAATCTAACTTGCATGATTTTAAATCAGAAAATCGAACAAATATGTTAATCTAGCTCTTATATTGATCAAAATTGTTTTAGTAGAAAGCCAAAACAAAAAATGGTCAAAATGATGAACTAGGGGCACAGTTAAGTCAGGTGTTTTGTCTTTTTCCCATTGTCAACATACTTGCCAGAAAGGGCACCATACTTGCCAGATAGGGCACTCTACTTGTCAGAAAGGGCACAACTGAAGCTAACAGCAAAATGCCGAAAGCTATCTCATCCTCCGAGTAACGAGGTATCAAGCCAAGTGCGAAGCACAAACTGGAATGGATCTAGATATTTCACTCCCTCGTCTGGACACATCTGATCACATCCAAACTCCCCAGCAGAGCATCGTCAACCGATGTCAGCTGCATATTGGCTACACACCCAGTTGTAGCGCAACTCCTCTGTGGGGAAAGCTCACTGTTGTGAGCGGAAGAATGAGAATCTGGTAGAATACCGGGGGCAAGAGCCCACAACTTCCTGTTTATCCATCAATTACCCAGGGGAGGGATAAAAAAAGAAGAGAGATTGAAGAATAGAGAGATGTGCGCTGAGAGAAAAAGTGAGAAAAGGGCTTTTTAAGAAAACTAGAGATTGACTGCCAAGTGATGTGAGAATCACAAGTGAAAAAGGGTGGGAAACAATACCCGGAGAAACAGGCTCCCTGTGCGCATTTGAGTCTTGTGTTTTGTTGTGTTTCTTTTTTTGTTTGTCTCGATTCTTGTTTTGAGTCGTTTCGAGTGTCAATAGATGTGTATAGGTTGTTTACCTTTGTTTTCCTTTGTTGAGTCGTGTTGCGTTGTGTTCAGTCGTAGGCTCAATACCCAGTTGAAAACTTATTCTCACTTTCAATTTCAAAAAAAAAAAAAAAATCCTTTTGTGCTCAGAGTGCTATGTCATTCTCCATATTTGTGCAAAACAGGATTTGTTCTTTTATAAAACTGCAGGGTTCAACCTAGGTCATGTGAGAATAGTAAAACCATGACCTATCTGAAGCTACATGGGTTCCAGACTGCAAAGCAAAAGAAAAGAGGAAAATCGAAGCATCTGAATTTGTTTCAACTTCAGAAAATTCCTAGATTGCGTTCCAAATTTTCCTTTTCAGGACTTGTCAATGCTCTGAAGTATGAGTGTGCCTCTACCCCAAGCGCAAGATCAAGCCTACTTCAAAGCCAGGATGGCAATCAAATGTGCTCTCCTTGAGTACCATTCCCCGTCAGAGTTACCTTGGCTTTGCACTGAGGGAAAATTATGAATATGATCAGGAAGAAAAGCGGTATCCGTGGCTTCTACATGCAGAAGTCACCCCTTGTTAGCATTTCAGGACCTTTGTACTGTGAGTTGAAGGTAAGTGTTCGAGGAACATGAGGGGGGGATCTCCGTCAGAGTAGAGCGGTTTATCGCCACTTATCCCGTGAGGTGCTTTCTAGATCACCGCTATGTTTGTTTATTGCATTCCTTAAGCATCATGTATTGTATTGCATTGTACCTATCTAGTTTCTCTCCTGTTCATGCACAGTGTTGTGTGTGTTGATTCATTCAGAGAAGTTTCGGTTCAGTTTGACTGATACCTTCCCTCTCTTGCGTATGATACGCTGAGAGATGCTTCCTTTCCTCTCTCGCGTGTGATACGCTAAGAGGTTTACCTTTCTTCTCTTGCGTGTGATACGCTGAGAAGTTTACCTTCCTCTCTGGCGTGTGATACGCTGAGAGGTTTACCTTTCTTTTCTTGCGTGTGATACGCTGAGAAGTTTACTTTTCCTCTCTCATGTGTGATACGCTGAGAGGTTTACCTTTTTTCTCTTGCGTGTGATACACTGAGAAGTTTTGGAGTCTTAAATAGGAGAGGGTCATCCCCTCTCCTTGTGTCTTGTTTACTTGGTTCATATGCCTCATGTTTAAGCATGTTTACTAAGCTTGTGTTAGCTTGTTCTTAGCATGTATTTATGGTTATTTTGCTGAGGCTTGCCACTGTTTTTGCTTGCTTTGGTCACTCCATGCATGGTTTATACACTTGTAGTATAAATCACACAAACTAGCTTTGTATGCTTCATGAAGTAGCATGTCTTTCTAGCCTATGTTGTGTCCATTTCAGCATGTTCTTGGGCTTGTTTTACCATGTCATACCTCTGTTAGGGTTTGGTTTGGTTGGCCTTTGCATGTTCCTTGCACTTGTAGTGCATTTCCATGAATTAGCCTAACATGCATCATGCTTTAACATGTCATTCTAGCATGTTTTTGGCTTAACTTCATGAAGCTTTTGTCCATGTTTTAACATGCTTTAGCTCTAATTTAGGTTGTTTTGGCCATGCATGCCTTGCTTTGTATAGCTATAGTGCATTCTAGCTTGTTAGCTTTGTGTATCAAGTCCACTAGCATGAATTGCTTGGCCTATTTCAATGATTTGGCATCATTTGTAATGTGATTTCAATCCATGTTTCATGGCCATGCACTTGTATCTTTCACTCATTCAATGCGTTGGAGGGTTTCCCCCTTTATGCCTTAATATGGATCATTGCGTATGCCTTCATGCCTAAGCTTGCGAGCTATCATTTCGATGTTTTTTGGGGTTATTTTGCCATGATATAACTCTGATTTTTGTTGTTAAGTCATCCCATGCTTGGTCTTAATAGGTGTAGTGTAATCCACCATATTTGCCTTGTATGCATCATGCCTTATGCCCTTCATGCTAGCATGTTTTGGCTTCCTTCCATGCATGTTTTAGTATCATTGTAACATGTTCTAGGACTGTTTTGGGTTGCCTTCGCCATATGCTTCATGCTTTGTATAGCCGTAGTACAATTGGCCTTGCTAGTTTTGTGTTTTGATGACTCATGCATGCTATCTTTGAGAGATGATTTGGTATCATTTAATACTTCATTTCAGAGCTTATAGCATTGCCATGTTCCCACTTCTTTCATGCTTTGAGTGCCTTTGAGTGTTGTGCATTGTTGCCTAGTTTATGACTTAGCTTGTATGCTTGCATGCCTAGGTATTTGGGCCCTTATCTCAGCATGTTTTTGGTCTTTGTTAAGACCTATTTGAGCTCTATCCATGCTTGGTTCATGCATATGTGCCATGCATTGCATGTCTCCTTTGTAATCCTCTTTGCTAGCTTTAATGCTTAAGGACCATTGCATGCTTTACTTGTGTTGATTAAATGATTTGGCATTATTTCTTACCTCATTTCAGTGTACTTAGTGTTGCTACACTTCCACTTTGTCACTCGTTGAGCACTCTCGAGAGTTGTGCTCTTAGGCCTCTTTGATAGGCCATTGCATTGTGCATGCTTGTATATGCTTTTGGTGCTTCACTTTTTGCCATGGCCACTGATTTGGGCATGACTGAGGTCTACCCTTTTGGTTTAAGTTCATTGAGTATGCTATGTATATTGCATTGAGTATGCCTTACTATTCATTGCATGTAGTATGCCATCCTACATTGCATTGTGCATGCCACGTGGTTTTTTGCATTGTGTATGCCAAGTTATTTTGCCTTGCATTGAGTATGCATGTCCCTAACATTGCTAATTTGTCCTTGTAGCATTGCATTATGCATGCATGCATTAGCATTGTTCGCATATCATTAGCTTTGTTAAGTTAATCATATCACATAGCATTGAGTATGCCATGCAGTTGCATGTTTGCATGCTTAAGTCATATTGCATGTTTGCCATGCTTGTGTTGCATTATTGTTTGGATTAAGTATTAATCCGAGCACGAGAAACGAGGGACGTTTCATATTTCAAGTGATGAAACGTGCCTCAATTCTCGATCGCCGACGCTGTTGATGACGCATGATAGAGTTTTAGGCTGTATATGTCTATTTGTGCATTCATTTTACATTGAATTTGCACAAGTTGGATCTTTGGCCATCATGCATCGAGATGCGTGATTGATGGTCTTGGATCCAATTATGCCTCTCCCTTGATGTTTTGAGGTGATATGGGATGGCATAGTGGGTACATATCCTTGGGAGACCCTCACTTTCCTCTGTTTTGTGCTCTGCTGCAGCTTGGTGTCACAACACACCAGTGGCCGACAGCCTCCTTTTGTTGGCCGGCAGACCTTCATTCTTGGCCGGCAGAGGGGTCGCAGAAGCTCCTCATGGCCGGCAGGCCACTGGTGCACTCCTCAGCATGGTTTTGGTAAGATTCAGTAGCAAGTTCTCAAGGACACCCTGCAGAGAGAGCCTCAAAGAGCAACTGGAGAGCTTTTCGGGACGCAACCGAGCATGCATCCTCTTCTCCTTCAACTAGCACTGGAACAACATTGTTTATTGCTTACTTGTTAGTTAGCATTTGGATTGTAATTTAATTAGTTAATTTTAATTAATTAAGTTTTGTAATAATTAGTTGTATCTAGTTATTCATTCGGTTATGTAATAATTAATTAGCTTGTTAGTTAGTTAATTAGTAGATTTGTATTATTCATTCGGGCCCTCCGTCGAGAGAGCGAATTTTGTAATAAGTGTGCGTGCGTGTGTGCATGTCTTCCAACCCCACGTCTTTCTCCCTTTTACTTATCTGCTTTCAATGGTTAGTTTTAGGGCATGTTTCAATTAGCATACTTATGCTTTGCATGCGTGCATCATTCATTTGTCTTGCATGCACCGGGCTCGGCGCATCATACTAATTGCATTGTATTTCAATACGAAGTTGAATATATGTATCAATTATTGCATTTCATATGCCATCTTAGAATAGCCGAGCCTATTTTAGATGCATCTTTGCTTGTGTCGCATTAGCCATCTTAACATGAACTAGGATCATGCATTGGTTTCTAACTAGTTCTCTGTTTTGGCTTGGAGTACACTGTGAGTGTTTATGCTTCAGCATACTGCATGTGTGTTATTGATTGCCATGATAGCATGCTTGCCATGAGGCTAACTGCTTAGTTGATATAACTGCCTGAATGCCTGTGGGTGAAGGTTGGATTACTTGAGTTGGAACAATTCATCAAAATCCTCGTTTTAGCCTACTTGCGAGTAGCAAACTTCAAATCATTTTCACAAATGAACATGTAATGTTTTGTTCCAAGTTAGGCGATCTAATCTATACTTGTATGCTGTACGCATCACATAGTAATTCTAGGTTAATAAACGGAATAAGAACACATGTGTTTTCAAAAACAAGATATCATGTTAGTAAAGGCCGATCTTTGATCGGGCGAGCGGGGGTGCTCATTGCATGACCTTCCCTTCTCGTACCAAAGTTCCCGAGCCAAGGCAACTTTTGTGATGACGGACACGTGGCCTTAGGCACGAGTCGGAGTTTCCTAAATTCCCCCAAAACAAAATATTTAGGTGGCGACTCTGTATCTGGCAAAGCAGTCCATGTTTGACACTTCTTTATAAAAATCAATTTTCCAAAACGATTTGCCGGATTTGGACTCTTTGGTGATTTATCGGTCTTGCATTTCACTTTGCAAGATTAGATTCAGAACCGTGACATTGAGTCCGAACTGTAGTAAGCCCAAATGAACAGAACGGGATTTCGTGCCGATTTTTTCGCGCGCGGAGCCCATGACGTTCGGGCGCGTCCACACTGAGCTCCATGAGATGGGTGTTTAGATTGAAGACGCCATGAAACAGGGCTTGATAACTTATGAGAAAGAGCAGGCCAAGAGGCGTTTTGTGCACAATTCCAATACAACCACCAGTGGAAACACAGCTGCGCGGCCGTTTGATGTGAGTGTTATCACCACCACAACCAAGATTGCCAATCCCTTTGCCAATACAACTTCACAAACTTAAAACAACCTGGCCCGATCCCAGAGGAGCTTCACCCCACTCTATATGCCTTTATCCTAAACCCTGAAGGTGCTGATAAAAAAGAGACACCTCAGGCCATTAGAGCCTTGCCCAATACCTGATCCCCTTCTATCTAAACACAACACAGCCAAGTACTGTGCGTTTCATCAACAGCACAGTCACGACACTGACCAATGCTTCAGGTTGCGTCATGAGATTCAAGACCTCATTGATAACAAGGTGATCGCACCACCCTAAAAGCCAAATGTAACTACCAACCCTCTCCCGGCCCACAATCAATTTCTCCCACCTCACAACCTAAACCTAATCCATACACTGGCCCTTCCATACGACCCCAGCGTATATATTACCCCTTCCCACCTACCTAGACCGACGGTGTTTATCCTTAAAAGCACAGATTTGTGCATGATGGACACGTCCATACTTCAACCTGAACCCATGGTGGTGATAGTGGTAGAAGAAGGGAAGTTGGCCTTAGGGAAGAGTACGAGTCCGTTGCCTGAGTGCTCTGAGGACTTATCTGAGGGGGTGTACAATCCAAGATGCTACATTGGGCCAGTTGATCAAGCCAAGCCAGAAATGGTATTGCCAACAGCAGTGGAGGTCAATGTGGTTAGAGAGAATGGCCCGAGCTAAGGTTTGGATGATCTGGCAGAGCTTGAGGAGGACTTAGACAACCTGCAGTTCTTCGACGAACAAGATCAAGGAGATGTGCAAATTGACTGGTTCGATTTGAATGGGTTGACAGACACTCTGGGTGGTTGAGTGATGAACCCGACAGGGAGGAAGGAACTGAAACAAAATCAGAAAAAAAGGAGCGAGAATTGCTGTAGTGGCCGGAATGGCCGAAGAAAAGGGGAAATGGCAGGAGAACACCGGTGTGGAGAAATCAGCTCAGGAACAGGGTGCCGTGAGTACTGCGGATACAGAACAAGAAGTTGCGTTAAAGCAGTTTGAACAAGAGAGGGTTGAAGACAACCATAAAGCTGGAATAGCCCAACACCCTGCGGGGGATACTTCTGATGTGAGAATGATTAGAACGGAGCTGGACAATTATTTGTTGGTTATCGGAGGGGTATGGTGGGAGGAGGACGATCTACATCTGGCCTATACTGATGAAGACTGGGGTGGATGTCTGCCAGATGACACGTGGTACGCTGAAGAGATAGACCACATAACGAGAAGTGGGCGGTATTTCAAGCCACTACACTTAGACCAAGCTAAGGCATTCGGGAAAGATAGAGAGGTTGAGAAGCAGAAAGAGAAGCAGTTGGAAGTGCTGAAACAACTGAAGAAAATCCAAGCCAATATTTCAATCTGGGGTCTGCTCATGGCTTCTCGAGTGCATCGACAGGTTGTACTATCAGCGATGGACAAGGCCAAGTTGTCCATTGACACTACTCCTGAACAGCTCGTAGGATTGGTCTTCCTAGGAGGCACTGCGCCAACTTTAACCTTCTCGGACAAGGCACTGCGACCTGAAGGCTCAGCACACAACAAACCCTTGTATATATCTGTTGAGTGCAGAGGAAAATGGGTGCCAGTGGTGTTGGTCGACACTGGCTCAGCTATCAATGTCTGTCCTTCTCGCACAGCTTATGCCATCGGCCTGAAACCAGCAGACTTCGTGCCCACAGCCCAAGTGATTCAGGCATATGATAACACAAGCAGGGAGGTTATGGGCATAGTACAGATTAGAGTTCAAGTGGGTCCATCTCTGCAGGATGTCGAGTTCCATGTCCTGGATGTGCCGGCCACTTTCAACTTACTACTAAGGAGGCCCTGGCTGCATTTGGTGAAAGTAATCTCCTTTATTCTCCACTAAATGCTGAAGTACCCTCACTGGAAGGGAATGGCGATTATGTTTGGGAATTCATCCATACATCTACCGCCAGAGGTAACTACACCGATGCTGGAGATCATTCATGGCGAGGAGGATGTTTTCCTCTTAGGGTTTACTCTAGTTGAGGCCCAGACAGTGCAAACTATCTTGGCAGCAGATGAGGGCATGTATGTCAGCGCCCAATCAATCTATTTCATGAACAAGCTGCAACATGTACCAGGAATAGGGCTTGGAAGAAGTGGTCGGAAAGGTGTCACAGCATTGGCCGATGTACCGCATAATCCGCATGCATTTGGTTTGGGCTATGTACCCACCAAAGAGGACTGGATCAGGAAAGGAAAAGAGATGGCATGCAGAGCTAGAGCCAAGCAAGCCGAGAAGCGCTATGAGCTTGTTCACAAGCCGATCCGGGGAACGTTGAATGGCCACTTTGTTTGGGAGGGTGAAGATTTCCTATTTTGCGGCTTCCTTGAGCCTTGGATGAATTCTACGAAGCAGCGTGTCCCCGGCTTCAAAATCTTCTTCGACTTGTAGTTACGAGACAGTGATGCCGAGGAAAAGGCTGAACCAACTACTGAAGTTGAAAAGAGCATGGAAAGTGACTTGAACAGCAGTGAGCATGGAGTAGGGGCAGCACTGGCATGTCTCCTTTTAGATCCTCCGGCTGACTCAGAGCTTGGGGGATAACCTTACCATCTCCATGATCGGGGACCAACTGGGTGTGAACCCATCTAGTAGCATTTTGGATGCATCTGAAGTACCATCTCTTGTCTGGCAGTTGGAGGAGGGCTACCTATCTAGTTCTGAGTCGGGTGATGAGCCAGAATCTGATTCCACAGAGTCTGTGGAGTCAGAATCAGATTCCGGTTCTTCTAAGTCCGAGTTCGGTATTTCTGGAAGTGATAACCCGGATGCCAAGGTCTTGTCTAGGTCCTCTTTTTCTTTTGCTTTTAAGTCAGTTGTAACCGAAGAGCTTGATGAGCTGGACTTTATGAATGAGAACACTATTGATTCTAAGTATTTCTCTGTGTCGCTTGTTTTATTGCATTGACCAAGACTTTCAAAATTTTAATGAAAACGAAGAGGAATGAATTCCTTTGGGTTTTGAAAAACTTGATTAATTGAGAAGAAGAGAGGTTTGCAAAACCCCTTGCTAATGAAATCATTGCTATTAATATAGGTACTGAGAAGGATCCGCATCTAGTCCAGATCAGGTCCACGTTGTCTTCGGATGAGCGCGAACGCTTAGTCGCTTTATTAAAAGATTTCAAAGGTATTTTCGTGTAGTCCTACGAAGACATGTCTGGAATCGATCTTGAGATTGTACAGCATTGGATCCTTCTTGACCCCGAGGCCCGGCCTGTCAAGCAAAAATTGCGAAGAATCCGTCCGGATTGGGCATTGAAAATCAAGGAGGAGGCCACCAACCAGATCGAAGCAGATTTCTTATTAGTATCTGAATATCCGACTTGGTTGGCCAATATCGTCCTAGTGCCAAAAAAGGATGGTAGAATCCGGGTGTGTGTGGACTTCAGAGATTTGAACAAAGCCAGTCTGAAGGACGACTTCCCTCTACCGCACATCTATGAATTAGTGGACTTTATTGCGAGCCATGCATTGCTCTTTTTCATGGGTGGATTTTCCGGGTATAACTAGATTTTGATGGCGCCCGAGGATAGGGAGAAAACTGCATTTACTACGCTGTGGGGAACCTACTGCCATCGGGTGATGCCGTTTGGGCTGAAGAATGCCGGGGCTACCTATCAAAGGGCTGCAAGCACTATTCTACATGATATGATCCACAAAAGGTCGAGGTGTACGTGGACGACATGATTGTCAAGTCCAAAGAAAGAGAGGCCTTGAAGAAATTCTTTTAATATCAGAGAATACAGACTGAGGTTGAACCCACAGTGTACTTTTAGTGTAACAGCAGGAAAAATGTTGGGTTTCTTGATCACACAGAGGGGCATCGAGGTAGATCCTTCCAAAATCAAGGCCATCCTAGAAATGCCACCATCAAGGACTGAAAAGGAGGTGCGAGGCTTTCTTAGGAAAGTGCAATTCATAAGATGGTTTATTTCCAAATTAACCTTGACTTGTGAACCACTTTTTGGTCTCCTGAATAAAGGAAAGAAATTTCGATGGGATGATCGATGTCAATTTGCTTTTGAGCAGATTAAGTAGTATCTTCAGAATCCGCCTGTGTTGTCACCGCCAAAGCCGGGGAAGCCTTTGACTCTGTATCTGTCAGTAACAGACACCACAATGGGATACATGCTTGCTTAGGAATCTGAGGATAGGGTGGAGAAAGCCATCTACTATTTGAGCAAGAAAATTTTGGATTACGAGACCCGTTACACTTCGTTGGAGAAAGCTTGCCTAGCCTTAGTGTGGGCTACCAGGAAGTTGAGGCACTACTTGCTAGCTCACTTCGTAATTCTGGTTTTGACATTAGATCCCATCAAATATCTCTTTGAGAAACCAACGCTTACGGGTAAGTTAGCCCATTGGTTGCTTCTTCTCTCCGAATTTGATCTGAAGTATGTCACTCGCAAGTCAGTCAAGGGGAGAGCAGTAGCGGGAGTTCCTGGTAGATCACCCAGTAGAAGGGAATGAAGCGGTAGAATACCTGTTCCCAGATGAAGCCATTATGCAAGTTGAGGAAGAGACTTGGACAATGTACTTTGACAGAGCGTCCAATCAATATGATTATGGGATAGGTGTGTTGCTGATAGCACCCAACGACTCCCATATACCTCTAGCCTTCAAACTCCAGTTCAAGGTGTCCAATAACGAAGCAGAGCATGAAGCGTGTATCGCTGGTTTGGAAGCCGTCCTGGAACTAGGGGCAAAAAGGTTGCATGTCATCGGGGACTCGAATCTAGTTGTTTCTCAAGCAAATGGAGAGTGGAAGGTCAAAGAAGAAAAGATGAAGATTTATCACCAGACCTTGGGCGTTCTGATTCCTAGGTTTGAAAAGCTGACTTTAACGCATCTACTAAGAGAGAACAACAGGTTCGCTGACACTTTATCAACTCTATCATCCATGATAGACATCTCGCTTGGAGTTTAGATGCGTCCGATCATCATTAGTAGAGATACAAGCCGACCTATGAAACTATCACCGCAATAGATGAAGTGCAAGATAGAAACCCTTGGTACTACGATATCTGAAACTTTTTAGAAAAGAAATCTATCCACCAGGGGCAAATGCCAAGGATAAAAGGGAATACGGCGAATAGCCATCCAATTTATCATCTGCGAAGGTAAACTGTACAAGAGAGGTCATCTGGGAATACACAAGTTGTGTGTTGAAGAAGGGAATCAAAGCGCCTGATGGAGGCCATCCATGAGAGAGTGCAGAGCGCACATGAATGGAGTAATGTTAGCCCAGAAGATTCTCAGGCAAGGTTACTACTGGTCTACCATGGAGGAGAATTGTATTGGTTTTGTTCAGCGATGCCACAAATGCCAAATTCATGCTAATCGCATGAATATTCCACCGTCAAAACTGTACACATGACTTCGCCAAGGCCCTTCTCAGTCTAGGGAATCGACGTTATTGGGCAGTCACACCAAAAGGGTCGAATGGGCATGAATACATTCTGGTGGCAATTGATTACTTCACAAAGTGGGTGGAAGCTTAGTCCTATGCAGTGTTGAAAGCAGCGCATGTGGCTAAGTTCATCCGGAACAATATCATTTGCCGATACGGAGTCCCAAACGAGATTATATCAGATAATGGCTCCCACTTCAAGAAAGAGGTGATAGACTTATTAGAGAAATACAATATGGCTTTTCATAAGTCGTCTACATACCGGCCGCAAACCAACGGAGTGTCGAGGCCGCCAAAAAGAACATCAAGCATATTTTGCAGAAGATGGTTGAGACCTACAGGGACTGGGCAGATAAATTGCCATTCGCACTCTGGGGATATAGAACTTCAATCCGGATGTCTACAGGGGCAACTACTTATTCTCTCGTCTATGGTATGGAGGCTATTCTACCAATTGAAATAGAAGTCTCGTCGTTGCGAGTTATGGTGAGTGTCAGATAGCAGAGACGGATTGATAATAAAACAGGTTTGAAGAACTGATGTTGTTTGAGAGAGAAGGCTGAAAGCATGTATCACGTTCAGGGCTATCAATAGAATTGCTAGGGCTTTTAACAAGAAAGTTAAGTCCTGGAATCTCAAAGAGGAGATATGGTGCTGAAAGACATGAGCTCCATGCATGACCCTAGGGGCAAGTTCAGACCCAATTGGATGGTCCTTACATCATCAAAACTAGTTGGTCGGGTGGAGATGTCATTTTCATGGACCTGGATGGCCTAGAATTTTTCCAATCATTAACATGGATAAGTTGAAGAAATACTATCCCTGAGAGGCTCGCTAGGCTAAAAACCCAAAAGGGCGACATAGGCAAAAGTTAGAGCACAAAAAAATTAGAAACAAAGAAAAACTAAGCTCGCAAGGTTGAAAACCCTAAAGGGCGGCCTTGGAAAAAGTTAGAGCACAAAAGGAGAGAGTTAATACTCGAGTGAACCTGAACCGAATTACGTAAGGCCTGATTCCCATCTTCGGGATACGTAGGCAACTTCATCCTGGAGTCCGACCGTAATCACCTCCAACTCAACTGTCCTGTCCATGTCTGATCAAGTCATCTTTGTTCATTCTTTATTTGAGAATTCGGTTGTGATCTTTACTTGAGAGAAGAGCTGGTTACAATGCAGAGTAGTGCTATTCAGTCAAGGGGCAATTTATGATATTCGGATTCAGGGTTGTACATCTTGAGGATTGATTTCTGCGTGTCAAGTGGTGATCTTTTTCGAACATGGTTTTGGAAAATTCTGATAAAGTTGATTTTGCTCAAATTTTACCTTTTACAACTTAGACCATTTTTGGACCAAAAGGAAAATTTTCAGTGCTTACAATCTAATTTCATTGATTTTAACATGAAGTTTTCCAACTCTCTGATACAAATCAAAGTTGTTTTTATTACATCACAAAAACTTGAAAAGAAAGGTGAAAAGCAATAAACTAGAGACATAGATGAGTCAGGTGTTCCTGCCGTCCCTACTCGTGCTTGTGGAAGCTTCTGATGCCAAAGTGGGCCAGGTTTGTGCCTCATCCTCGAGCTAAGCCAAACATTCACCAGAAAGGGTATAATTGAAACTAAGGGCAGGGGCCAGAAGCTCTCTCGTCCTCCAAGCAGTGAGATACCTAGCCAAATGTGAACCTCGGATGGGGAATGAAATTGGGTACTCTACCCCTTCCTTTGGGCGGATCTGATCATGCCCAAATTGACGTCTGAACCGAAAAGGGAAGTAGAATACATAGTGTGTGAGGCCGATTAGCTATATGCCAAGTTGCCGAGTCATGCTGTATCTCATCTCGGTCAGATTAAGCCAGGGGCAACACCAAACAATGTCAAGCAGACCTATCGCACATCTAGTGGCACCACCACCCTCGTTCGGGAAATCTATTAGTCTGGTGAAAGAAATAGCCTTGAGCTGAGTACTTAGGGCAAGAGTCCACCGCCTTTAGCTTATCCATAAGCCACACCTGGGAAGGGATGAAAGAAAAGAGAGATTAAAGAATAGAGAGATGTACGTGGAGAGAAAAGTGAGAAAATGGTTTTGAGAGAAAAAAAATAGAGCATGAGTGCCAAGTGATGTGAGAAACACAAATGAGAAAGGGTGGGAAACATTACCTGCAGAAGCAATGCACTTCCCGCGAATTTGGTAGTTTTCCCGTTGATGAAAGGCGTCTAAGCTCATCAAAGTCTCGGCTAGCACCAAGCCAATGCAACTCTTGCCTTCTTTCAAACCTGGGCCACTTCGGCCAACCGAATGCTGGACCCGCCAAAACTAGGGGCAAGGAGGAAATAAGCAAGCATACATAAGTAGAGGGCGTATTGCCGAAAATCGCGCTAGAAAAGGTCGCTTCAGTCACCGACGTCAGAAAATCGATGAATTAGGCTGGGAATATCTAGTTCTCCATTGTGAACCAAAGATCGCCTCGTGTAGGGTGAGTCCACACATCCGTCCAAAGCTTAGACGAGGCCAAAACGGGGCTGAGGTATGATTTTCTCATCGCGCTGAGATTCCATTAGTGCTTGAAATTCTTCAATTGCCGGGCATATTTCTTGTCCCCCGAAACTAAATACATGTGTGATTGGGTTCCAACATCGAACCGCGGCATGGAGGAATGGAAGGCAAAGAGAAGTGCAACTCAAAGGAAAAAGGGCGTTTAGGCCAAAACAATGGAAATTCATCTTTTCTAAGCCATCCAAAGTGGCGATCCAGTCTCGAAGCTTGTTGGAAAATAACATCTCCATCTTAAGAGCAAAATATCAAAGACTTGTGAGTCTGCCAGAAAAATAGCATGGGAGCACTATTTATAGAGTTTGAGAAGAAGCTATGCATGACAGCTGGACAGCATTGACCGACATCACACTGATGGCCGGCCGTGCATCAGTGAAGCCCGGCCGGGTCTTGGTGCTGATCCAGTGTAGATCAGTTGCAACAAAAGCTAGCCTTTGTTCGGATGGGCCACGACTGTACTTTTGAGTCTTGTTTGTACCAAGTGTTTTTTAGCTTTTTCGAGTTATTTTCATTTTTTTTTTCTATTATCGAGTTGTATTTTACATTTTGACCGGTTGTAAGTCATTATTCGATTCAAGAATAAATGTGAATCGATAGTTGTCGTTTCGAGTCATATGTAAAGTTACTCTACAAAGGTTATGCCATTCATCATATGCAAATGCCATTCATCATATTGTGCAAGGAAATCATTCAACCAAAAAACTTGTCTTTTATAACTGGCGGGTCCAGCCCCGATCATTGTTTTACAAAACAAAACAAAAGAAAAGTTTTCAAAAACAAAAAGTCTATCTGAAGCTAGTTTTTTAACTACATAGCAAAACGAAAACAAAAGTAAAATCATCATCATCATCAGTAGCCCATCTTAGCTCTCTTCCTCCTCGATTGTGGAGGAGGTGCATCACTGTCATTGCTGGGGTTACTCGACTGCAAGTCAATCTCCTCTTCCTCGTCCTCGGGGTCGTGGACCCGTCAAAAGACTCTTCGGAAGGCAAGCACTGCCTCACTTGACCTCTCCCCGATCGACTCCTCCTCGGCCTCTCACTAGGCCCCATCTCCGTCTACTGGCTGCGAAAAGTCCTACAGGCACTGCTGGCGCCGTTCAAGCTAAAAAGATGACAGATATCAGTATGAATAAACAAAGTGTATAGTATGGTAACATGTAGACACCCCATTTTTGACCGTCCTCAACTTGGATGTTCTTGCAGGTACATCCGGTGACAAGTTTGATTGCTTGTCGGGTACTCGAATTTCACAGCGGAATGTCACAGAATTGAGCTTTCCAAGCCCTGTATCCTTTCTGCCCCATTTTTGGACCATGTGTTGGTCCTTTTAGCATGCTTCTTGTGATGCACTGCCGGCCACTTTTTGGCACTGTCGGCCATGCATTTAGGCATGCTGGCCATTGATGAGGCCTGCCGGCCATCAATGAGGCACTGCCGGCCACCACTGATGGCCGGCCAGCCACCCTTATTTCAATAGATATATTTTAGATATTTTTGAGCCAGCTGTTTGCAGGATGGACCATCTTCTTGCACGTGGATGGCTGGATTTTCTTGGATTGCTCTTGTATCTCCTATATATTGAAGCCATCCTCTTGCATGCAAAAGGTTACAAAAAACTTGGCTGAGATATTTCTCGCTCTCTCTCTTTCTCTCTAGAATCCTCTCTCTCTACATTTTAGCCTTGAAAGTGTGTTTTCTCTTCATATTTACACTAGCACTCTTAGCCAAACACCTTAACCTTAGGCTTGAGGTTCTTGGAGGCCTTGTTGGAGCTTCTTGGAGTGATTTTGGCTCAGAAGTTGGTTGATTATTTGCTGTTTTAAAGTTGTGCTTCAAGGGTGAGTGTCTTCCCTCTTTAAGCTTTATTTTGATAAAGTGTTTAGCCATCTTTGCATGCTTCTTTTGGCTTAGCTTTCAACTATTAAAACTTCTATTTTTTAGTGTTAAAAATGGTTGTTTAAGGTCTTGTTGGAGTTAGAGGTGTTCCTCTCCTTTTTGTAGCTTATTTGCTAAGCTTTGTGCTATCTTTTAAGGCCTTTAAAACTATCTCTTTTTGGCCTTTTAACCACTGAATTCCAGAGGAATTTCAGTAGTGGAAAGGTGGTTTTGAGGTTCCAAATAGGAGGGGGTGGTCCCATCTCCTCTTGTTTTGCTTGCATGTGTTGATGGCCCACCAAATGAGCATGTGTTTCTATCCTTTTGTGGCTTAGTTTAAGCATGTTTTTGTGACTTTTTGGACTTGTCATAACTCTGTTTTTGGTTGGCTTGGTTACATTTTGTATGCTTCTTGCACTTGTAGTGTAATCCTACTTGTTAGCCTTGCAAAGTACCATGCTTTTGTAGCTTGAATTGGCTTAGTTCAAGCATGTTTTTGGTGTTATTGTGGCATGTTGTAACTATGTTTTGGCTTAGTTGAGTCACCTCTTGCATGCTTCTTACACTTGTAGTGTAATCTTGCTCACTAGCCTTGTATGCCTAACGAGTTAGCCTATCATTCTAGCTTGTATTAGCTCTATTTCAGCATGTTCTTGCTACTGATTTAGCATGCTCTAGCTCTGTTTTAAGTAGCCTTGGTCATTCATGACTTGCCTTGTATAGCTATAGTGTAAATGGCCTTGACTAGTTTTGAGTTTCAAAGTCTATAACATGCTAAGCTTGAGGTATTTGCATGTTTTGGCATCATTTGGCATGTTATTTTAGAGCATATATCATTGTCACACTTTCACATATTCCACTCTTTCATTGCTTTTGAGAGGTGTGCTTTATGCCTTGTTTATGGGCCAATATATGAGCATGATTTTCTTACCTTTCATGCTATCATCTCAGCACATTTTGGCCACTGTTGTGGCATGTTTGAGGTCTTTTTAGGGCTAGTTTAGCCCTTTGAGCATTGTGTTGCATGGTTCTAGTGTTGTGTCCTTCACTAGTTTCAATGCTTAAGTCTTCTAGCATGTTGTGCATGAGTTGTTTGCATGTTAGAGTCTTGTGTTTCATGCCACTTCAACACGAAAATATCTGCCATCTCCCTCATTTCTTCACTTTTGATTTATTTTGAGGATTGGTTAGTCTTGAGGTCGTGTTTAATGCTTGGGATTGAGGCCTATGCTTAAATGGCTTTAACCCTCTTTTGAGGGTTCCTCCTAGTCAAAGGCATTGGTCTCTCCCATGCCTTAAACCATTCTCTTTGATAGACCTCTCTTTCATTAGAGGACTTTCACATTGGACTTAACCAACTAATGAATGGATTGGTAATGTAAAATGTGTAAACAAGAATTGAGCTAAGTAGAACATGTCAAGATAAACATGTTTTGTGTGCATTACATTGTGTTCAATCGGACGTTATATTAAACACAAGGTAAATTGGCCCATTTCATACTTGAAGTGATGAAAATGAGCCAATCTCCTTTGTCTCCATTGCCCTTGAGCATTCATGATAGGGTTGGGGACCTTTGAGTCTTATTTGTGCATTTATTGAATTTGTGCAAGTTGGATCTTTGGCCATCATGCATTGAGATGCTTGATTAATGGTTTTGGATTCAATAGTGTCTCTCTTTTGATGTTTTGAGATGATATGGAGGGGCATAGTACGTACATGTTCTTGGGAGATCCTCCATTTCCTCTGTTTTGTGCTCTATTGCAGTTTGGTGTCATAGCACACCAGTGGCCGGTAGTGCCTTATTGATGGTCGGCACCCCTTCATCCTTGGCCGGCAGGGGGGCCGGCAGCAGCTTCTCATGGCCGACAGGCCACTGGTGCACTCCCCAGCTTTGGTTTGGTAAGCTTCAGCAGCAAGTTCTTGAAGACACCCTGAAAACAGAGCCTCTAAAGAGCAACCGGAGAGCTTTTCGGGACAGAAACTGAGCATGCATGTTCAACTTCTTCAAGGCAGAGCTGAGGCAGCCTAGTTTACATATTTTAATGCTTAGCATGAATTTGTAATTTAATTAATTCATTTGTTAATTAGTTAAAGTGTTGTAATAATTAGCTTAGTGTTTGCTAGTTATTCAATTTGGTTGTGTAATAATTAGTCTAATTAGCTTAATTAGATTAGTTAGCTTAGCTTAGCTGAGATTAGCTTAGCTCTCATTCAGACCCTCCTTCGCGAGGGCACAATGTTGTAATAAGGGTGCGTATGTGTGTGCATGTCTCCCAATCCCACTTCTTTCTCCCTTTTACTTAATCGCTTTCGATGGTTAGTTTTAGGGCATTTTTCAATCAGCATCCTTATGCTTGCATGCGTGCATCATTCATTTGTCTTGCATGCACCGGGCTCGGCGCATCATTCAAACTGCATTGTATTTCAATACACTTACTTGAATACATGTTCCAAAGCATGTTATCAAGTGTTGCATTATTGCATGCGTTGCATTAGGCATTCTGTATAGCTAGGATCATGCATTGATTTCTAACTAGCTTCTGTTTTGGCTCGGAGTACACTGTAAGTGTTTACGCTTTAGCATCCTTCCATGAGTGTGAGTGTTGCCATGACAGCATGCTTGCCATGAGGCTATTTGCTTAAGTGATTTAACTGCATGAATGCCTGTGGATGAAGGCTTCATTACTTGAATTGGAACAATTCGACGACTGTGAGTTTTAAGCCCACTTGAGGGTGGCAAATCCGCGCTTTAGCCTACTTACGAGTAGCACTTTCAAACCATTTTTCAAAAAACAAACATGAGATGTTTTGTTCCAATTTGAGTAATTTAGTCTATACTTGTATGCTGTGCGCATCACATAGTAAAGCTAGAATAATAACCGAATAAGAACACATGAGGTTTGTAAAACAACATATCATGCATAGTAGAGGCCGATCCTTTGATCGGGCGAGCGGGGGTGCTCATTTCAAGACCTTCCCCTTTCGTACCCAAGTTCCCGAGCTGAGGCAACTTTGGTGATGACGGACACGTGGCCTTTGGCACGAGTCAGGGTTTCCTAAATTTCCCAAAAATAAAATATTTAGGTGGCGACTCTGTAATCTGGCAAAGCAGTCCAGTTTGGCATTATTTGATTCAAAATATGATTTTCCAAAATGATTTGCCGGATTAGACTCTTTGGTGTTTATCAGTCTCACATTGCATTTTGTGAGATTAGATTCAGAGCCGTGACAGGAGTCCGAACTGTAGTAGTATGAACCTAATTCGCGCCCTTTCCAAAAGGGGGGCGCGCGGAGGAAGTTCGGGCGGTCTACACAACAATAGTAATTTGGAGATAGAATGTACCTCAATCCCATGGGTAACTAAGGCAGTCTGTCTCCTCCGTACCATCAAGAGTAGTCGGTCGATCGTCCGAAGGAGCTCGTCACCGTACGCCCGAGGGATCTGCAAAAGAAAAAAATCTGAGAAAGGCAGACAAAAGTAATAGTAGACAATGAATGGAAATGGCAGAAAATAATCTAAAGTGTAATATGGACTAGCATAAAGGAATGTATACCTGCTCGACACTAGGAGCAAACACGAGCCTGCGGTCCCTCTCCTCGATGTGCTCAAGTGGGATCTGCTCGATCACTCTGTCTGGACGCATGTATATGATCTCGGTGGGGATCACAAGAAATCCAGGAATGGGAGCAATGGCAGGGGCACCTCTAGCAGGTGCATCGCCAGCCCCAGCCCCAGCCCCAGCCCCAGTAGCAATAGTAACCTCCGGCACAGCTCAAGCCTAGGAATGGCAATAGGGCGGGGCGGGGCCGGGGACTACCCCCCCGTCCCCGATCCCCGAAAGTAGTATAAGCCCCGTCCCCGTCCCCGATCCCCGACGGGGACCCATAGCCCGGCCCCATCCCCGCCCCCGATCAGGGATTGGGGATCCCCGACCCCGAAAAATCCCCGGTATTTTTTTTTTATGTAAAAATCTGTAGCATCCATTTACAAATTACAAACATACAAAATCCATTTACAAAAACATCCTGAAAATCCATTTACATCCTGAAACAATGGATTAAAAATCTATAAATGGATTAAAAATCTGAAGCAACATACAAAACATACTAAAGCAACATAGAATTTTGTAAAAATCTGGAAATGGATTAAAAATCCATTTACAAAACATCCTGAAGCAAAATACAAACCATCAATAAACATCCATTTAAACATCAATAAACATTTTGAAAATTCTAAAAATTAATGCTGAAAATTCATCAATAAACATTCTGAAAATTCTGAAAATTCAATAAACATCCTGTAGCAACATTCTGAAAATTCAACATCCATTACATCTTGAAAATTGAGCAGCCCATACACAACCCACACACAAAACATCCTGTAACAACAAAAAAACACAAACAAAACATCTATCCAGCAGCCTACACACACAAGAAAATTCAAGAAGTAGCAAAGAGAATAATTAATCCCAAGCACAACTCGCAAGGGATAGGTTACCCAAAAATTGAAATTAAAAAAAAAAAATCCATTACAGCATAAAAAATCAAATACATTGTTTCTCCAATACCCATACAAACCACACAACTTCCATCATCTCCTTCAACTTGAATTCCTGTTAAATAACAAAAGGAAAAAAACAAATAATTAATACTAGAAGGTATTTAAGGATTTGGAAGCTGGAGTTGTTTATGCTCTGATTTTTTTAATAATTATCACTAAATAAGATATATCATATGATGATTCATATAAATAGTAATATAAAAAGATAATGAAAAATTAATAACATATAACATTGCTAAAAAAAAAAAGAAACAAGTAAAATACTTTGATGTTTTTTCAAAAAATTGCTACTACATGACATTTTAGGTGTTCTTCCTAGTCTCACATATTCTCAATAAACCATTCTCGCAAGTTTCACAGAAAAAATTACCATTCAAGGACTTATTTTCACTTTCTCCACAAAACTCTCATGCAAACCACATGGGGCAGTGACAGTATTTAATAAATAATGTTAACACATTCTAATATCACCAAAGGCTTTCATATAACATTCAAAAAATTTCAAAAATGCAATATTTGATCAAGTGACAAGTTTTACAATAGACTTCCCAATGTATAACATTATTAGATATACCAATTTATTTTATATTTAATTACTTTTTATATTTTAATTTCTTGAATTTTAGAAAATGAATGATCAATGCTACATGTTTTGCAATAAAGGTTAGAAGGAGAGACATTTGTAGTTTTGTTAGGTAACACATATTCCTGACAGCATGATTCTAATTTCTGGGAAGCAACATAACCACCATTTCAGAAAAATGACAAGTTCAACACCATTTCAGTGTTCTGTTAGTGCAAGATTTCCAATCTTTTAGCAGAATTCAAACAAGAAATCAAAAGTACAAATGCTAAATAAAAATAAAATAAAAACATGAAAAAGAGTGTAAAATATATATATATATATATATTTTGAAAATCTAGTGATATGAACCACACCTGCACTCAATAACCAGAGACCAGATTATAACAAAACAAGTAAATAAACAAAATTATCTCTTCTGTCATTTTAAATTTAAATCCGAATCAAGACTTGAAGAACAAAATAAAATAAAACCATTACTTCCATGATGTCTTTCAGATCTGAAGCTAAATATACAAAATATTGACCCAGAAATAAATGGAAACTCAGATATATACTCAGATCTAAACTCAAATATACAAAATATTTATAGATCTATACACTCAGATATATATATAATATATATATATACATATATGTAAACCCTAGAGAGAGAGAGAGAGAGAGAGAGAGAGATAGAGAGAGAGAGAGATACCTAAACAGAGAGAGCAGCGACGGAGGAGCGGCGGTGAGGGAGGATCGGAGGATCGCCGGTGAGGAGGGAGGCTCGGCGGTGACAGATGAAAGAGAGAGGGAGAGACCAGTGGCGAGCGAGAGAGAGAGAGGAGCGCCGTGTGTGAGTGAGAGGCTCGGTGGTGATGGAGGATCGCCGGTGAGGAGGGAGGCGCGGCAGTGACAGATGAAAGAGAGAGGGAGAGACCAGTGGCGAGCTGCGAGAGAGAAAAAGGAGCGCCGTGTGTGAGAGGCTGAGTTAGGTGTCTGTGAAAGTGAAACCCTAAACAAATACAAGCATATATGATATATATATATATATATATGCAGGGACAAAACGATAATTTTATCTCGGGAAATAAGCGGGGCGGGGGCGAGGCCGGGCCGGGTCCGGGTCTGAAACAACTATCCCCATCCCCGGCCCGGATATCATCGGGGATGAAATTTTGAATACCGTCCCCGGCCCGTAGGGGATATTTTTCGGTGAATAACCACTAAATTCGGGGACGGGGGGTCGGGTCACCGTCGGGCCGGTTTCAGATTGCCATCCCTACTCAAGCCACACCTGGGGTAAGAGGTGCCATCACCCGAGTGTGTAAGAAGGTAGAGAAGTCTCCAAGCTCATGATGACGATCGCCGTCCTCGCCTATCATTAAGAGGTCGAGCTCAGGATCGTCTTGTAGATCATCCACTACCCTCATGCCCAAAGAAGGAGGATGTGAAATCTCAGGGTTAGCAACGCCCCGCGTCTGGCGGATGAACCTCTCTCCCAAGTAGTACGCCCAGCCAAAGGGGCCCTCGAACAAAATCCTCATCGTAGAGGCATGCCTGGCAGCGGCATAGGTCATCCTCGACACCTGGGGAATGCCCGCCTAAGGGTGCCAGTCAACCTGTGAATACAATGTCAGATGAGTATGTCAGTGCAGTGTGAGAAAATCAATGCAGTGTCAGATGTTAGTATAGTCTCAGATGAGTATGTTAGAGTGCAGTGTCAGAATGGCAGTGCAATGACAGACATTAGTGCAACGTCAGAAATCAGTATAGTATGAGAATGGCAATATGGTACAGATGCAACAGCATAAGAGTGACCGTGTAGTGTAGAACGGTGTAATATGCTTATAGTAGCTAACAACTAAAGGCTGGTATTTTGTTACCTGGTCCGCCGTGATCGTGTCAAAGAAGCGATAGAAATATGGAAAGGTTCGGTCTACAAGGTGGTGTCACTGGAACCGCGAGTTGTAGTACCAGGAACGGGGTACTAACAACTTAATTGGTCTCATTGGGACTGGAGCCAGGGAAGTGAAATATGTGTAGACCCAAAGCTGCAAACAAAAGACATGGGAAAAATAGATCAGATGAACAAGAAATGCAACAGTGAACAGAATGTAAAGCATATCAGAAAAGTCAGTGTAGGGTATACCTCCCAAACCCTCCCGTAGTTACCAAGTAAATTTGCTTTGCGGCGGGAGACGGAGCTCATGTAGCAGTATAAGGTGGCTAGGCCGGCACCACCTCAGTCGTACTCCGCCACCCGAGGAAGGTGTACCAGTGCCCCTAGAATGTATTACCCTACGGTATTTTCCCTGTTCGCAAACAGGGTAGTACCGAGAAGATTTATGAGGAAGTCGCGGATGTACCGGGCAACCTCATCTGCAGTAGCTGGCTGAGTGCCGGAAAAGTGTTCCAAGAACCAACTGTAGCGCACCATCCCGTGGCTGGTAGTGTCTGGGATCGCCCCAAGAAGTTGGAGCTGTGCAGCTCTCTACTGAGTCATATCTGGATTAAAGGGGATTGGGCCGCCAACTCCAACCCGCAAACTAGTCAGCATCGAGAAGTTGTATGGGGTCAGCGTCATCTCCCCGGTCAAAGAGAAGTGGAATGAGTCGGTGGTGTCCCACCATCTCTCTACCAGGGCCCCATAAAGCCAAGACTCGGCCCTCATCTGTATAAGCCCGCAGTAGAAGGGCCCAAAGCCAGCAGCATCAACTAAAGTACAGATCTCTGCGGGAAGCCGCTCGTACCAACGTCGGGGGCCAGATATAGAGCCGTAGCCGTCTATCCTCCTGGCTATCACCTATCAATTGGAATTTTTATCAGTAAATGAACATCAGAGAAGAGTGGTTTGCTCATCAGTTTCAACATTTGTGCAAAGTAAAATAAGGGAAAAAATTACGTACCGTGGAGGCGTCGGCAGATACATGCTCCATGGGCTCTTGCAGTAGAGTGTCCTCATCTAGCCCTAGGATGAAGCCCTCAAATCTCAAGATGTCGCGTGGGGGTGGCATATGTGTACGCGGCTAATATATAGCCGAATCAAAGGGCCTCTCGGCAATGGGAAGCAATGCAGCAGCCTTCTCCGCCTCCGTGTTTGCACCAAGGGCAACACCGATACCTGTGGTGGGGTCAGGAATGGGTACTTCATCACTAGCCATAGAGAGGAGATGAAAAAGTGAAAAAAAAAAAGTGAGTTGTTGGGTGTTTTTGGAGTGAAAATCACAAAACCAAAACCCTAGGAGAGAGAAATAAAGAGGAGATGAAAAATCAAAGAAAGAAGGGGGAAAAGTTTGGGAAAATATGTGAAACTCTAAGAAAAACCAAGAGAAAATTCAAAATTTCACCAAACCAAAATCCACTCGGTTCAAAAGATGGAGGATCAAGAGGGTTTCAAGAGAAAATTTTGCAAAAGTTGTTGGGTAACTCAAGAAAAATGGAAATCTAGAGAGCGAGGAAGGTTAGAGAGAGAGGGGGGTGTTTTCGGATGAGGAAGTGTGAGGAAATGAGGGTTGGGTCATGTTTAAACAGCCACGGGTTTCGGTTTTACCGATCTGCCCTGCCCTGCTGTCGAAGGTTGGCCGGTTACGTCGAAGCCCGGCCGTGCATCGCCGAGGCCCGACCAGTCTTTGGTGAATTCAGTTCTGTTTGTTTGTTTTTTTTTTTCTTTTTGTGTGTGTGTTATTTGTTATTATTATTTTATTTTATTTCATCATTATTTTATTTCTGGTATTGTTTGGGTTTTAATTTTGGTTTTAAGTTGGGTGTAATGATGAGTTGTATGATAATAATAATAAGTGAAGAAAAAAAAAAAGAGTGAAGAAAAGGGAGAAAATAACAATGAAGTGATAAAAAAGAAAGAAATGAAAAAAAAGAGCAGTGATGAAGAAAAGAAAAAAAAAAAAAACACACACACACACACACACACACACAAAACAAAAAAAGGAAAAGAGAAAACAAAAGAAGAAAAAGTTAAGGAAAAGTGAAAGCACACAAAAGAGGAAGCTTGTTTGTTTTAATTATTTTGTCTAATCTGTAATTCATTCCGTCATTTCACGCCAAACGATATTGTATCTACGGTTCATTTAGAGGAGTTCCAGATAAGTTCGTTTGTTTCTTAGTAGGAGAACTTGCATAGCTTTGTAGCTAAGATCATGTGTGATAACCCTGGTCCGTGTTATGCTAATTAATCTTGATTATGATTGTGATTATGTGTTGGATATGATTTTAAGTGCCATTTATATGAATATATGTGATTTTGAATTTCTATTTGTTCACGTAGGAAAATCTGTTAGAATCTGTGCTTTGAACTGAAAATTGAAGGCCTTCTCGGCTACACGAAATTGACTACGCCATTGTGATTAGCGTAATTTTAGAGCCTACGGTGAAATTTAATTAGAAATTGATTCGGATCAAAATAATTAGATTCAGAACGATTAAATTATATCAATTATTAGCCTTAATTAATTTGATTAAGCCAAGGTATATAAGTGACCTAATTGTGAGCTCATTTCTCTTTTGGCTGAAAATCACACTTTAGAGAGAGAGAGGGGCCGGTTCTAGAGAGAGGGAGAGGAAGAATTATGTAATTTGCTCAAAGGTTGAATTTGGCAAGCTACACTCAAGATTTAACTACCTTTGTGAGGATTGAAGCTCCTAGGTGAGTAATTGGGCATGAGTTCATGGATTTGAGTTTGTAATTCTATGACAAGTTACATTGTAATCAAGAATGTGAATTATGTTGAATTTAGTGAATTTGAAGTTTATATGCACATGCATGTATAGAATTGTCATGATTTTGCATAATCAAACATGTAACAAGTTTATGATATGAGTGCTAAGTCATACATGCAAGCATGGTTTTGTTAAGCTCCATGAGTATGAACATTATTTGTACTATTTGAAATGGAATTTGAGTTCAAACATGCATTTTATGAGGAATTGAAAGATGGTCTCCAAAGAGATTAAGGATTTGCCACCAAATTGCACATGCAAGCATAATAATGTTGAATCTCATGAAGATGATCATCAGTTGTGTTATTTAAGTTGAAAATGAAGCTTATACTTCACATGCATGTATAATTCATAAAGATGTGGAGTTTGTATGAAGCTAGAATGCATGAGCTTTGACCATGTCAAGAAGAACGTTGAATTATTTGAGAATCAAACCATGATTCTGCACAATTGGCCTCATATTGCTTATATCCTTAAGATATATATTGTGTTTCCACGTTTTTGAACCAAGAACATGAGTTTTGGGCCTTTGAATGTCGAATTTGAACTTCAAAACCAGTTTTGGAAATTCCAGAATTTGGCATGTCCGCTCGAGCGGGGAAAGGGCCGCTCGAGCGTGGAATGTTGGTTCCCAGAACTTTTACAGACATGAGCGTCTGCTCAAGCGGGGAGATTCACGCTCGAGCGGGGAGCCATGTAGTTTGACTTTTAGCTCGAGCCGCCGAAGTCACGCTCGAGCGTGAAAATGAAGTAACTAGTACTTTTGCAGACCAAAGGGTCCGGTCGAGCGGCGAAAGTTGCGCTCGAGCGGGGATCCCTATTAGATATTTGAAATGGTTTTTGATTTGTTATCCATTCTCTTTCATTTCTAAGCACTCCTTAAGGCATGAATTGAGCATTGTGAATGAGTTAAAATGATAAGAAAAGGATCCTAAGAGGAATGTATAAAATTAAGAACGGATTGAATCGTTTGTGACCCATATGTGTTATGTAATGTGTAGGGTCGAGCTCAAGGGCAAATCCACTAGCAGAACACTGTGAGTAATCTTAGTAAAGATATTTTCAAGTATATTACTTTTTGAATGCTACTTCTGTATAAGTTTCATGGATTTGTTGATTTGAAATATGAATGAGTATTCTATATGTCTAATTTTGTAAAAGGCCGTTTGACATGAATGATTGGGCCAAAGGCCGCCGGATATGAATGATTGGGCCAAAGGCCGTTGGACATGGATGATTGGGCCAAAGGCCGTCGGACATGAACGATTGGGCCAAAGGCCGTTGGACATGAATGATTGGGCCAAAGGCCGTCGGATATGAACGATTGGGCTAAAGGCCGTTTGAATATGTCATTTGATATGTTTGAATACCGTGATGGGCCAAAGGCCGTTTGAATAAAAGGGATCATGATCATGAATATGAAATATGCATGGATATGAATATAAAAAGAATAGGCCCGAGGCCGTTTGATACGCCTGATATATTCGAATTGGGCCCGAGGCCGTTTAATATGTTTGAATTGGACCAAAGGTCGTTTTGAATAAAGAGTTGGCTGAACCAAAGGTCGTTTCGTATAGATGGACCCGAGGTCATATTGTTTTATATAAGAATTGGACTTGAGGTCATTTTGCATGTGGATATGATGTGTTGGACCCAAGGTCATTTTGCTTCGTTGAGATTTGTAAATCTGGTGTGAATGAGAATAGTGGTTCAAATGTGTACATTATAAGTATGATTCATTTATGAACGAACCTCATTCATTAACCTCTTTATTTTGATATTATTCACTGGGCATTAGCTCACTCTTATTTATATGTATGTAAGTGAGCAAAGGGACGTTCAACCCCAGCCTTAGTGGAATTTAAGAAAGGAACCCGAGTTTTGTGAAGTCAGCCCAGGTGCCTCACGCAAAGGCTTTGTTTATAATCTTTTGTATTTCTTTTGCTACTTTTATTGGTCATGATAGACCACTTATGTGTATAAGCTTTTGACATGGCTGACTATGCCTTTGAATGATCCTGGGTATACAAGATGTTAACTACTGATATGTGGTGTGAGTTATTATTAAGCATATGTGAAATGTTTTGACATGCCATGTAAGCATAGCTCATTGGACAAAATTTTTAAGTTTGCTTTCGTTTTGGCCCCTTCACTCTGTTGCTATATGTTTGTTTTGGTTTGAGGCCGTAGGTAGTCTCATGATTACTGGTCGGTTATGACCTTAATCTATAGGGGCGGGTTCGGGTTCGGGTCATGACATCATGAGTGCATCTATCGCACACATTCACTTGTTTACTTTGTGCATCTATTACATACATTCACTTGTTTACTTTGTGTATAGGAGAGGATTTCCCTTTTTGTGGCTTTCTTGAGCCTTGAGTAAATTCCTCGAAGCAGTGTGTCCCTGAGTTCGAGATCTTCTTTGATCATCAGTTGTAAGACAGTGTTGAAGAAAAGGCTGAACCAAGCATCAACATTGGTTGGAGCAAAGAAGATGACTCAAAAAATAGCGAGGTTGACATAGGGGCAACACCGGTTGATCTCTTGATAGATCCCGCGATAGACACAAAGAACTTGGGGATAACATTACTATCTCTATGATCAGAGAGGAATTGGGCGTGGATCCCACTAGTGATATTTTGGATGCATCGAAGGCACCATGTCTTACTTGGCAACTAGAGAAAGGCTTTCTTTCCAGTTCTAAATCGGGTGATAAGCCAGAATCTAATTCCACTGAGTCTGTGGAGTCGGAATCAGATTCAAGTCAGTCTAGGGAATCTGAGTCTGGCATTTCCGGGGGTGGTAACCTGGATGCCAAGGTCTTGTCGAGGTCTTCTTTTTCTTTCTCTTTTGAGTCTGTTATAACAGAAGAGCTGGAACTTATGAATGAAAACACTGCAGATTTTGTGTACTACTCTATGCCGCTGATTTATTGCATTGACCAAGATTTTCATAATTTTAATGAAAACGAAGAGGAAGAAATTCCTCTGGCTTTGAAAAACTTGATTAATCGAGAGGAGGAGAGGTGTGCTAAGCCCTGTATTGATGAAATCATTGCCATTAATGTGGGTACTGAGAAGGATTCATGCTTGGTCCAGATCGGTCCACGTTGTCTTTGGAGGAAAGCAAGCGTTTAATCACTTTATTAAAAGATTTCAAAGATGTTTTCGTGTGGTCCTGCGAAGACATGCCTGGAATCGACCTTGAGATTGTACAGCACCGAATCCCTCTTCACCCTGAGGCCCAACTGGTCAACCAAAAACTACGTAGAGTTCGCCCGGATTGGGCACTGAAAATCAAGGAAGAGGTCACCAAGCAGATTGATGAAGGATTCTTGTTAGTGTCCAAGTATTCGACCTAGTTGGCCAATATCGTCCCAGTGCGAAGAAAGACGGCAGAATTCGAGTTTGTGTTGACTTTCGGGACTTGAACAGAGCTAGTCCGAAGGACGACTTTCCATTGCCACACATTGATGAGTTGGTAGATTTCACCGCGGGCCATGCATTGCTATCATTTATGGATGGATTTTCTGGGTATAATCAGATCCTGATGGCATCAGAGGACAGAGAAAAGACCGCGTTTACCACACCATGGGGCACTTATTATTACCGCGCCATGCCTTTTGGGTTGAAAAATGCTGGGGCCACAAATCAAAGAGCTGCGACCACCATTCTGCATGACATGATCCACAAAGAGGTTGAGGTGTATGTGGACGATATGATTGTCAAGTCTAAAGAGCGAGAAGGCCACTACACTGCACTAGAAAAATTCTTTCAACGAATCAGGGAATACAGATTAAGGTTAAACCCACAAAAACACCTTTGGCTTGACGGCAGGGAAAATGTTGGGATTTTTGATCATACAGAGGGGAATTGAAGTAGATCCTTCCAAAATTAAGGCCATCTTAGAAATGCCACTACCAAGGACTGAAAAGGAGGTGCGCAACTTTCTAGGTAAAGTGCAATTCATAAGATGGTTTATTTCCAAATTAACCTTGACTTGTGAACCACTATTTGGTCTCCTGAAGAAAGGGAAGAAGTTCCGATGGGATGATCGATGTTAGTTCGTCTTCGAGCAGATCAAACAGTACCTTGCATCTTTGCATGTGTTGCATTAGTCATTTGCATTGTTAGGAGCATGCATCTCTTCTAATTATTTTTATCTTCTTGGCTTGCCTTGGAGTACTAGGTGAGCATTTATTGCTTTAGCATATCGCATGCGTGTGATTGTTGCCATAGCATATATACCATAAGTCTAAGTGCTTAAGTGATATACCTGTCTGAATGCCTGTGGATAGAGGCTTTTTCGCTTAAATTGGGATAATTTGACTAGTGTAAATATGAGATCACTTTTTCAAGTGGTACATATTCAAAACAATTTCCAAACAAACATGAAATCAAAATGTTCCAACTTTTGCAAATTAGTCTATACGTGTGTGTATCACATAGCAATGTTGGCATAATAATCGGAACAAGAGCATATAATACAAATAAGAATCACATCATGATTAGTAGAAGCCAACTTTTGATCGGGTGAGTGGGGTGCTCAATTCATGACCTTCCCCTCTCATACCTAAGTTCCCGAGCCTAGACACTTTGGTGATGACGAACATGTGGCCTTTGACACGAGTCACGGGTTTTCAAAATTTCTCAAAAATATTTAGGTGGCAACTTTAAAATCTGGCAATGCAGTCCATTTTTGGCATTTTTGATTCAAAATCGATTTTCCAAAAGATTTTCTGGATTTGGACTCATTTGTGTTTATCTATTTCACACTGCATAAGATTTAGAACCACGAGAGTCCGAACTGTAGGGCTAATCATATCCGAGAGAAGCACGAAAAGCAAGCTACAATAACAATTTTCAAAACACATTTCGAACATATCTTTATAGAGATATTACTCACAGTGTGCTTAAACAAATGCTAGACTTTGGGAGTTCAACCTACATAAAACACATAACAAATACACATTGAAACATACCATTCAAACAAATACCAAATACTTAATCCAATTCTTTAGATGGGTTTCTAGCTTCTAATTTCCCTATTGAAGCTTAAACAATGCCTAAGAATGCCCAAAAGAATATGAGAGCGAAAATATACTCATGGAAGTGTTCTTCAAAAGTTGTTGAAAACAGGGTATTCATTCGAGCGGACCTTTGGTTGCTCTAGCGGTCTGTATGGTTTGCAAAAGTACTGGATGGTCTTAATGTAGGCTCGAGCGGACACTTGGTCGCTTGAGCTATGTGCAAGAAAAAACTCGGTTCACTCGATCTTACGCTTGGTCGCTCGAGCAATATGCAATGCTCTGCAAAATTACTAGATGTTCACAAAGTGCGCTCGAGCGGTAACTTCATCGTTCGAGCGATAAGGCTGAATTTTTGGGTTTCAAAACTAGAACTTTTAGGTTCAAAAGACGAGTTTAAAGTGCATGGGCTTGCATGGCTAGTTTAAGCACATAAAAACACTTGGTAAATCATGAATATTTGATGAATTACAAGTCATTAGCCCAAAATCTTCTTCAATTCACAAAACCAAACTCGAAAACTTCATGAATTAGCCATGCATGTAAAGAATTCCAACTCTTTTCTTTCAAAATTGTGTAAACATGAACTAATGAGTGAAAAACCATAAAAATTTCTGAAAAATAACAAGTATAAACTCACATGCATGCAAGGGTTTCATGACCAAACTCAAATATGATGAAATTCAAGTTTAGATGTCCAATTTCCTCTTATCTTGTTAAATCCTTAAATTACATGCAATTGATCTTAATAACCTCTTGAATTCAACTCTTAGGTAGTTTAATTGCAGGGTTTAGAGGTCAATTTCTTATCTTAAACTTGAATTTGATGATATACAAGACAATTTCCTTCAATTCTTCTTCTTCGTCTCTCTCCAGACTTAGCTCTCTTCTCTCACTCACTAAATCTCAACACAAACAAGTGTAAGATGATGAACAACTCCCTTTTCTTGTGTTATAAATAGTGAGGATTAGCTTAAATTAATTAAGTACACTAGGCTAATAAATCTAACTAAAATCTAATTTATTATTTTAATTAATTTACTCTGATTTGATCAAATTTTTGATTAAATTCCCAAAAGGCTCTAAATATTTAAATGAAACTAATCAAAGTCACCAATTTCAATTTTTGAATTCATCTAGGCATTTAATTTTTGATTCGAAACAAACATTCTAACAGATATTCCACAATCTAACTGATACATATAATTAAGCACATATCACTCATTTAAGCATTCAAATTTTACATAATGATATAAATGCAATAATGATGTGCATATTGGTTGTCACAAGATGCTTGGCATTGAAGATGACGGTTTGAGGGTGACCTTGGCAACCTTTCAGCTGCAGGTGAGCAAGTCAATGGTGGAAGTTTGTAAGGGGCCATATCAGGGTAACTTGGGAGGCTTTTGTTAATGCCTTTAGGATAAGTTTTTACCACCCATAGCAAGGGAGAAGTTAAGAGACAGCTTTAAGCTCAAGCACAAGCACACCAATGGCCGAGTTTGAGGCGACTTTCATTAGCCTTTCAAATTTGCATCGAAACTTGTAGTAACAGAGGAATGCCGTTTGTATTGAGTTGAAAGAGATTGAGGACCGAGCTCCTTTTCAAAGTGGTCAGGTCTATGATTCGGGACTATGGACACCTTGTCGAGTTAGCGGCCCATTTGGAGGTGGTGATTGTAACGCCCTCAAATATTATATAAATCAATCATTCATTAGATCTATAGACATGATAGAAAAGTTATATTTTCATTCGTCAGAGTCTGTATTACAAAAGACATTACATGCACTACATTTTCACACAATATTCATCTCGAGACTATATAGTATGTAACTCTAACTACTAACAATAAAATATGTGCCTACGAGCTTAATCTTTCAAGTGATCACTTGGTTATAAAAAGAAGAGACCTAACTCTTTAATTAAAGCCCTCGCTTAAAAGAACATATAAACACAAAATAAAATCAAAAAGTAGAGCCTTCAGCCTCTAAGCCTCCCACGCTATGTCCTTGGAGGTGACATGTCACCTGTACTGAAAATGGTTTCCCAATAGGGTGAGCTAAAGCCTAGTAGAGATATGCTAAACAATATATGAGAAATTAACTAAAATATGAGCATCAGATAAATGTACAACATTCTTAACCAATACGTATTCTTTTCAGGGTCATTCAATATAGATAGCCAATATCTCATTTCATTTCCATACTTCATACCAAGGTAAATCAATTAATCAAATTCATTATTATCATAATAACCAATATGAGATTACAACTCAATGGTTCACAATTCAACACATTTATCAATTCAACACTTCTATTTCCTATCATTTTACGGAACTACGTCCGAGGAAGTACCAATAAATGTATAAGATTTCAACTTTCATCCTGGATACTCCGGCCACTTAATTACAATGGAGTCCATCTCCTATCTCCTCCCAAACAATGGACATCCCATATCTCCTCCCAAACAAGATACATATAATGTATTTAAACACTTGTCATATACAATGACTAATCATAACACATATTCAACAATTTAATCAACTCGTCATATTTAAGACATAACTCATATGACTAGTTTCAATTTACCTAGTCCTCATGCAGTTATTACAACATCATACTATCTTCCACTGATAGCCCAAAACAGATATATCTAAATAATAAATAAATCTATCAACAGATAAATTATCAACTTTTTCACATAGGGTGTGATTTATCAAATCTAACTACACCATTCTATCATAATTCCACCCAATCTTATAATTCCCAAACCAATTTCATTATTTATACAAAATAATTATTTAGTTCAAATTAGGGCAATTTCCCCATTTCCCAAATACCCACTATAAGTCTAAATTTCATCATTTCAATCCACATATTCCATATTCAATGCCCAACACATTTTCTCATAGCTGAAAATAGTAAACCCCTCTTTCAAACCTTAAGTTCAAAGCCTAGTTCCACTCAAATGCTTCCAAATCCCACATTTATACAAAATGACAAATATTTAGGTTAAAACCCATAACAAAGTAGAATATCCCTACCTCAAATGGAGAAGCTCAAAGAAGAAGGAGAAACTTAAAGATGCTCCAAACTTGAACTTTTTCGGATCAAAAGGAAGCCCACTGATACTGTACTTTTTTTTACAAAGGAAGTAGGGTAGAAGGACTCTAGATCAATGAGTATTTGTAGAGAGAGAGGGTGTTTTAGAGAGAGAGACAGCCGGATTAGGGTTTCTAGGGAAGAAGAAGATCAAAAATGGTGTAAACCATCTATGCTGCGAACTGATATATGCGAGGCTTGCTCGAGCGAAGAACTTGTCGCTCGAGCGACCAGACACAACAGATGCCGTCGCTCAAGTGCACAATGCAAAGCTTCAGGTTTGCCACAAATGCAGACGCACGCTCGAGCACAAGAGTTCTCGCTCGAGCGAAGGAAACAAATACACAAGCCTTGCTCGAGCGTAAGAAGGCTCACTCGAGCGGAAGCTATCTAAGAAAGAAACCTGAAGACCCACTATCCTCGCTTGAGTGAAGAAGCAAATACCCAAGGCTCGCTCGCAAAAAGCCTTGCTCAAGCGAAGAAGCCAAAACTTGGGCAGCAACCATTTGTACCAACTCACCACCAACCTGTTCTAAACTCATCCAACACACGACCCAAACTCAATTTCAAAGAATTAAAGGGAGGAAACAAAACATAGACAACAACATACAACCACGGAACCCAAGTCCGGAACACATAAAGGTCGGGTAAAACCTGGATCATTATAGTGATTCAGGCAGAGGAGGAACGAATGAGAGGCTCTAGGCAGAGAGGGCATGAGTCTAGGTGATGCGAGGGACATCAAGAGGTAGAGGGGTTTTACACCATAGCAGTCTTAGGCTTTGCAATCTAAGTCTACCTTTCCTGCCGAGTTTTGGTTCGGGAGAGGCAACCAGAGTGGGTTCACTTGCTTTAAGTGTGGTCAACTAGGCCACAAGTCTCCAGCTTTCCTGCAGAGAGGAGGAGGGCAACAATTGTATTGTCTTCGACTCGCTCTCAGAGTCAGGGCCAAGGGAGGGCAGCTGCCTACTAGTTATCAATGTGGGTAGTCTAGGCATTTGATAAAGGATATGATTTCTCTCAAGTTAGCAATCTTAATTTGTACTTGAGAGAGCGTTTGGGCTTGGTAAACCCATTTTAGGATGGATTTCGGTAATCCGAACTGTTTACCTTTTAGGACTCATTGAGCGAAATATTAATGCAAAGAAATATAGTGATCGGACATCAGTAATTATATGTTTGAATCACATTTGTATTACAAAAATAAATAACTATTTTTCAAATTATATTTCTCATTAGATTTAAAAAAAAAAAAAATGATTAAATAGATAACTAGTGATATCCAATCATCTTATTTTTATATACATATTCTAAAAGCTTGGTCTGATCATCTTCAGACGCACAAGATGATGCCACGTCATCATATAAGGGTCTACAGTGTATGGATACCATATGACGTGAAAATGTTTGTGGTCCCATTCAATGAAGGTTATCCTCTATCCTGTGGGTCAGCTTATGGCGTAATTTTAGAACAATTCTCACAAGTTAAATTGATTATTTTAGGTACTTTTAATAAATAAAATTATATTCTGATGTCAAATAGACTATGTACCATAAAAACCATTAGAAAACATAATATTTGGTTACTTTTTTCTTTTAATTTTTATATATAATCTTGATTTTTTTTTTTTAAGCATCAAGAGTAAAGAGAACGGAACCGTAAAAATTTGAGAGTAAGAATTAAGATCTTGACTTCGAATCACCCCAATGACCATTGAAAATATGCCGAATCAAAATGCATGTTAGTTTGAACACTTGATTATTAAAATAAAAAATTAGAAGAAAGCTACTCCAAAAAGGAAAAGAAAAAAAAATATTAAAAGAAAATAATTGATAGCACAAAAGTAGTCAGCGATAGGAGTATATTATTATTATATATTATATATTAAGGAAAATTGAGTTTCCAATGAGAAAGCCTTGTGAAATTCAAAATTCTCATACTATTTTCCTAGAATTTTTATTTTTTAAATAATTAAAAAAATCTTATTGTCTAACTTTTATTGAATTATTTTTAAAAAATCTTATTATGCCTTGATTTATACATTTCAAAAGGAAAGTTAATTAATCCATTTGTAAATTTAAATTTAAAATTTTGAAAAGGAAAGTTAATTAATCAGTTTTAAAATTAAAAAAAAAATCTTATTACGTCATAATTTACATATTTCAAAAGGAAATTTAATTAATCAATTTAGAAATTTGAAAAGGAAAGTTAAGTAATCAATTTAAATTTAAAAAAAAAAAACTTATTATGCCTTGATTTACACATTTCAAAAGGAAAGTTTATTAATCTATTTATAAATTTAAATTTAGAAATTTGAAAAGGAAAGTTAAGTAATTAGTTTTAATTTTTTAAAAAAAAAAAATCTTATTATGCCTTGATTTACACATTTCAAAAAGGAAAGTTAATTAATCCATTTCTAATTTAAATTTAGAAATTTGAAAAGGAAAGTTAACTACTCAATTTTAAAATTAAAAAACAAAAAAATCTTCTAGTTTTTGTTGAATCATTTTAAAAAAATTATTATGCCTTGATTTACACATTTCAAAAAGAAGTTAATTAATCCATTTCTAAATTTAAATTTAAAATTTTGAAAAGAATCACTTTTAAAATTTAGATTTTAATATCACTAAAATATAGGAATCAATTCACATTTTCCATAATTTATTACTCTTGATGTTTAATTTTTTAAATATTTTAAAAAAAAATTATTTATTTGTTTTTATCCCTTATAATGTGACTGATGATTCATTTTAAGAAACTTATTTCTCCCACCAAATATCATATAGATTTTTTTTAGATAGTGTATATCAATACAATAATGGATCCAAAACTCCTTTCAAACATTGATAATGTGTTGATAATGTATTTGGTTCATGGTTTTGGATATAAATTTTTAGAAAGGAAAAATGAAAAGGTGTGTGAAATAAAATAAAATATATAAAAAAAGCTAGGGACCCCAAATATTTTACCAATATTTCTACCAAATGTCTCAAATGGGTGTGGGATCCACACTCATATGAGACATTTGGTAAAAATGTTGATAAAACATTTGGGATCCCTAACATTACTCAAAATATTTATATTTCATTCACATTTCACTTAACTTTTTCCTTTCTCATTTCAAATTTCTACCCAAATCCATGAATTAAAACATAACATAAAAGGAGTACATATTTTTCATACTGAAATTTTGAATTAATATTACTTTTTTAAATTGTGTATTAAAAATAAAAGATTTTTTAAAATATTTAAAAAATTAAACATCAAGAGAAATAAATTATGGAAGATGTGAATTGATTCTTATATTTTAGTGGTACAAAAATATAAATTTTAAAACTGATCCTTTTTAAATTTCTAAATTTAAATTTTTAAATAGATTAATTAACTTTCTTTTTGAAATGTGTAAATCAAGGCATAATAAGAAAAAAAATTAAATGTTTCAATAAAAGGAATAAGATTATTTTTTTTTTAAATTTTGAGACTGATTAGTTAACTTTTCTTTTTAAATTTCTAAATTTAAAATTTAGAAATGGATTAATTAAATTTCCTTTTAAAATGTGTAAATCTAACCATAATATAAAATTAAAAAAAAAATTAAAGTATTCTATAAAAGCAAGATGATTTTAAAAAAAAAAAAAAAAATTTAAAACTGATTAGTCAACGTTCCTTTTCAAATTTTGAAATTTAAATTTATACATAGATGAGTTAAATTTCCTTTTAAAATGTGTAAATCAATGCATAATAAGATTTTTTTTAAAATTCAAAACTGATTAATTAACTTTCCTTTTCAAATTTCTAAATTTAAATTTATAAATAGATTAATTAATTTTTCTTTTAAAATGTGTAAATCAATGTATAATAAGATTTTTTTTTAAAAAAATTTTAAAACTGATTAATTAACTTTCCTTTTCAAATTTTTAAATTTAAATTTATAATAGATTAATTAATTTTCCTTTTCAAATGTGTAAATCAAGGCATATTAAGATTGTTTTAATAATTCAATAAAAGTTAGCCAATAAAAGATTTTTTAATTATTAAAAAAATATGAATTCTAGAAAAATAATATGAGGGTTTTGAGTTTCACAAAATTTTTCACTTTAGAAACCGCTTTTCTTTAATAAATGGTATAATTTTTCTTTTAATTATTTTGAAGCAGACACATGATAACTACTTATGAAATGTTATTAATTTTACAAAGATCACATTTTTGTTAATAACTATTGGACCGCCATTGGTTACAAAAATATATTACATAATTGTATTTTTTTTTGAATAAATTATCTTTTTGAAGAATATATAATTATTTTAAACTAATTAATTGTTAACATGTGATTAAAGAACATTCATTAATAAGTCACAATAAATAATAATAATAATAATAATAATAATAATAATAATAATAATAATAATGAAAAGATAACTATTCAATGAAGTATGAAATGTCTTGAAATCTTTTTTTTTTTTTTTTTAATTAAACGGGTGTCAAGTTCAAATTATGTGCATTTTGACTAATCTCAAGAAAAAAAAATCCCATTATCCACTTGTGGGGTCTCATTTAAAGCCCCAAGAAGCTATCTATCTATATATATAAGAAGAGATTGAAGAGAATAGCATAAGAAGTGTCTCAAAAGAGAGGTTAGTGTGAGTGAGGAGAGGCAATGGAATTCGCCATGAGGTATGTTATTACTCTTATTTTGTTGTTCTTTGTTGCAGGTCACCATGGTTCACCAGAGTCTGAGATTAAGAGACTTGTTCCAACAGGACCAAACAACCAAACACACCCTTCTCCTCCTTCTCATGAAAATACTTCTCCTACAACTCCTAAGATTAAGAGACTTGTTCCAACAGGACCGAACAACCAAACACACCCTTCTCCTCCTTCTCATGATAAAACTTCTCCCACAACTCCTGAGATTAAAAGACTTGTTCCAACAGGACCAAAAACCAAACACACCCTTCTCCTCCTTCTCATGATAAAACTTCTTCAACAACTTTTGTGATTAAGAGACTTGTTCCAACAGGACCAAACAACCAAACACACCCTTCTCCTCCTTCTTATGATAAAACTTCTTCAACAACTTTTGTGATTAAGAGACTTGTTCCAACAGGACCAAACAACCAAACACACCCTTCTCCTCCTTCTCATGATTCAAAAGACAATCTTGCATCAAGGTATTTTGAGATTAAGAGGCGTGTTCCTGATGGCCCAAACAATAAAACTTCTCCTCCAAGTCCTGGCTCTCCCCCTAATCCTTGAGACCCTAAATAAGAAAGTATTTTGTCCTTTGGTTAAAGGCTTTCTTGTCGGAGTTAATAAATTTTGAGGTGAAGAGGCTTGTTCTATTCACACCTCAGCCTTCAAATGTAACCTTTAGTGTTTGCTATCTATGTATTGAAAATATCAATAAATGAGAAATGATTGTTACAATGATTTGGTTTCTTGTTATAACAATTGAGGTAGTTCTGTTTTAAATATATAAATCAAGTAAAAAATAAGCACATAATTCACATAAATGAAAGGCTAATTAGACAAAATGGTCTTGAAAGTATGTCCTTTGTTGCATTTATCGCAGAGTATGCATTTCGGTGCATTTTAATATCCATAGCAAATCTTTTTAAAGTTCTGAAAGTACCTAGCTCTCTCATTAATCAATTTGAACGCTACAAGTGATGGAACCATTTAAATTGACATTTTATAATTTCAAAATTAAATTAACAATTTTTTTTTTAACTATAAAAGAATCAAAATGCAAAAAGTTGTATACAGTAAAGATCATTTATTAAGTCTTGTGATTCACCTTACGAGTCATCTCACCAATCATTATAGTAAATGCAACTCGTGTAAAGGCTTTAAATCAAAGTTTCATTTAGGGGCCTCGAAGCTTAGGGAGTTTCTATTTTTACATATCATTTCCATTCTGTGTACACTCTTCATGAAAAATGTTTTATTACAATTTTATTCTTAAATAAAATTACTAACATAGACATCAATACACACACTTCACTTGAAATTGAAGTTTCTCACTACATATTTTCTGAAAAAGTAAAAAACTACTAATCATCCATTACAAATAAATAAATAATAAAAGAAATGGCAAAAAAAAAAAGAAAAAAACACTGAACCTTACATCTATACTTTATTTTTATTTTTTTCACTACTCACTCTATTATCATATTTTCTAATCCGTTGTTACCTTACCTTAGTTAATATATTACAATAAGATCATCCCACAATAGATATTAAATAACAACGGATGTCTAAATATAATCTTCTTCCATCCATAAGGTTTCATCTTTTATGCGATAATACATTCACAAGTCCTAATCCTGAATTTATAGCATGTGTCATCAGTAAAAGATATGAAATAAGAGTTAAACAAAAATAGTAATGCCCTATTCGCTACAACTTTCCAAGACAGTGCTTGATCACAATGAAAATGAATTTAAACTCAACACAAATAAAGCCCTAGGTTTGTACAAAATAAATACAATAACAACATTTGGGTACCATAAAGGTTCCATACTCATGTGACACATTTGGTAGAAATGTTGATAAAACATTTGGGATCCCTAGCATTACTCAAAATATATAGGTCCCACACACCATGTGGGTTCTATATAGGTCCCACACTTATGTGAGACATTTGGTAGAAATGTGAATAAAACATTTGGGATCCTTAGCATTACTCAAAATATATTTATATTTTATTCACATTTCAATTATCTTTTTCCTTTCTCATTCCAAATTTCTACCAAAATCCATGAATTAAACATAACATAAAATTGAGTACATATTTTTCAGACTGAAATTTTGAATTAATATTACTTTTTAAAATTGTGTATTACAAATAAAAGATTTTTTTTTAATATTTAAAAAATTAAACATCAAGAGAAATAAACTATGGAAGATGTGAATTGATTCTTATATTTTAGTGGTATAAAAATCTAAATTTTAAAACTGATTCTTTTTAAATATCTAAATTTAAATTTTTAAATAGATTAATTAACTTTTCTTTTGAAATGTGTAAATCAAGGCATAATATGAAAAAAAATTAAATGATTCAATAAAAGGTATAATATATATATATATATATATATTTTAATTTTAAGACTGATTAGTTAACTTTTTTTTAAAAAAAATTTCTAAATTAAAATTTTTGAAATGGATTAATGAAATTTCCTTTTAAAATGTGTCAATCTAACCATAATATAAAAAAAAAATAAAAATTAAAGTATTCTATAAAAGCTAGATGATTTTTTTTTTTTAAATTTTAAAACTGATTAGTTAACTTTCCTCTTCAAATTTATAAATTTAAATTTATTAATAGATTAGTTAAATTTCCTTTTAAAATGTGTAAATCAATGCATAATAAGATTTTAAATTTTTTTTTTTAAAAACTGATTAATTAACTTTCCTTTTCGAATTTCTAAATAGATTAATTAATTTTCCTTTTAAAATGTGTAAATCTATGCATAATAAGATTTTCTTAAAATTTTGAAACTAATTAATTAACTTTCCTTTTCAAATTTTTAAATTTAAATTTATAAATAGATTAATTAATTTTCCTTTTAAAATGTGTAAATCAAGGCATAATAAGATTGTTTTAATAATTCAATAAAAGTTAGCCAATAAAAGATTTTTTTAATTATTTAAAAATAAGAATTCTAGAAAAATAGTATGAGGGTTTTGAGTTTCACAAAAGTTTTCACTTTAAAAACCGCTTTTCTTTAATAAATTGTATAAATTGTATAATTTTAAAAAAAAATTATTTTGAAGCAGACACATGATAACTACTTATGAAATGTGATTAATTTTATAGAGATGACATTTTTGTTAATAATTATTGGACGGCCATTGGTTACAAAAATATATTACATAATTGTATTTTTTTTTGAATAAGTTATCTTTTTGAAGAATATATAATTATTTTAAACTAATTAATTGTTAACAAGTGATTAAAGAACATTCATTAATAACTCACAATAAATAACAACAACAACAACAACAACAACAATAATAATAATAATAATAATAATAATGTAGAAAAAGATGACCATTCAATGAACTATGAAATGTCTTGAAATCTGTGGCTCGCCTTTTTCCGTGCCCTGCCTTTTGGAAAGGGTTTAGAAAAGAAGGCCTCACAGTTTGGACTCCTGCGGTTCTGAATCTAGTCTCACAAGTGCAATGTGAAACTAATAAACACCAAAAAGTTCAAATCCGGCAGATCTTTTTGGAAAATCGATTTTCAATCAAATAAGGCCAAAATTAGACTGTTTTGCCAGATACAGAGTTGCCACCTAAATAATTTATTTTTGGAGAAATTTAGGAAACCCTAACTCGTGCCAAAGGCCACATGTCCATCATCACCAAAGTTGTCTCGGCTCGGGAACTTGGGTACGAGGGGGGAAAGTCACGAATTGAGCACCCCCGCTCGTCCGATCAAAGATCGGCCTTTACTAATCATGATATGATGTTTTATAAACATTATGTGTTCTTATTCCGGTTATTAAACTAGCTTTACTATGTGACGCACACAAGCAAGTATAGGCTAGTCGCAAGACTTGGAACAATTCAACTTATGTTTTGTTTTAAAAAATGATTCGAATTTGCCACCTCAAGTGGGCTTAAAAATGCGGATTTGGCACCAAACATAGTGGGCTTAAAACATGATTTTGCCACAACAAAGTGGGCTTAAAACTTACATTTGTTGAATCGTTCCAATTCAAACAACAAGCCTTCATCCACATGCATTCAAACAGTTTAGCATTTAAGCACATAGCCTCATGGCAAGCATGCTAGATATGGCAATATCAACACGCATGCGATATGCTAAAGCATAAAGCTCACCTAGTACTCCAAGCTAGGAAAGAAAACAAAGTTAGAAACATGCATGATTCCTAACTATGTTAAATGACTAATGCAACACATGCAATAATGTAACTAAATAGGCTCGGCTACTTAATCATGGTATTTACAACACTTTAATACCATGCTTTGAAACACGTATTCAAAGAAGTATTGAAATAACAATGCAGTTTGAATGATGCACCGAGTCTCGGTGTATGCAAGACAAATGAATGGATACAAACATGCGAGGATAAGGTATGCTAATTGAAAATGTCCTTAATCTAACCATCAAAAGTGATTAAATAAAAGGGAGAAAGACGTGGGGTTGGAAGACATACACACACGCACGCACACTTACGACAACATTGTGCCCTCGCGAAGGAGGGTCCGAATGAATAAGAGCTAAGCTAATCTAGGCTAAGTTAATTAGACTAATTATTACAAATCAAATGAATAACTAGCAAACTAATTACTAATTATTACAACACTTTAATCAATTAGTAAACTAATTAATTAAAACAAATGCACACTAACTAAGCATGCAAGGCATTAAACTACGTTGTCACTGCTCCGTCTCAGGAAGTGGAGGATGTACATGCTTGGTTTTTTCCCAAAAAGACCTCCGTTTTGCTCTCGAGAGGCTCTGTTTGCAGGATTGAGCATACTTCAGAACCTTTCTGCTCCAACTTACCAAATCTTTCCTGAGGGTTACACCAGTGGTCTGCCGGCCATTGATGGCTACTGCCGGCCATCTACTGGCCAGAGGGGTGCACTACCGGCCAGAAATGAAGCTTTGCCGGCCATTGATGAGGCATTGCCGGCCATTGATGCTTTGAGTCACCATACTACAACAAAGCACAAACAAAGCAAAAGGAAGGTTTTTTCGGGGGGTATGTTTGTACTGTATCTCTCCTTATCACCTCAAAATCTCAAAGGAGTGACACACTTGGATCCAAAACCGCCAATCAAGCAATTTCATTGCATGATGGCCAAAGATCCAAGTTGTACAATTTCGATAAATGCACAAATATGACCAACAAGGGCCACCACCCTATTATGCATGATCAAGGGCAATGGAGACCATAGGAAAATGGCACATTTCATCACTATTGAGTATGAAATGTCCTGTTTGCCTTGTGTTCAAATTAACGTCCGATTTGAACACATGCAATGCAACACAAAGGCATGCTTATCTCGTCACTTTTACTTGTCAATTTTGTTTACACATTTTAATTACCAAATCATTCCTTAATCTATGAAGTCCATTGGGTGAGTGTCCTCTAAATGGAAAGATGGCTCAAACCACAAGTTGCTTTGGGTATGAAAGAGGTATTACATTGTTGGTAATGAACCCCCTAAGGGATTAAACCATTAGGTGTAGCACCTCCATTTCACACTTAGGCAAACAAGTGGTTTAAAACCACTTTCAAAGCAAATCAAAAAGTGAAGAAATGAGGGAGATTGCAGAGATTATAAGTGCTGAAATTAAGTGATAAAAAGCACTAAAACATGCAACCAACTCACACCAATGAGAGTTAAAGCCTTAAAACACCAAGCTAGTGAAGGAATTAACATTACAACCATGCCATGCAAGGCTCAAATGACTTAAACAGCCCAAAACAGAGCTAGAGCAGGCCAAAACAAAGGCAAAAACATGCTGGACTCAAGACACAAAAATCCAAAACATTAAACTAATGCATGGGGTTGCACTACAACTATGCAAAACAAGCCTCAACTGAACTAACCATATAGCGATCTCGGTTTTAACCCGTCATTTGTTGTGTTTCGGACTCAGGTTTAATGTTTCCATATTGTTGTTTACCTCTTTCCTCCCTTGTATATCTTGAAATGGACCTTTGGATCATTGTGGTTGCATTTGGAACAGGTTAGTTGCTTGTTTTTACCAAGCTTAGTTGCCCATAATTTTGGTCCTCCGCTCGAACGGGCCTTATTGTGCTCAAGCGGAAGTTGCAAACTCTCAGTACTTGGCACGTCTGCAGAAGTACTAGAGGAGTGTTTTTCACACTCGAGCGGCATTTCCTACGCTCGAGCAACATTCCTTGCGCTCGAGCGGGTTGTCTGTTGACTGCAAAATACTAGAAGTGTGTATTCTATGCTTGAGCGGGTCTTATTACGCTTGAGCGGGTAGTGCCTTGTTGTTGTGTCTTGGCGCTCGAGCGGAACAAAATGTTGTGTCTTACGCTCGAGCATAAACTTCTCCCGCTCGAGCGGACTGCACATATATCAGATCGCGAAAAGCACTTTTTACATCACTTTTTCAGATCTATTATTCTTGAAACTCTAATCCGACACTCTTTCTCTTTACAAATACTCCAAGATCCAAGCATCCCTACCCTATTTCCTTTGAGAAAAAGGTGGAGCATCTTGTGGGCTTCTATTCCAACCGAACAAAGCTTGGTTTTGTGCACCTTTGGGGTTCTTCTTCATCTCCTTTGGGCTTTTACTCTTGAGGTAGGGATGTTCTACACTTTAATATGGCTTTTAACCTAGATATGTGTTGTTGTGTATAGATGAGGGGATTTGAGAGTGATTTTGAGTAAACTAGGGTTTGGTTTCAAGGTTTAAAAGAGGGGTTTTTCTTGTTGATCTATAAAATGACTATGAGGCCTTGTGTATGAAGTTTCTCTAGTGCTAAAAATGGTGGAATCTAGCCATTTGGTTGAATTTGAGAAAAATGGGAGATTTACCTTAATTTGAGTTAAATAAATTATTTTGCATAAATAATGAAATTGATGTGGTGAATATGAAATTGGGAGGATGTGTGAATGAAGGGTGCAGTTAGACTTGATAAATCACTTACCTATGGAAAATTTGATAAATTATCTATTGATAGATTGTATATCTGTTTGGAAATATCTGTTTTGGGCTATCGGTGGAGGATAGCTATGATTGTTGTAGAAATTGTATGAGGACTAGGTAAATTGAAACTGGTCATTCAAATTATGTCATTGAATATGACAGTTTGATTAGACCATTGAATATGTGATTTGGATAGTCATTGTATATGACAACGCTTCAAATACATTGTATATGTATCATTGTTTGGGAGGAGATAGGGGATGTACTTCATTGTTTGGGAGAAGATAGGGGATGGACTCCATTTTAAATTAAGTTGGCCGGAGTGTCCAGGGTGAAAGTCTCGAAACCTTATATGTATATTTGGGTGTCGATTCCCTCGGACGAGAATCCGTAAAATGGCAAGAAGATTGAAGTGTTTGAATAATGAATGTTATTGAATTGTGAATGAATGAGTTGTAGTCTCATTTGGAATGATTTAGATGATAAGGAACTGTACTTATGCATTGATTTGAAATAAATGAATGGAAACGGATTAAGACGTGGTTACTAATATTGAGTGGTAATGGAAAGTATATAAGTTGGCCACGAATGTTGAACATTTAACTGATGCATATATCTTAGTTAAACTTCATATACTATGTTAGTTTAGCTCTACTGGGCTTTGGCTCACCTTACTTGGGAAACCATTTTCAAGTACTGGTGATATGCCACCTCTAAGGTCATAGCTTGGGAGGACTAGGGGCTGAAGACTATATTTTGTTATGTTTATGTTTAAATGTTTATTAAAGCCAAGGGCTTAACTTGTAAAGAGCGTAGGACTCTTTCTTTTGTTGTAACCAAGTGATATCTTGGAAAGATGTAAGCCCGTAGGACATTTATTTTGTTATCGTTACTTTGAATTACATGCTGTGAATAATGAATAGATGTATAATGCATGTAATTTCCTTTTAGTAATAGAAACTCTGATAAACAAAGTAGATCCTTTTATTATGTTCATAGATCTTATGAATGGTTTATTTGTATCAATTTTTTTTAGGGCGTTACAAACCAGCCCAAAACAGGTTATTTCAGAGGTAAAAACATGCTGGACTTAAGCTAAGACAAGCTAGAAAAACATGCTAACATGTGAAGCTAACTAGGCATGCAAGCAAGACACAAGGAGGGAAGGCTAGCCCTTTCAATTTTGGACTTCAAAATAAGGTTTTTGCCACTGAAAAACCACTGAAATTCAGTGGTTAAAAGGCCCCAAAAAGTTGGTTTTAAAGTGATGAATAATAGCACAAAAGCTTAACAAACAAAGAGACAAGAAGGGTGGACCACCCCCTAACTAAGAATGGCCTCAAACCAACACTTTTAGGTCATAAAAACAGAGGTTTTTTTAGTTCAAAACCAGCCTCAAAACAATTTAAAAAGATGAGAAAACAAGTATACAAAACAAGAGAACAAAGTAAGTAATCTACCTCTTGAAGCAAAGAGCAATTCTAGGCACATATCCAAGCTAAAACCACTTGCTAGAGCTCAAAGAGAAGTAACTTCTATCAAGGTAGTGTATGCAAAAGTGTAGAGAAAACAAGCTTCAAGGCATAAAATTGTAAGAGAGAGAGAGAGACAGAGAGAGACAGAGAAATCTAGAGAGAGAGAATTTTTTGTCTTCAAATTTTCTAACCCCCTCCACATGCAAGAGAGGGGTCCTATATATAGAAAATACAAAATCCCCTCACAAACATCCAGCCATACACGTGTTAGAAGATGCATGAATCTGTGCAAACAGCTGGCACAAAATATCACAAAATATCTGCAGGAAACAGTGATGGCCGGCAGGGCAAAAGCCATGGCCGGCAGCCTTCAAGGATGGCCGGCAGCCCATCAACAACTTTATTTTGAAAAGACCTAGACTTGGTCCAAAGATGAGACAAAAATGGATGCAGGGTTTGGAACGCTCAAACCTGTGGCGTTCTGCCGCGGACTTCAAGCGTTCGATGAGCGATCAGACTCGCCATCGGATGTACCTGCAAGAACATTTGAGTCTTAAAGGGCCGTAAAAAATGGGGTGTCTACAGTTGCCCCTCTTTGACAGAACTCGGAGTCATGAAATGACATGAGTGAATGCTAAAGCCCAGAGACGAACCATTTTGATAAGGTCGTAAGACTTGGACAGGCAATCGAGACAGCAATAAATAGTTGCGCCCGCAGGCTGCCTACGTATCCCTTTGCAAGGAATTAAACTAGCGTAGTTCTAAGGCAAAATGCAAATGATATGCATGATGTAGGAACATAACCTATGATCATGCAATGAAACTGTTCAATGAGACATTTAAAATGCAAACGTTATGCAATAAAAATGCTACATTTAAACAAAACAAAACAGGACACAACAACCTCAAACATAAAAAGGAGTAAGCAAACATGCCACGCGTGGGAATTACGAGCCCAAACCACATTTCATGCAGAAAGGATGTAAGAAAATTATGCAAGCTTAACTACGCGACGCGCAGAAAAGACAGAGTGCAACCAACACCATCGGGTGCACCCGAGATGCCAAACAAGATCCTAACACGTCACACGCGGAAGAAAACGAGGATGATGCAAACACCGGGTCACACCCGAATACTTCTAACCAAAAGGAGTGGTGTAAACACCGGGGCACACCCGAATGCTTCTAACCAAAAGGAGTGGTGTAAACACCGGGTCACACCCGAATGCTTCTAACCAAAAGGAGTGGTGTAAACACCGAGACACACCCGAATGCTTCTAACCAAAAGGAGTGGTGTAAACACCGGGACACACCCGAATGCTTCTAACCAAAAGGAGTGGTGTAAAACCGGGTCACACCCGAATGTTTCTAACCAAAAGGAGTGGTGTAAACACCGGGACACACCCGAATGCTTCTAACCAAAAGGAGTGGCGTAAACACTAGGTCACACCCGAATGCTTTTAACCAAAAGAAGTGGTGTAAACACCGGGACACACCTGAATGCTTCTAACCAAAAGGAGTGGTGTAAACACCGGGACACACCCGGATGCTTCTAACCAAAAGGAATGGTGTAAACATCGGGTCACACCCGAATGCTTCTAACCAAAAGGAGTGGTCCCAAAGCGTCCAAACACGAGAGGGGAAAGTGAAGAGATGCACAGGGCATGAGTGATTAAGTGCAATAGATGCACGAGTTAGGGGAAGTGCGATAGATGCACATGGTGAACAAGTGCGATAGATGCACAAAGTTAAGGAAAACATTCTCTTACTGAGACGTGAATGATCTTATCCGGAACTTTTCTGAATGAACCGTACATACAATATCGTACCTGCATAAGAAAGAAACTAAACAAGTACAACATATTAAGGGTGCATGTTCTATACAAGATTACAATAATGGTAAGGCATGTTCTATGCAAATGTGAGAAGTGCATATTCTATGCATGATTAAAAATGCATATTCTATGCATGATTGGAAAAATACATATTCTATGCATGATTGGAAAATGCATATTCTACGCATGATACGAGAGCGAAGGCAGTAAGCATGTTCTATTGCATAACACAAGAGCGGAAGCACACTCTATGCATCTAGAGTAAGAGCATGTTCTATGAAACGGTATAAGTGGAATGCACGTTCCATGTGACGACAAAGAAACACATATTCTATGCGATAACAAAAACGCATTTGTTAAGATCAATTCAAGAACAACTCTCGATGTACCTCTCGGAAGAGTTGTAATATGTTAAAAGGATACACCTCGCTTATGTTGATGAGCAACAAACATTGTACCCTGGAAACGCGATCCTGAGCCTTTGCAGGGACATTCTGAACCAAACACTGAACATTCCCTTCACTTCTTGAAATCCAAGAACACAAAATAGAACCAAGGACATATAGGAGACTCTTGGACACATGCCGGCCACAAGAAGGAGCCACCGGCCACCTGCCGACCACTGGTGTGCCTTGCCGGCCACCGATGGTGCCTTGCCGGCCATCGATGGCAGGCCAAGGGCAAAAAGGGTTTTTTGGCTTGGGTCTTTAAAAAATAGGGCATGGCACTTCATTTCCACACAACCCCACATCCGAAATTCTTCCCTCTTTCTCTCTAGGTGCTCCTTCTCTCTAGATCTGCGCTTTCTACGCGTTTTCCAACACCCCACACAAACTTTATTCGCTAAATCCTTCTAGTTCTCTTCACTCTGAACCGATTGGAATTTGATTTCGACGCTTCTTTCCTCATTTCCACCATTCTAGGCTCATTCTCCTTGAGTTTCTCTCGAATTCTGTGTGTTTTTCCCGGCTTTGACTTTTTTCTCCATTTTCTCTCTCCTAGGGTTGACTTTTTCAAAGTTATCATTTTTCTTCACTTTTCCTCATTTTCCACCTATCTCGCACCTTTTCAAATGGCGGATGATCTCCCTCACGATGGGGTTCCTCTCGAGCTTCCTCCAGTAGACTTCGAGGCAGACTTTGAGGCCAAACCAGAGGCCGAGCCAGAGCCATTACCGTTGAGTATACGCCCTTTTGATCTAGCGAGATACCATCCTCAGACACACATATTGCCCACTGCAGGGGGCATCAGATCTTTTACTGACTTTGCTGAGGACACGCCAGAGGACCTTCTGTTGAGGGAGCAAGCGTCTCATTTATCGACCATTGCCGTTGAGGTACGAAAACTGTTTTTATGCATTACTGCCTTTAACTGTTGGCATTTCTTGCACTGTCTTCATCTATACACTGTCTTAATCTGATTGCATGTCATGCATCACCTTGGTCAAACTGCACTTCATGTATTGTCACAGGGTGGGTCTTGCGCCTTTAGAGGCTATGGTACGACGACCACTAAAGATTGGTATGGCGAGCTCCCAACTGGAGATCATGATATTGTTAATGAGACAGGCTTCGGCCTCTTCTGCTCTAGCTTGACTCGGGTTATAGCGAGCCGTCCTTTCTTAGGAGCACTGGTAGAGAGGTGGTGGGACACCACCAACTCCTTCCACTTTTCCACCACAGGGGAGATGACGATGACTCCTTACGAATTTGTCATGATCACCGGCTTAGGCGTAGGGGGTGATCCGATTCCTCTCGACCTTGATATGGGGAGTGAGAGGCAGCATGGCTCGAGCTGCTTGGGGCACATCCACTGATATATCGGGTGGGCATGGTGCGATACAGTTGGTTTGAGAAGCGGTTTAGGGGAAGTGAGCCCGAAACGATTGAGGAGATAGAGCAGTATGCCAAAGGCTTCCTCATGTTCATCTTTGGTACCACCTTGTTTTCAAACAAGTGGAATACCGTGGGCCTGTATCTGCTGAGTACCTTGGTGGTCCTCCCTCAAGTTCAGTTTTACGATTAGGGCGGAGCCGACCTCAGCACATTATATGGATATATGAGCTCTTTCTCCCACTTGCGAGGGACTTTCGTTGGATGTTACTGGCAAGCTTGGGAGGTACACATCTCAATTCCCTCTTTACACTTTACATTTTCTGCTGAAGCATTTCTTGCTTTACATCTGTTCCACACATGTGCTTTCTGCTTTGCACTTTCTACAATTGTTCATACTGTATTGATTATATACCTCCGCATTCTTCCTGCAGTTATGGGTATATGCATACTTCCCGACTCTTGCCCCAGAGCCTGTAGATGAGGTGCCATTGACAGTCCCTTTTTCTCGGGTATACAATGGCCAACTCCGCCATAGGACTCATGAGTCCTTCATGTTTTTCCGCCAGTATTTTGACATGGTAGCGGTGCAAAAGGTAACCCGAAACAAAGTTATTTTTTTTGCTTTACAACTGTTTTGACCCACACATTAGCAATTGACAGCGACTAATAATCTATTCACTTTCTATTTCAGATCACATGGCAGCCCTGGGCCATGATACCGAAAGGGCTTCAAGCCTAGTACAATGCAGCTCGGGGCATTTCCCGCCATCACATTCTTCTTGAGGGCCCGATTTGTCGAGCTTGGTTCTTAGGCGAGCGTTTCGTGCATTCAGACCTTGGGCCTACCTGCTCCGTTTATACCGATGACACCACCAGCGTCCATGAGAGCGACACACAGCCTGTCTACCGACGAGGTGATCCAGTTCATGATGGGCCTGGAGGCAGAGTACTTCCGTGTAGAGGGCAACTATGCAGCCTTTATCCAGACACATTTGATGCTGCCTTTGATCAGTGTTCGCGGAGATGAAGGAGTGAGAGCTCCTACCACAAGGGTGAGACGCAGAGCGACTTGGGTGAGCAGAGTCTGTGGCAGAGGGGCTTCTCAGGCGAGACAGGAAACTGGTTGGCTAGAGCTTCCCACTACACTTACCTGTTGGCAGCATACTTGGAAGGCTTACCAGATCCCTATTGAGCCTGCACCAGCTGGGCATGAACTTGTCGGGGTTCGAGGCTCGACTCCAGTATGTACCACACTTTACATTTTGTATTTTGAATTCATTTCAGTTATGCTTATATAACACTGATCACCTCAACGCACTTGCAGGTATCTATAAAGTAGACCGGGGACGCTCTCGAGCTAGCGGCTTCCCTAATGGGGATGGTGCAGAGGAGCATAAGTCTACTCAGCCTCTACAGAATTCAGGTAAATTTTCTTCAGTTTACGTTTCATGCCATCAAACTTTCTGCTGGTACACTAGCATTTCAACTGTAATCTGTTCCACACTGCACTGACCTGATATACTGCACCCAAACACTGCATCTGACCCACACTGCACTGATACACTACAACTGAAATACTGTACTTCCGGACTATACTCATACACTGTATCTAACTCTTGCATACACTTATTCTGCACATCATACTTGCATCTGATATGCATACTGTGGTTGATATATGACAACTGGCTTTTCAGATCCCAACCATTCCGACAGCATCAGCGGTGGCTGCAGTAGGACCATCAGTGCCCCCTCCGGCGGTAGGGAGGAGAGATAGAGAGACTCTGGCACGCAGTCGTGGCTGAGCTGGGAACACTTGAGCTGAGAGTGGCCTTTTAGAGCCTATTCTGAGCGATGATGACGCTGAGACTAGTGAAACCGAAGAGGCGGCGAGTCAGCATTCAGAGTCGTCCGAGAGCGTGGACGATGACACTGGCTCAGGTTCTGAGAGTAGGGATGCTGATGCAAAGGAGGGCTCTGAGGAGAGGAGTGGAGACAGCTCCGGTTCAGACTTAATCCAGATTCAGACAGTGGTGCCGATAGAGACAGTGCTGCAGAGTCCGCTCCGCGGAGGAAGAGGACGAAGAGGGTATCAAGATCCTCAGATGGACAGCGCTGATTTTTGTGTTTTTGAGTTTCTTTTGGTTTATAGTGTCATCACTTTGTACAGCCTCAGATGAGTTTTATTTCCTTTTAAAAAACTTGTATTGCACTTTTGTAAAAGCTACCATGATCGGAATGAAAACTAGCTTCTTTTTTTGAAAAAAGTGTTGTACTTTGCATTATGAGCACCGCATCGCGTGAAAATGAGATTGATTTCGACATTGAAAACCAAATAGTTGTATTGTCACAACAGTTTGAATTAGGTAACGAACTGACCAACAACTGAAATAATCAAAGTAATACAACTCGATAATCAAAACAACAACTTGATAAAGAAAACAGTTTGACATACAACAAAATGACTTAATAAAGATCTCGATTACCAAAACAACTCGATAAACAACATAAAAACAACACAGCAAACTTGCTAAAGTTACAAGGACTCGAAACAACGACTTTAGAACACACAAATAATAGAATAAAACTCCTGCATACAATTGAATCTTCACAAAGGAGGATAACAGACACAAAATGAAGGCTGCCGGCCATGAGGGGTGGCCTGCCGGCTATCTATTCCTCCTGCCGGTCATTAATGTGCAGAACCTCCAAAATGTTGACACTTGGCTTCCATTCACTGTCTTATGTTCTACAAAAGCTCCACCTTCGTGATTTCTTCATTTCAGCTGCTGTTTTGCCACAAATGGAGCCATTTTTCACCCAAAAACTCTCCGATTGGATTGTAACTTTAGACGGCTCGAAAAGCTGAATTTCTGGGATTTTGGCATAAATGCACTATTGCCGCTAAGTCATTCTTGACTTTGTTTTCTATTCCTTCATGCCGCAGCTAGGTGTTGGAACCCGATCACACATGTTTTTAGCTTTGGGGGGCAAGAGATATACCTTACAATTGAAGAATTCCAAGTTTTGATGGAATCTCGGCGTGACGAGAAAATCTTGCCCCAGTTCCGTTTTGGTCATATCCAAGCTTTAGGAAGGATGTGTGGGCTCACTTTACATGAGGCTCGATCCTTGGTTCACAATGGAGAGTTGGATATTCCCAACCTCATTCATCAATTTTCTGACGCTGGTGATCGTGGCGACTGTCTCTGGCAGAGCTTTCGGCAGCATGCCCTTTGTTTGTGTATGTTGGCTCATTTTCTTCTTGCCCCAAGTTTCAGAGGGTCTAGCATTCACTTGATCAAAGTAGCTCAAGGCTTGAAAGAGGGCAAGAGCTGCATTGGCTTAGCATTGGCCAAGACTTTGATGGGCTTGGATGCCTTCCATCGGCTTAAGACGACCAAATTCCCAGGAAGTCCACTACTTCTACAGGTAATGTTTCCCACCCTATCTCGTATGTGTTTCTCACATCACTCGGCACTCAGGCTTTGTTTTTCTCACAAAATCCTTTCTCACTTTTTCTCTCCATATACACCTCTCTATTCTTTAATCTCTCTTATTTTTCATCCCTCCCTAGATATGGCTGATGGACAAGCTGAAGGTAATGGAATCTTGGCCTGTATACTCAACACGAGGCTATTTCTTTTGCCAACGACTAGTTGATTTCCTGAACGAGGGATGGTGGTGCCATTGGATGTGTAACAGGTCTTTGTTGACATTGCTTGGCGTTGCCCCTGGTTTGATCTGCATGAGATGAGCTACAACATGACTTGACAACCTAGTATTCAGTTGATTGGCTTGACACACTATGTATTTTACTTTCCGTTTCGATTCAAGCGTCAGTTCGGACATGGCCAGCTTGCTCGGAAGAAGGGGTAGAGTACCCGGTTTCGTTTTTCATCCGAGGCTCTTAATGGGCGAGATACCTGGCTGCTTGGAGGACAAGAGAGCCTCTGGCTCCTGCTCCCAATTTCAACTGCGCACTTTTGGTGAGTGCTTGACTTGGCTTGAAGATGAGGAATCCGGGCCCACTTTAGCATCGGAAGCTTCCACAAGCATAGGGAGGGGACGCAGGAACACCTGACTCATCCATGTGTAGACCGCCCGAACTCACTCCGAGCGCCCCCCTTTCGGAGAGGGCGCGAATTGCGTTTTTAGCTACTACAGTTCGGACTCCTGTCATGGTTCTGAATTTAATCTTACAAAGTGCAATGTAAGACTGATAAATCACGAAAGAGTCCAAATCCGGCAAATCGTTTTGGAAAATTGATTTTAATAAAAAAGCGCCAAACATGGACTGCTTTGCCAGATTTCAGAGTCGCCACCTAAATATTTTGTTTTGGGAAATTTAGGAAACCCTGACTCGTGCCTAAGGCCACGTGTCTGTCATCACCAAAGTTGCTTCGGTTCGGGAACTTGGGTACGAGAGGGGAAGGTCCTGAAATGAGCACCCCCACTTGCCCGATCAAAGATCGGCCTCTACTAACATGATATGTTGTTTTTGAAAACACATGCGTTCTTATCCCGGTTATTAATCTAGAATTACTATATGATGCGCACAGCACACAAGTATAGACTAAATCACTTGATTTGGAACAAAACATCTCATGTTTGTTTTTCTAAAATGGTTTGAAGATGCTACCCGCAAGTAGGCTAAAATGCGGATTTGCCACCTTAAGTGGGCTTGAAAACATGATTTGCCACTCCAAGTGGGCTTAAAACGCACATTTTGATGAATTGTTCCAATTCAAGCAATAAAGCCTTCATCCACAGGCATTCAGGCAGTTAATCACTTAAGCACATAGCCTCATGGCAAGCATGCTGTCATGGCAACACTTACACGCATGCAAGGATGCTAAAACATAAACACTCACAGTGTACTCCAAGCCAAAATAGAAAACTAGTTAGAAATCAATGCATGATCCTAGCTATGTTAAGATGCCTAATGCAACACATGCAAAATGCAACTAAGTAGGCTCGGCTATCTAAGATGGCATATGAATGCTACACTTGATAACACGTATTCAAGTAGGAATTGAAATACAATGCAGTTTGAATTATGCATCGAGCTCGGTGCATGCAATACGAATGAAGGATGCACATATGCAAAGCATAAGTATGCTAATTGAAACATGCCCTAAAACTAACCATCAAAAGCTGGTAAATAAAAGGGAGAAAGACGTGGGGTTGGAAGACATTCACACACACATGCACACTTATTACAACATTGTGCCCTCTCGACGAAGGGTCCGAATAAAATGAAAGCTAACTAGCTCCGCTAATTAAGCTAACTATTACAAACCAACTAATTAACTAACTACACTAGCTAATTAATTATTACAAACCAAATTGAATAACTAGCTAATCTAAGCTGATTAGAATATTACAAAGCACTAAGCTAAATTAATTACAACACAGGTAATCAACTACAACTAGCTAGCAAAAGCGATAAATGGCCTCGCGGGCGAGGGGGATATGCATGCTCGGTTGCGTCCTCCCGGAAATCCACCGCCTTGCCTCAAGACGCCTCTGTTTACACTCTTTTGAATCTTTGAAAATTACGCCGATTTCCAAATTGCTTCTTTCTGATCTCAAGAACGCCTTGAGGGCTGAAATTCCTCCTGTTGCTGCAACAGAGCACAGACAGAGGCAAGACAGTGTATTTGCAAGAAAATGTATGCACTTCCACACTCCTTATCATATCTCAAGCTCAAAGGAATATGGCACTTGACTCTCGGGCCAACAACCAAGCATTTTCAATGCATGGTGGCCAAAGGATCAAGCTTGCGCAAAACTCAATGAATGCACACATAAGACTCAAAAGACCTCCACCCTATCATCCACAATCAAGGGGGACGACGACCAAGAAATGACGCGCGTTTCATTACTTCAAGTATGAAATGCCCCTCGTTTCTTATGTTCGGATTAACGTCCGATCCAAACACAATGCAATGCAACACACATGTAAACAACATGCTTATCTATCAATACTAGAGTGGCATGCACAAGGCTCTATCATGTAAGCAATGTATGCATGGCATGTTTAGAAGCTAAGGCATTAAAGCAAGTGAGGAACATAGCACTATAGGCATACAATACTAGAGGTTAAATACACCAAAATAGTGGCTGAAATATACTAAGATCAAGGCATATAACACAAAGAAAATGTGCACGTTTGATGGCTCGCCAACAAGGCATGAAGACATAACTCTCAAACACATTGGAGGAGTGGAAAATGTGAGAGTGGCAATGACATATGCGGTGAAATTACATGCCAAGTGAAGCCATATCATGCAAATAGCTCAAATAAAGCATGCCAAGAGACTTGAAATACAAAGCTAGTCAAGGGCTTTACACTACAACCATACTAAGCAATGCTCAAATGGCCTTAAGCACTCAAAATAGACCTAAGGCAGGTCAAGATGGTGGCAAAAACATGCTAGACTTGCAACATAGATGGCAAGAAAGATAGACTCCCCGTATTAGCTCACGAACAAGGCATATGGGCACAACTCTTAAACACAATGAAAGAGTGATAAATATGAGAGTATGGCAGAAATATAAGCTCTGAAATTACCTACCAAATGATGCCATATCATGCACACATCACAAATATAGCATGCTACGAGCCTCAAAACTCAAGACTAGTGAAGCCATTTACACTATAGCTATACAAAGCAAGCCCCAAAGGACCAAGATGACTCAAAACTGTCCTAAAGCATGTAAAAATAATGCCAAAACATGCATGGAGTATAGCCAAGACAAGCTAGCATGAAGGGCCAAAACAACGAGTACACTAGGCTAATGGGCAAGATTGCACTACAAGTGTCAAAACCAAGCAAGAGATGACTCCACCAACCAAAATTAGAGTTATGACATGGAAAATAATGGCTAAAAACATGCTTGAACTAAGCAAATTCAAGGCACAAAGACATGCTACTTTGCAAGGCTACAAGTAGGATTACACTACAAGTGCAATAAGCATGCAAGAGGTGACCATGACTGCCAAAAAAAGAGTTAAGGAAGGTCTGAAAAGTCACAAAAATGAGCCTAAACAAAGCCACAAAGAAACATATGCTCTTTTGGAGGGCCATCAACACATGCAATCAAGAGAAGAGGAGGGGGAACCACCCCTACCTATTTGGGACCTCAAAACCACATTTCTACCACTGAAATTTCTCTGATTTTCAGTGGTGAGAAGGCCAAAAAGAGAGGGTCTCAAAGGCCTTAAAAGATGGCACAAACCACCCCTAACTCAAACAAAGCCTTAAACAACCATTTTAAACACTTCAAAACAAGACTTTTTTTCAGTTAAATGCTAAGCCTAAAATAGCATGAAAAGGTGGTTAAAATTGTGTACAAAAATAAGCTTAAAAGACGGAGATGCTCACCCTTGAAGAACGTCAGCAAAACAACAACTTCTTCAGCCCAAAACCAGCTTGTAGAACTCAAATATCACTCCCAAGAACCTCAGCTCAATGATGGTGGTGTTTGATCAAGAGTTCCTTTGCAAATCCACCAAGAAATCCCACTTTCAAACACTTTAAGCACAAAAATATAGAGAGAGAGAGGGAGAGAGAGAGAGAAAGAGAGGGAATTCTAGGGAGAGAGTAGATTTTTTGCTCCAAAAAATCTGAACCTTTGTAAAGGGGGAGAGAGCTCCCCTTATATAGAATATGCAAGCCAAAGCTTGCTTGAATCCCTCCCTACATGTGTAGGGATGATGCATTCTGTGTCTAACAGCTGGCACCAAAAATATCTGCAAAAGCAAAAAAAAGGCCGTAGACCACTTAAAGTGGTCGAACGACCACCCACCCTAGTTGACCGACCACCTCAGGTGGTCGACATAGGAGAAAACTGGCTGGCAGGGGGGGAAAGGTGGTCTACACAAAGAGAAGAAGGTGGTGGCAGACTGTAGACCACTTAGGCTGGTCGACCGACCACCCATCCTAGCTGATCGACCACCAAAAGTGGTCTACAGGGGAGAAAACTGGTCTACACCCCTGTTCCACCCTCCAGGCAAGGGGTAACAAGGTTTGGTTCAAAAACAAACCAAAAAGGAAGAAAGACAAGAGTTCGCAAGATAAGACACTCAGTCGGAAGCCTCGAAAACTAGTCTACGGGCCACTACAAGTGGCCTACGAGAGGGAAAGGTAGCCTACGGCTATAAAAAGTGGCCTACAGGCCTTTGTTTCCCTCTAGGCAAAGGCAACAAGGCATGGTCCAAAAACCAGGCGAAGAGGAGAAAGTTAAGAGGTCCCGAGACAAGGCGCTCAGCCGAAGGCTCCGGAAACTCAAAATGAGCACAAACATGCACAATCACCGAGTGCACAGACGATGACGTCTGAGTCTTAAGGTTGGTCAAAATGGGGTGTCTACAGTTGCCCCTCTTTGACAGAACTCGGAAGTCATGAAATAACGGGAGTGAATGTCAAAGCCCAGAGACGACCCATTTTTGACAAGGCTGAAGACTTAGACAAACAGGCAAAATAACAAAGAGATGCGCCCTCAGGCAGGGGCAAGATGCAAATGACATGCACAATGCAGAACATAACTTATGATTATGCAAAAAGGGCTGTAGTGAAACATCTAGAAGCAAATGTTATGCAAACAAATGCTGCAGCAAACTCGTACACAAGCAAGTAAGTAAACACACCACGCGTGGGAATTACAGACCGAACTACATCTCATGCAGAAAGGATGTAAGAAAATTATGCAATCATCATTGCGCTTCACGCAGGGAAGGCCCAAAGTGATTGTCGGGAACACCCGAAGTCTCAAACAAGATTCCGACGCGAAGTGAGCATGTGTGACAGATACACAAAGCGAACGTGTGATAGATACACAAAGTGAGCATGTGTGATAGATACACAAAGTGAGGATGTGTGATAGGTACACAAAGTGAGCAAAGTGTGATAGATACACAAAAGTGAGGATGTGTGATAGATACACAAAGTGAACATGTGCGATAGATACACAAAAGTGAACGAAGTGTGATAGATACACAAAGCGAACGTGCGATAGATACACAAAGTGAGCATGTGTGATAGATACACAAAGTGAACATGGGAGATAGATACACAAAAGTGAACGAAGTGTGATAGATACACTAAGTGAACAAAGTGTGATAGATACACTAAGTGAGCATGTGTGATAGATACACAAAGTGAACATGTGTGATAGATACACTAAGTGAAGAGAGTGTGATAGATACACTAAATGAACAAAGTGTGATAGATACACAAAAGTGAACGAAGTGTGATAGATACACTAAGTGAAGAGAGTGTGATAGATACACTAAGCGAACGCGCGATAGATACACAAAAGTGAACGAAGTGTGATAGAAACACTAAGTGAAGAGAGTGTGATAGATACACTATATGAACAAAGTGTGATAGATACACTAAGTGAAGCAAAGTGTGATAGATACACCATATGAACAAAGTGTGATGGATACACTAAGTGAACAAAGTGTGATAGATACACTAAGTGAAGCAAAGTATGATAGATACACTAAGTGAAGAGAGTGTGATAGATACACTAAATGAACAAAGTGTGATAGATACACAAAAGTGAACGAAGTGTGATAGATACACTAAGTGAAGAGAGTGTGATAGATACACTATATGAACAAAGTGTGATAGATACACTAAGTGAAGCAAAGTGTGATAGATACACTATATGAACAAAGTGTGATGGATACACTAAGTGAACAAAGTGTGATAGATACACTAAGTGAACGAAGTGTGATAGATACACAAAATGAACAAAGTGTGATAGATACACTAAGCGAGTATGTGTGATAGATACATAAGGTGAATATGTGCGATAGATACACAAAATGATCAAAGTGTGATAGATACACTAAGTGAGCAAAGTGTGATAGATACAACAAATGAACAAAGTGTGATAGATACACTAAGTGAACATGTGCGATAGATACACAAAACATAATCAATTTTAAACGGAACTTCTCTGAATGAACTGCACATCCAATATCGCCTGGTTGCGCCAACTTCAAATGAACCCTACATACAATATCGTGCATGTATGAGAAAGAAACTCAATAGGTACAATGCAAATACAATGCATGTCACATGCGAGACGAATGATCATAATACGATGTTTAAGGCATGTTCCATGCACAATATGCAAGAGATGAAATAGAAACATACTCTATGCAAAAGGATCAACGATGTACATCCAATGTAACGTGTATATTCTATGCGACAACAAGAATAAGTATAGTACAAGATGCATTTATGCAATATGTGTGATGATATGATACATGTTACAAGCAATGTAGAGCATGATGTCTAGGGAATGCAATAAACAAACAAAGCGGTGCTTTAGAAAGTACCTCATGGGGTGAGTGGCGATGAACCGCTCTACTCTGATGGGGATCTCCCCTTGTGTTCCTCGAACTCTTGCCTTGCGTTCTTCGAACTCTTACCTTCAACTTACAGTATAAAGGTTCTGATATGCTGACAAGGATTCTTCACGTAGAACACTTTGGATGCCTCCTTTCTTCCTGACCGTATTCACAACTTTCCCTATTCTCCAACGGGGTGACAGACTAGGTTGGTTCAGTATCCAGAATTGAGGTGCATACACGCTATCTCAACCTATGGGGCTTCTATACAGATTTCAAGCTGGGGATACATCCCTGGGTATTTAAACCAGACTTTAGTCTCAGAAATCCCGAACCTTTGCGTTCTAGGCATCAGCCATTCGAACTCTAGTTTCCACCGTCGCAGTTGGTCTCCTAGGAACTCATTGCGAACACAGCCAAGATGCCTCTGGCAGGGAATGGTACTCAAGGAGAGCACTTCTGATCGCCATTCTGGCATTGAAACATGCTTGAACTTGAGCTTGAGGTAGAGGCACACTCATACTTTGGAGCATTGACAAGGCCTGAAAAGGTACATACGGAATGCAATGACGGAACTTACTGAAGTTGAAATAAACTCAGATGCCCGACATTTTCCCTCTTTTCTTTTACTTTGCAGTCCAGAACCTATATAGCTTCAGATAGGTCCTTGTTCTACTGTTCTCACATGACCTGGGTTGAACCCTGTAGTTTTATGAAAGAACAAATCCTGTTTTGTACATATGTGGAGAACGACACATCGCTTTGGGCACAAAACGATTTTATCTTTGAAATTGAGAAATGAGTTTTTAACCGGGTATTGAGCCTACAACTGACCACAGCCAAAACGACCCAACAAAGGGAAAGACAAGGTAAAACAACCTAAACACATCCATGACACTCGAAACGACTCAAAACAAGAAATGAGACAAACAAAAAACACACACACACAACACTCAGATGTGTTCCAATGGCAAGAGACCTCTTAGTTCGCGAGGAGCTAGTTTCTTCGGGTATTGTTTGCCACCATTTCTCATTTGTGATTCTCACATCACTCTGGCACTCAATCTCTTTTCCTCTAACAAAGCCCTTTTCTCACTTTTCCCTCAGCTCATATCTCTCTATTCTTCAGTCTCTCTTATTTTTTATCCCTCCCTGGGTGGTTGACGGATAAACAGGAAATTGTGGGCTCTTGCCCCTAGCATTCTGCTAGACTCTCATTCTTTCGCTCACAACAGTGAACTTCTCCCACAGAGGGGTTGTGGTACGACTGGATGCGCAACAGATCTACAACTGACATCAGTTGACGATGCCTTGGCTTAGCTTGAATATGATCAGACCTGTCCTGATGAGGAAGTGGAATATTCTGCTCCATTCTAGTTCGTGCTTCGCACTTGGCTTAATACCTCGCTGCTTGGAGGATGAGAGAGCTTTCGGCCCTTTTGCTGACAGCTTCAGCTGTGCCCTTTCTAGCGAACATGGTGCCCTTTCCGGCAAGTACGTTGATAACGGGGAAAAGACAAAAAACCTGACTCAATTGTGCCCCTAATTCATCACTTTGACCATTTTTTTGTTTTTGGCTTTCTACTAAAACAATTTTGACCAACATGAGAGTCAGATTAACATGCTTGTTCGATTTTCTGATTTAAAATCATGCAAGTTAGGTTATGAGCATTGAAAATTTTCCTTTTTTGGGTCCAAGAAATGGTCCGGTTTTGAAAAAAAAAATGGAATAATTTTCAAGAGAATTAGTCAACCTTAGTAAAAATCCTCAAAAATTGTTTTTGCAAATGGCCACTACTCGACCAACACAGAATCTACTCTTGAGATGCACAACCTCAGATCCAAAACAATGGAAAATTGCCCTTGTCTGAATGGTACTGCATGGCACCAAATCTAGCAACGAAAAGTTGGCCCTTGTTTGAATGGCAACTCACGGCAACGGAAAGTTGCCCCTTGTCTGAATAGCGCCGCAGCATACTGTAACTAGTCCTCATAGTGACAATCACCACCGAACACTCAGATACAGCGAAGACAAAGATGACCCGTTCAATCTCATGGACAGGACAGTTGAATTTGAAGTGTTTACGGTTGGACTTCAGAATGAAGTTACCTACGTATCCCAAAGATGGGAATCAAGCCTCGCGTAGTTCCAGGTTAAGGTACACTCGGGTATTAACCTCTCCTTTTACGCTCTAACTTTTGCCAAGGCCGCCCTTCCGGGTTTTCAACCTTGCGAGCTAAGTTTTTCTTTTCTTTTCATTTCTTTTCTTCTTCTTTTCATCTTTTCTTCTTTTTTTTTTTCTTTTTTTTTTCTTTTCATTTTCTTCATTTTTCTTCTTTTCTTTTTTCATTCTTTGCATTTTTTCTTTTTCTTGCTCTAACTTTTGCCTGGGTTGTCCTTCCGGGTTTTCGGCCCAGCGAGCCTCTCAAGGGTAAAAAGTGTAACAAGTCCATGTCGAATGGTCGTAGGATCTCGAATCCATCTGAATCCAAGAGAATGGCTACTGTTTGCTGATGATGTAGGAGTTCATCCAATCGGGATCTAAAGTTGCCCCTAGTGTTGCGGATAGGAACTCGATTGTCCTTCAACAATAAACTTTCTTCTTCCAGCTGCTGGAATTTGGCTTTCTTGCCAGTCTTCAATGGTTTGCGGAATGACTCATCTTTTGAATCTTTTGAGCATATCTGACATTTTTGCCCCTAGTTCGAGGGCTACTTCTGATCTAGCTTTGCAAGCTTCCTTTGATAACATCTGATCTTCTTCATTTGACTTTCTTGCCCCTAGTTCAAGGGTTTCTTCAAATCTGGCCTGGCGGGCCTCCTTTAATGTCATACGACCTTATTGCCCCTAGTTCATGGGCTGCTTCAAATCTGGCCATGCAAGCCTCACATTATGGTTGACTGTTGAACATTTTGAATCCAAGTTCAAGGTTTGAAAGCAAGAGGGGTTGAGTCTCAAGGCTGAGAGCGATTCCACACAGGTTTTCGCAGGACTACGCAAAATATTTTTTGAAATCTTTTAAGAAAGCGACTAGTCGCTCGCGCTGAAGACAATGTAGAACCAATCTAGATCAAGCCAGGATCCTTCTCAGTACTCACATTAACAGGCATGATTTCATTCATTAAGGGCTTAGCATGCCTTTCTTTCTCTCCATAGATCAAATTTTTGCAAATCCCGAGAAATTCCTTCCTCTTTGTTTTCATCACAATGTTAGAAAGTTTTGAAAAACTTAGGTCAATGCAATGATTTCAAGGCACAAAAAAGGTAGGTGAAGAGCACTGCCGTTTCATTCGAATCTTCTGGCACAACTGGCTTCAAGGCAGAAACAAACTCAAAAGTGTGAAAATTACTGCTGTTTCATTCAAATCTTCTGGTGCAACTGGCCCCATGGCAGAAACAGACTCAAAAGAATGTAAAAGACAAACACAAAACAAGCAAGTGATGCCCGAGGTAACACGCTCGAAAGCACCTGACTCCAACACAACAAGACTGACTCGATACGACAAGACAGACTCAACTGACTCAGTATAAAAAGACTGACTCAAAACAACATGACAAAACTGACCCAATACCTAAGTCAGAAAGCACAATAAAAAGCAATTTGCCCATTGCTCAAAACAGTGCATGCCATCCCACCACATATGGAGTAAACTGAGCACCATCCGCAGGTGGTTCATCCCCTGATCACCAATCACATTATCCCCCAAGTTCACTGATCCAGTGCCAATAGACTTTGCAAGACCGGTGCGGCGATGACCTTGTTGTCAATCAGATCTTGTATATCATGGCGAAGACGAAAGCAACTGTTAGTGTCATGGCCGGTTTGTTGATGGAAGGCACAGTACTTAGCCGAGTCATGCTTTGGAGAGAGAGGATCAGGTAAAGGCCGTTGTTCCAACGGTTTCAGATGTCCTTTCCTGAGTAGGACCCCTAGAGCTTTTGACAAAGGCATATAAAGTGGGGTAAAAACCCTCTTGCCTTGGGGTGGATATTTGGCCGTTTGTGAGTTGGTTCCAGACGCACCAGTGAATAGGGTGGCTGTTTTTGGTGTGGTGGTGGTGACCATTCCAACTTCAGAAGATCTTGCAGCTGCATCACCACTGGTGATCGCATTCGAACTGCGTGTATAACCCTTATTGGGTGACTCCCTTTCGTGACCAATCAGACCTTGTTTCATTGCGTCTTCAATCTGTACTCCAATCTTGTGTAAATCCGCAAAGGTGGGGAGGGGTAAGACGATCATTTTCTATATTAGGTTAGGCTGCAGGTTGCGCACAACCATCCTTATCTGATCTTTCTCGACCGGCCTAGTGGTCATTGTAGAAGCTTTGGCCCTCCAACGGGTTACAAAGTCAGAGAAGCCCTCTTTCAGCTCTTGCCTGGTTGTCTCGAGATCACAAGTCGTGACCTCGATTTACGTGTTGTATGAATACTGGGCGACGAAGGCCTCAGCCATCTCTTCCCAACTTCTCTTCACTGAGTCCTCCAACTTAGCGTACCAGATAGCTGCAACACCTAACAGGGTCCGACCAAAGAGGGAAAGTTTCTACAGTTTGGAGAGGCCCATTAGCCGTAGGATATCCGAGAACAACCGCAAATGTACCATAGGATCTCCAGAACTGTCAAAACGGTTTATATGCGGCATCTTGAACCGGTCTGGCAACGTCACCGCTGAGTCGGTGTATCCATCCTCTATGTCTGGAATGGAATTAATGCCTTGAGCTCTTTTGAGCAGTTTTTCTAGCTTGCTCACTTTTAGTGCTGTTGGATCCACCTCAAATTCAAACGGTGTGTCCACTGGATTAGCTGGTGCTTTGGACAGCTGGGGTAGAATTGGGGGTGGAACTGGCCCCGTTGGGACATCCGTATTTTCCTGGACGTTTGCAGTCTCCCCGGGTGTCAAAACCTAAGGTGGAGGTGGGGGCGGATGCGAAGCAGATGCTTCGGCTTGTTGTGGTGGATGCTGCTGCTGAAGCCTGGCAATCAACTCTGCTTGTTGAGCTACCACTTCTGCCTGACGCACAGTAACCTCTGCCTGGCGGGCAGCATCCCGCTGCATAGCCTGCATGGTTTCTTGAAGCTGACGCATCATGTCCTCCATATTAACTGAAAACTGTGGATCTGACTGAACAGGTGTGTATTCCCTCTCTGAGGTGGAAGCAGATATCTCAGCCCAATTGCGCACAGGTGAGGTGGATAATGACCGCTGATCTGGAGACTGTTGAACTGGTGATCTCTACCTGACTGGCCTTTTTACCCTGCCTCTGGCGAAGGAACACTGATTGCCCTTGAACTGAATCTCTGACCTGACAAAGTCTATCAACACAAGTCCAATGAACCTGGGGGATATCGGAGCCTTCTGAAGCTATGGTTCCAGGACTACCCTAGCAAAAGAGAAAACAGATAGCACCTCAGCCTGATTTCACCAGAACCAATACGAGCAAAGCTGAATGACTGTGCCCCCTACAGAATTCTGCCCAAAATTCTGCCTGTAAACTGATACCCGCAGGCCGATACTCAGACTTGCAACTGATACATACAACCTGTAGAGACGCACTCTAACAACACATACCAAGGAAATAAGAGCCAAAACACCCCTATGGTGGGGTAGGGTTTCCCTGTCCTATTTTGTCAGGAGCTAGGGTTTCACTACGCACACAGCAGTTTCAAACAACCTACATTCGGGTAAGCAACCTGTCCTAATTTGGAATGGTCACTATGGCTTCCGATATGCACTAGGTCGAATGGTCGAAAAGGGTGCCTCGGTAACAACCGAGGTTTGTGTTCCCATTGTGGCAGAGCCCGTAACCGGTCAGCCTTATGGCACGCTTCTCAAAGCAAGCCTCCGACAAACCGTTCAGGAATAACAGATGGCAAACACTGTGACTTAGGCGCACCAATGCAAATGCAATGCAAAGAAACACATAAGTGTAAACAAAACAACATATCATGAGTTCAAGTAAAGGTCTCTAAATTCCCAGCAGAGTCGCTAGAAACTATAGACCGGCCGAACTCGTTCCGCGCGCCGTCCTTCCGGAGAGGGCCCGAATTGTGTTCTTAGCTACTACAGTTCGGACTCCTGTCACGGTTCTGAACTAATCTCACAAAGTGCAATGTAAGACTGATAAATCTCTCCGGCAAATCGTTTTGGAAAATCGATTTTAATCAAAAAGCACCAAACATGGACTGCTTTGCCAGATTTCAGAGTCGCCACCTAAATATTTTGTTTTGGGAAATTTAGGAAACCCTGACTCGTGCCTAAGGCCATGTGTCTATCATCACCAAAGTTGTCTCGGTTCGGGAACTTAGGTACGAGAGGGGAAGGTCCTGAAATGAGCACCCCCACTCGCCCGATCAAAGATCGGCTTCTACTAACATGATATGTTGTTTTTGAAAACACATGCGTTCTTATTCCGGTTATTAATCTAGAATTACTATGTGATGCGCACAGCACACAAGTATAGACTAAATCACTTGATTTGGAACAAAACATCTCATGTTTGTTTTTCTAAAATGGTTTGAAGATGCTTCTCGCAAGTATGCTAAAATGCGGATTTGCCACCCTCAAGTGGGCTTGAAAACATGATTTGCCACTCCAAGTGGGCTTAAAATGCACATTTTGATGAATTGTTCCAATTTAAGCAATAAAGCCTTCATCCACAGGCATTCAGGCAGTTAATCACTTAAGCACGTAGCCTCATGGCAAGCATGCTGTCATGGCAACACTTACACGCATGCAAGGATGCTAAAGCATAAACACTCACAGTGTACTCCAAGCCAAAATAGAAAACTAGTTAGAAATCAATGCATGATCCTAGCTATGTTAAGATGCCTAATGCAACACATGTAAAATGCAACTAAGTAGGCTTGGCTATCTAAGATGGCATATGAATGCTACACTTGATAACACGTATTCAAGTAGGAATTAAAATACAATGCAGTTTGAATGATGCGCCGAGCCCGGTGCATGCAATACGAATGAAGGATGCACACATGCAAAGCATAAGTATGCTAATTGAAACATACCCTAAAACTAACCATCAAAAGCTGGTAAATAAAATGGAGAAAGACGTGGGGTTGGAAGACATTCACACACACACGCACACTTATTACAACATTGTGCCCTCTCGACGAAGGGTCCGAATAAAATGAAAGCTAACTAGCTCCGCTAATTAAGCTAACTATTACAAACCAACTAATTAACTAACTACACTAGCTAATTAATTATTACAAACCAAATTGAATAACTAGCTAATCTAAGCTGATTAGAATATTACAAAGCACTAAGCTAAATTAATTACAACACAGGTAATCAACTACAACTAGCTAGCAAAAGCGATAAATGGCCTCGCGGGCGAGGGGGATATGCATGCGCGGTTGTGTCCTCCCAGAAATCTACCGCCTTGCCTCGAGACGCCTCTGTTTGCACTCTTTTGAATCTTTGAAAATTACACCGATTTCTGAATTGCTTCTTTCTGATCTCAAGAACACCTTGAGGGCTGAAATTCCTCCTGTTGCTGCAATAGAGCACAGACAGAGGCAAGACAGTGTATTTGCAAGGAAATGTATGCACTTCCACACTCCTTATCATATCTCAAGCTCAAAGGAATATGGCACTTGACTCTCGGGCCAACAACCAAGCATTTTCAATGCATGGTGGCCAAAGGATCAAGCTTGCACAAAACTCAATGAATGCACACATAAGACTCGAAAGACCTCCACCCTATCATGTACAATCAAGGGGGACGATGGCCAAGAAATGAGGCGCGTTTCATCACTTCAAGTATGAAACGCCCCTCGTTTCTTGTGTTCGGATTAACGTCCGATCCAAACACAATGCAATGCAACTCACATGCAAACAACATGCCTATCTATCAACACTAGAGTGGCATGCACAAGGCTCTATCATGTAAGCAATGCATGCATGGCATGTTTAGAAGCTAAGGCATTAAAGCAAGTGAGGAGCATAGCACTATAGGCATACAATACTAAGCCTAAATGACCAAACCAAAACAGTGGTTGAAATATACTAAGATCAAGGCATATAACACAAAGAAAATATGTACGTTTGATGGCTCGCCAACAAGGCATGAAGACATAACTCTCAAACACATTGGAGGAGTGGAAAATGTGAGAGTGTGGCAATGACATATGCGGTGAAATTACATGCCAAGTGAAGCCATATCATGCAAATAGCTCAAATTATGCATGCCAAGAGGCTTGAAATACAAAGCTAGTCAAGGGCTTTACACTACAACCATACTAAGCAATGCTCAAATGGCCTTAAGCACTCAAAACAGACCTAAGGCAGGTCAAGATGGTGGCAAAAACATGCTAGACTTGCAACATAGATGGCAAGAAAGATAGGCTCCCCGTATTAGCTCACAAACAAGGCACAAGGGCACAACTCTTAAACACAATGAAAGAGTGAGAAACATGAGAGTATGGCAGAAATATAAGCTCTGAAATTACCTACCAAATGATGCCATATCATGCACACATCACAAATATAGCATGCTACGAGCCTCAAAACTCAAGACTAGTGAAGCCATTTACACTATAGCTATACAAAGCAAGCCCCAAGATGACTCAAAACTGTCCTAAAGCATGTAAAAATAATGCCAAAACATGCATGGAGTATAGCCAAGACAAGCTAGCATGAAGGGCCAAAACAGCGAGTACACTAGGCTAATGGGCAAGATTGCACTACAAGTGTCAAAACCAAGCAAGAGATGACTCCACCAACCAAAATTAGAGTTATGACATGGAAAATAATGGCTAAAAACATGCTTGAACTAAGCAAATTCAAGGCACAAAGACATGCTACTTTGCAAGGCTACAAGTAGGATTACACTACAAGTGCAATAAGCATGCAAGAGGTGACCATGACTGCCAAAAAAGAGTTAAGGAAGGTCTGAAAAGTCACAAAAATGAGCCTAAACAAAGCCACAAAGAAACATATGCTCTTTTGGAGGGCCATCAACACATGCAATCAAGAGAAGAGGAGGGGAACCACCCCCACCCATTTGGGACCTCAAAACCACATTTCTACCACTAAATTTCCTGATTTTCAGTGGTGAGAAGGCCAAAAAGAGATGGTCTCAAAGGCCTTAAAAGATGGCACAAAACAAGGCAAAACAAGCTACCAAAGGGGGTAAACCACCCCTAACTCAAACAAAGCCTTAAACAACCATTTTAAACACTTCAAAACAAGACTTTTTTCAGTTTAGAGCTAATCCTAAAATAGCATGAAAAGGTGGTTAAAATTGTGTACAAAAATAAGCTTAAAAGAGGGAGATGCTCACCCTTGAAGAACCTCAGCAAAACAACAGCTTCTTTAGCCCAAAACTAGCTTGTAGAACTCAAATATCACTCCCAAGAACCTCATCTCAATGATGGTGGTGTTTGATCAAGAGTTCCTTTGCAAATCCACCAAGAAATCCCACTTTCAAACACTTTAAGCACAAAAATATATAGAGAGAGAGGGAATTCTAGGGAGAGAGTAGATTTGTTGCTCCAAAAAATCTGAACCTTTGTAAAGGGGGAGAGAGCTCCCCTTGTATAGAATATGCAAGCCAAAGCTTGCTTGAATGATGCATTCTGTGCCTAATAGCTGGCACAGCTGGCAGCAAAAATATCCGCAAAAGCAGAAAAAAGGCCGTAGACCACTTAAAGTGGTCGACCGACCACCCACCCTAGTCAACCGACCACCTTAGGTGGTCGACAGAGGAGAAAACTGGCTGGCAGGGGGGGAAAGGTGGTCTACATAAAGAGAAGAAGGTGGTGGCAGGCTGTAGACCACTTAGGCTGGTCGACCGACCACCCACCCTAGCTGACTGACCACCAAAAGTGGTCTACAGGGGAGAAAACTGGTCTACACCCCTGTTCCACCCTCCAGGTAAGGGGTAACAAGGTTTGGTTCAAAAACAAACCAAAAAGGAAGAAAAACAAGAGTCCGCAAGACAAGGCACTCAGCCGGAAGCCCCGAAACTAGTCTACGGGCCACTCCAAGTGGCCTACGACAGGGAAGGGTAGCCTACGGCTATAAAAAGTGGCCTACAGGCCTTTGTTTCCCTCTAGGCAAAGGCAGCAAGGCATTGTCCAAAAACCAGGCCAAGAGGAGAAAGTTAAGAGGTCCCGAGACAAGGCGTGCAGCCGAAGGCTCTGGAAACTCAAAACGAGCACAAACATGCACAATCACCGAGTGCACAGATGATGACGTCTGAGTCTTATGGTCGGTCAAAAATGGGGCGTCTACACTATGCCCCAAGTTTATTGCTTTGATCTAACTGTTCAAGTTTTCTTCTTGAATATAATAAAAGAAACTTTGATGTATATCGAGATTTGGATAACTTTTTATTGAAATCAATGAAATTGAAGTTGTGGGCACTGAAAGTTTTCCTTTTGGTCCAAAAATGGTCTAAGTTGTAAAAAGATTAATTTGAACAAAATCAACTTTTATTAAAACTTTTCAAAACCGGTTTCGATAAGGATCACAACTTGACACACATGAGATCTATCCTCGAGATGTACAACCCTGAATCCAGAAATGAAAGATTGCCCCTAGACTGAGTAGCACTGCTCAGCACTGTAGCCAGCTTTTCTCTCAGAGCGAGGACCACAACCGAAATTTCAGATAATGAGTGGACAAAGATGCCTTGATCAAACACATGGACATAGTTGATTTGGAAGTGTTTACTGCCAAATTTCGAGATGAAATTGCCTATGTATCCCGAAGATGGGAATCAAGCCTTACGTAGTTTGGTGCGGGTTCACTCGGGACTCTCCTTTTGCGCTCTAACTTTTGCCAAGGCCGCCCTTTCTAGGTTTTCAACCTTGCGAGCTCAGTTTTTATTTTTTCTAATTTTTTTGTGCTCTAACTTTTGCCTAGGTCGCCTTTTCGGGTATTCGGCCTAGCGAGCCTCTCAGGGATAGTATTTCTTCAACTTGTCGCTGTTGATTGGTTGACAGAATTCTAGGCCATCTAGGTCCATAAGAATGACAGTTCCACCTGACCAAATTGATTTGATGATAAGGGCCAGTCCAATTGGATCTGAACTTGCCCCTAGGGTCATGAATGGGAGCTCGGTTGTCTTTGAGCACCAAATCCCCCTCCTTAAGATTTTGAAACTTAACTTTCTTGTTAAAATCCCTAGCAATCCTACGCTGATATCCATGAACATGGTACAGTGCTTTTAGCCTTCTCTTATCAAACAACATCAGTTCTTCGAACCTACTCTGCTGCCAGTCCACTTCTACTAGTTAGTCCTCAGCCATAACCCGCAGCGACGGAACCTCTATTTCAATTGGCAGAACACCTTTCATCCCATAAACTAGAGAATACGGAGTTGCCCCAGTAGATGTCCGATCAAAGTCCTATAGCCTCAGAGAGTAAATGGAAATTTGTTTGGCCAGTCCCTGTAAGTCTCAACTATTTTTTACAAAATGTACTTGATATTCTTCTTGGCGGCCTCAACAGCTCTGTTGGTTTGCGGCTGGTATGTAGATGACTTATGAAAAGCCACGTTGTATTTCTCCAACAAGTCAATCACTTCTTTCTTAAAATGGGAGCCATTGTCTAAAATGATCTCATTCGGGACCCCATAATGACAAATGATGTTATTCCTGATGAACTTGGCTACATGCGACGCTTTCAGCACTACATAGGATTGGGCTTCGACCCACTTTGTAAAATAATCTATTGCCACCAGGATATACTCATGCCCATTCGAGCCTTTCGGTGTAACTGCCCTAATAACATCAATTCCCCAGACTGAAAAAAGCCATGGTGAAGTCATGTTGTACAGCTTCGATGGCGGGATATTCATGCGATTTGCATGGATTTGGCATTTGTGGCATCATCGAACAAAACCAATGCAATCCTCCTCCATGGTTGACCAATAGTAACCTTGCCTAAGAATCTTCCGGGCTAGCATTACCCCGCTCATGTGTGTTCCACACTCTCCCCCATGGATGGCCTCCATTAGGCGCTTTGACTTCTCTGCATCGACGCATAACTTGTGCATTCCCAAATGGCCTTGTTTGTACAACTTACCCTCGCAGATGATAAACTGAATGGCCATCCACCGTATTTCCCTTTTATCTTTAGCATTTGCCTCTAGTGGATAAGCTTCTTTTTCCAAGAAGTTCCAGATATCATAATACCAGGGGTTTTGATCTGGTATTTTATCTATTGCGGCGATCAACTCATAGGCCGGCGCATATTCCTGTTCAATAATGATCAGACGCATCCGAACTCCAAAAGGGATGCCTATCATTGATGATAGAGTTGATAAGGCGTCAGCGAACCTGTTGTTCTCTCTTAGAAAATGAGCGAAGGTTAGCTTTTCAAACCTAGGAATCAGAACATCCAGGGTCTGGTGATAGATCTTCATCTTTTGTTCTTTGACTTTCCAGTCTCCTTTTGCTTGAGACACAACTAGGTTCGAGTCCCCAATAACGTCCAACCTTTTTGTCCCTAGTTCTAGGGCGGCTTCTAAACCAGCGATACACGCCTCGTATTCTGCTTCGTTGTTAGATACTTTGAATCGGAGTTTGAAGGCTAAGGGTATATGGGAATTGTCGGGTGCTATCAGCAACACCCCTATCCCATAACCGTATTGGTTAGATGCTCTGCCAAAGTACATTGTCCAGATCTCTTCTTCGACTTGCAGAATAGCCTTATCTAGGAATAGGTATTCTATTGCTTCGTCCCCTTCCACTGGGTGATTTTCCAGGAACTCAGCTACCGCTCTCCCCTTGACAAACTTGCGAGTCACACTCTTCAAATTAAATTCGGAGAGGAGAAGCAACCAACGGGCTAGCCTACCTGTAAGCACTGATTTCTTGAAGAGATATTTGATGGGATCTAATCTCGAAACCAGAATTACAAAATGAGCCAACAGGTAGTGCCTTAACTTCCTGGTGGCCCATACCAAAGCTAAGCAAGCCTTTTCCAGCGGCGTGTAGCGGGTCTCATAGTCCAGCATCTTCTTGTTTAGGTAATAGATGGCTTTCTCCATTCTATCCTCAGATTCCTGTGCAAGCATGCAACCCATATTTGTGTCGGTGACTGATAGGTACAGAATCAACGGCTTCCCGACTTTGGTGGCGATAACACAGGTGGATTTTGTAGGTATTGCTTGATCTGCTCAAAAGCAAACTGACATCGGTCATTCCATCGGAATTTCTTTCCTTTCTTCAGGAGACCAAATAGTAGTTCACAAGTTAAGGTTAATTTTGCAATAAACCGTCTTATGAATTACACTTTACCCAGAAAGCCTCGCACCTCCTTTTCAGTCCTTGGTGGTGGCATTTCTAAGATGTCCATGATTTTGGAAGGATCTATTTCGAGGCCTCTTTGTGTGATCAGGAAACCCAACATTTTCCCTGCTGTTACACCAAAAGTGCACTTCTATGGATTCAGCCTCAACCGATATTCTCTGATCCATTGGAAGAATTTTTTTAAGACGGTGTAGTGGCCCTCTCTTTCCTTAAACTTAACAATCATGTCGTCCACGTACACCTCAACCTCTTTGTGGATCATATCATGTAGAATTATGGTTGCAGCACGTTGATAAGTGGCCCCGGCATTCTTCAACCCAAACGGCATCACGTTGTAGTAGTAGGTTCCCCATAGCGTGGTGAAAGCAGTCTTCTCTCTGTCCTCGGGTGCCATCAGAATCTGGTTATACCTGGAAAATCCATCCACAAAGGAGAGTAGTGCATGGCCTGCAGTGAAGTCCACCAATTCGTCGATGTGTGGTAGAGGAAAATCGTCTTTCGAACTGGCTCTGTTCAGATCTCTGAAGTTGACACACACCCGAATTTTGCCATCTTTCTTCGGCACTAGAACAATGTTGGCTAACCAAGTCGGATATTCAGAAACTAGAAAGAACCCTACATCTATCTGTTTGGTGACCTCTTCCTTAATCTTCAAAGCCCAATCCGGGCATATTCTCCGAAGCTTCTACTTCACGGGTCGGGCATCGGGGTCAAGAGGGATTCGATATTGTACAATCTCAGGATCGATTCCAGGAATGTCTTCGTAGGACCACGTGAAAATATCTTTGAAATCTTTTAATAAAGCGACTAAGCGCTCGCGCTCCTCCAAGACAACGTAGACCCGATTTGGACTAGACACGGATCCTTCTCAGTACCCACATTAATTGAAATGATTTCATCAACAATGGGTTTTACAAACCTCTCATCCTCTCGATCAATCAAATGTTTCAAAATCAGAGAAATTCCTTCCTCGTCGTTTTTGTCAAAATTTTGAAAATCATGATCAATGCAATACACAAGTGGCATAGAGAAGTACTCAAAAACTGCTGCGGCATTCTCATTCAAAAGATCCAGCTCATCCAATTCGTCAGTTACAACCGACTCAAAAGAAAAGGAGAAAGACGACCTGGACAAAACAACGGTATCCGGGTTATCAACCCCAGGAATACTGGACTTAGACTCAGACCCAGAGGAACCGGAATCTGATTCCGACTCCACAGATTCTATGGAATTAGATTTTGGCTCACTACCTAATTCAGAACTACTGGATAGAAAACCATCCTCCAGCTGCCAAGTGAGGGACGGTGCATTAGATGCATCCAGAATACCACCGGAAGGGTCCACACCTGATTGGTCTTCGATCATGGAAACGGTTAGGTCATTCCCCAAGCTCTCCAGGTTGATCTGAGGATCCGAAAGGAGACATGCCAGCGTTGCTCCTACCTCAAGTTCACTGCTGTTGAACTCACTTTCTGTGCTCTGTTCAGCCTCCACAGTTAATTCAGTTTGTTCCTCTATGGGTTCACCCTCTTACAGCTGTAGGTTGAAGAAAATCTTGAAGCCGGGTAGACGCCGCTTCTTTGAATTCAACTATGGCTCAAGAAAGCCGCAAAATGGGAAATCTTCTCCCTTCCAAACAAAGTGGCCGTTCAGAGTTCCTTGAATTGGTCTATGCACAAGTTCATAGTGCTTCCCACTTTGCTTAGCTTTGGCTCTTCCTTCTATTTCCTTCTCTTTCTGAACCCAATCCTTTTTGGTAAGCATGTAGCCAAGGCCAAAGGTATGTGGGTTATGCGGCACATTGGCCAGTGCAGTAACGCCCTTCCGGCCGCTCTTTTCTAATCCTATCTCGGGTATATGTTGTAACTTGTTCATGAGGTAGATTGATTGAGCACTGACGTACAACACCTCATCAATAGCCAAGATATTTTGCACTACCTGGGCCTTAGCTAAGGTAAACCCAGACAAGAAAACATCCTTATCACCATGTACAATCTCCAGTATTGGTGTAGTAGCCTCAGGCGGAGGATGTATAGATGAATTTCCAAACACAATGGCCACCCCCTTCCCATGGGGGTACTTTAACATCTGATAAAGAGTGGAAGAAATAGCTTTCACTTGGTGCAGCCACAGTGTCCAAGGAGTAAGTTGAAAATGAAAGGAACGTCCAGGATATGAAACTCAATATCCTGTTGTGCTGGGCCAACTTGTACTCTAACTTGTATTGTTCCCATCACCTCTCTACTTGTATTGTCGTAAGCGCGGATCACTTGGGTCGTTGGTACAAAATCCACTGGCTTCAAGCCAATAGCATAGGTTGTGCGAGACGGACAAACATTGATTGTAGACCCAGTGTTAACCAATACAACCGGCACCCACTTCTCTCTACACTCAACTGAGATGTACAACGGTTTGTTATGTGTAGAGCCTTCAGGCGGCAATTCCTTATCTAAGAAGGTCAAAGTAGGCGAAGCATCTCCCGGGAAGACAAGTCCCACTAGTTGCTTAGGGGTTGTGTCAATAGATAGTTTGGCCTTATCCATTGCTGACAATACAGCTTGTCAGTGCACGCGCGAAGCCATAAGCAACCCCTAGATAGATGTCTGCTTGGATTTTCTTTAACTGTTTCAGCACAGCCTCTTCCTCTAACGATTTTTCTCTCTGTTCTTCAGCTTCCTTGTCCTTTTCGGATGCTTCGGGTTGGTCTAAGTGTGGGGGCTTGAAGTACCGTCCACTTCTAGTCATATGATCCACCTCCTCAGAATACCAAGTGTCATCTGGTAGGTCTTGGCCCCAATCTTCATCAGTGTGGGTAAGATGCAGATCATCATCTTCCTACCATACTCCTTCGGCAACCGACAGGCAATTATCTTGTTCCGTCGTGATTACTCTTACATCACAGTCATCCCCCGCAGGGTGTTTGGCTTTTCCAGCTTTCTGACTATTCTCATACGTTTCCTGTTCAAACTGCTTCAGTGCGGCCTCTTGTTCAGTGTCCACAGTACTTATGACACCCATTTCTTGAGCGGAATTCTTAATATCAACGTTTTCCGGCAACTTCCCCTTGTCTTCGGCCCTTCCGGCCTTCGTAACAGTTCCTGCTTTTGGCTTTTCCAATTTTGGCTGAAGTACCTCATCCATATCAGGTTCATCACTGAGCCACCCAGAGTTGTCTGTCGACCCGTTCAGATCGAACCAGTTAATGTGCATATCTCCCCGAATCTTGTTCATCGAAGAACTACAGATTGTTGATGTCTTCCTCCAGGTCAGCTAGGTCATCTAATCCCTGACTTGGGCCATCCTCCCAGACCACACTAACCTTTATTCCTGTCAGTAACTCCACCTCTAGTTTAGCCTGATTGGTCGGCACAATATAACAGCTAGGGTCGTACATCCCATCAGATAAATCCACGGAGCGGTCAGGCACTGAAATGTCATTCCCATTCTCCACCAAGGCTACCCTACCTTCATCTACCACGGTCACCACCAAAGGTTTAGGTTGAGATGTGGACGCGGTCAACATGCACAAATCTGTGCTTTCCGGGATGAACAGTGTTGGCTTGGGTAGGCGGGAAGGGGTGATATATCTACTGGGGTCATAAGGGACGGCCAGTGTATGGATGAGGTTTATTTGTCGAGGTGGAAGGGCTTAGTTATGTGGTGGGAGAGATTTTGTAGTGACATTAGGTTTTTCGGGGGATGCTATCACCTTGTTGTCAATGAGGTCTTGAATCTCATGACGTAAACTAAAGCATTGATCAGTATCATGACCATGATGTTGGTGAAAGGTACAGTATTTGGCCGGGGTTATGTTTCGGGGCGAGAGGATCGGGCAATAGGCGTTGTTCTAACGGCTTCAGATGCCCTTTTCTGATCAGGACCCTCAGGGCCGCAGATAGAGACATGTAGAGTGGGTTGAAAACCCTCTGGCCTCAAGCTTGATGGCTTGAGGTTTGGGAAGTGGTATTGGGCATATTGGCAAAGGGGTTGGTAGTCTTGGGTGCGGTGGTGAGCATGCTCACATTTGAAGGCCTTGCAGCTACACTACCGCTAGTAGTCGCATTGGAACTGCGTGTGACAGCCCTCTAGGGCTGCTCCTTCTCATCATTGATCAAACCCTGTCTCATTGCATCCTCAATGTGAACTCCTATCTCGTGGAGATCAGCGAATGTGAACAAAGGCAAGACAATCATTTTCTGCAGTAATTTCCCCTACAGGTTGTGGACTATCATTCTGATTTGGTCTTTCTCAGATGGCCGAGTTGTTATCATTGAGGACTTGGCCCTCCACCGGGTCACAAAATTCGAGAAGCCCTCCTTTGGCTCTTGACGGGTTGCTTCGAGATCACGAGTAGTGACCTCGATCTGGGTCTTATAGAAGTATTACGCTATAAAGGCCTCGGCCATCTCATCCTAGCTCCGTTTCACAAAGTCTTTTAGCTTGGCGTACCAAATGGCCACTATACCCGACAGGGTCCGGCCAAAGAGTGAGACTTTCTGGAGTCTAGACAAGCCTATAGGCCGCAAAATATCTGAAAAGAGCCGCAAGTGGACCATAGGATCCCCTGAACCATCAAAATGGTCTATATGTGGCATCTTGAATCTGTCCGGCAAGGTCACTGCTGAATTAGTATAACCATCCTCTATATCTAGGATTGTATTCATACCCTGTGCCCGCTTGAAGAGCTTTTCTAGCTTGTTGAATTTCAAAGCAGTAGGGTTGACCTCAAACTCAAAGGGGGACTCCGTTTGGTATATCGGTGCTTTGGAGGTCTGGGACGGAATCGGATCCACTGGGATTCCCGCATTTTCTTGGACATTAGCTGTGGAAGCAGTAGCTCCGGGTACTGGAAGGTTTGCAGGAGGTGGATGGGATGCAGAGGCCGCTGCCTATTGCGGCTGTTGTTGCTGCAGCCTAGCGATCAACTCAGCCTACTGGGCTGCAATTTCTGCTTGGCGGGTAGTGACTTCCGCTTGGCGGGCAACATCTATCTGCATGTTCTCAATAGTCTGCTGGAGGTTACGAAGCAAGTCTTCCATTCCGGCTGGATACTGAGCCATTTGAACAGGTGAATACTCTCTTACTAAAGTGGAAGCAGAAAACTGTCCCTGATTGGATGTGGGTGTTTGTTAAACTAGTGAGTTGTGCCGAACTCTTCTCCGTCTTGTAACCGGCGAGAGCGAAGCAAACACTGGCTGTCCTCTTACAAGATCCCCGGATTGGTAAAGTCGCCTTACTCGGGTCCAGAGCGCTTGGGGGGTAATAGACTCGTCTGAAGTAATGGTGTAAAACTACCTTGCAAAAAGAAATAAAGCAAAAAGAAACAAAAATCAGAAACCGCACAACACCTCGGCTCAGACGAAAAACACATGTAGTTGCAATCATAAGTTGGACAACTGTACTCAAACACTAATTTCTGCCCCAAAACTGATACCCAGACTTGTAACTGATACATACATTCCTACAGAGTTTCACTCTAAAAGCACATATCAAGCAAGTGAGAGCCAAAAACAACCCTATGATAGGGTAGGGTTACCCTGTCCTAATTTCGTCAGGAACTAGGGGTTCACTACGCAAACAAGCAGTTTCAAACAATTCCTGCATTCGGGTGAGCAACCTGTCCTAGTTTGGAACAGTCTTTATGATTTTCGATATGCAATTAGGCCGATTGGTCAAAAAGGGTACCTCAGCAAGACCACCTAATATACCTCTTGCTCCTAACACTGAGAAGTGAAAGGAGAATCAAAAGGTACTGCGGTAGTCCAGATCCAAGGGTTGTGTTCCCATCATGGCAGAGCCCGCAACTGGTCAGCCTTTTAGCAAGCTTTTCCAAGCGAGCCTCCGGTAAACCGTTCAGGAATAGCAGATGGCAAACACTGTGACTTAAGTACACTGATGCAAACGCAAATGCAAAGAAACACAAATGTAGATAAAATAACATATCATGAGTTCAAGTCAAATTCTCTAAGTCCCTAACAGAGTTGCCAGAAACTTTGGCTCGCCTTTTTTCGCACCCCGCCTTTCGGAAAGGGTTTAGAAAAGAAGGCATCACAATTCGAACTCCCGCGGTTATGAATCTAGTCTCACAAGTGCAATGTGAAACTGATAAACACCAAAGAGTCCAAATTCGGCAAATCTTTTTGAAAAATCGATTTTCAATCAAATAATGCCAAAATTGGACTGCTTTGCCAGATACAGAGTTGCCACTTGTAGACAGCCCATTTTTGACCGTCCTCATGACTTGGACATCATCGTTTGAACACTCGATGATCATCCATGTTCGTGTTTGTTTTGAGTTCCCGGAGGTGTCGGCCGCACGCCTTGCCTCAAGATCTCTCAACTTGTTTGTTTTGTGCTTGGTTGTGGACCAAACACTTGTGTTTTTCCTTCTGAGGGAAGATGGTGGCTTGTTGACCATCCCCTCAATCCATCGGCCAAGGCATGAAGCCATCGGCCTTGTTTTCTTGCCATCAGCCAAAAGTGTTGGCCGATCGGCACTCTTTTTAGTCGATCGGCCCTTGTGTTGGTCGATCGACCTTGTATTTTGGCTGAGCCCTGTTCATTTGCTTTATGCAGATATTTTATGCCAGTTGTCATAGCTGGCATGCACAATTCACATCCTCCATACACGTGTATAGAGGAAATTGAACCTTGTTTTAGCTTGCTTAGGAAGCTTTGGAATTAGAATTCTATAAGCAGGGAGCTCCTCCTCCCTTTTCAGAGGTTTTGGAATTTTGAGATAGAAGTTCTATATCTATCTCTCTCCATATTTCCTCTCTCTCTATATTTATGTGTGTGTTTTTCCTCTAAAGTGTCTTTCGTTCACACTTTTGCACTAGAGCACCTAGTAGAACACCATCCTTGGTTGCTAAGGTGCTAGGGAGTTGGTGTTAGAGTTCTTGAGGTGGTTTAGGCCTGGAAAACCTGCTGGAGCTTTGTTCTTGAAGGTGTTCTTCAAGGGTGAGCAAACTTGCTTTTAAACCCCCATTCTTGCTTAAGATTTTAGACCTATTTGGTTATTGTTTTAAGCTTAACTCTTAACTAATAAAAGCTCTGATTTTTGTTGCTTTAGATCTTTGTTTAAGGTCACTTTTTGGTTAGGGGTCATCTCCTCCCTCTTAGGCCTTGTTAAGCCTTGTTTTAAGCCATCCCTTTTGGCCCTTGTTCTTAGCTTTGCATGACCTTTCTACCACTGAAATCCAGAGGATTTTTAGTGGTGAAAAGGTAGTTTTGAGGTCCCAAAAAGGAGAGGGTCATCCCCTCTCCTTGTTGTCTTGTATGCTAGTATAAATGACTTATATTGGTAGCATGTTTGCTTAGCTTGTTTTAGCTTCATTTCAGCATGTATTAGGCTTTGTTTTGCCATGATACAATAGTATTTTTTCTTGGTTTTGTCACTCCATGTATGCCTAATACACTTGTAGTGTAAATCACACAAACTAGTCTTATATGCTTCATGTTTGAGCATGTCTTTCTAACTTATGTTGACTCCATTTTAGTGGGTTTTTGGTGTTGTTTTAGCATGCCATGACTCTATTTTGGGTGGGTTTAGTTGGCTCTTACATGCTTCATGTACTTGTCTTGCAATCCTCTCATTTGCCTCAACATGCATCATGCCTTGACATGTCATTCTAGCATGCTTTTGGCTTAAATTCAAGAAGCTTTTGTCCATGTTTTAGCATGCTCTAGCTCTGATTTGTGTTGTTTTAGTCATGTATGACTTGCTTTGTATAGCCATAAGGCATTCTAGCTTGTTAGCTTTGAGTGTCCAAGTCACTAGCATGCTTTATTTGGACTATTATCATGATTTGGCATCATTTGAAATGTTATTTCAGTCCATGTTTCATGCTCATATACTTACAATTACCACTCCTTTAATGCTTTAAAGAGTTGTTGTCTTATGCCTCATGAATGGACCATTGCGTATGCCTCCATATATAGGTCTTTGGGATGCCATCTAAGTGGGTTTTTGGGTTTATTTTGACATACCATAACTCTGATTTTATTGGTTTAATTCATGCCATGTTTGGTTTTGATAGGTGTAGTATAACACCCCTTTTGTAGTCTTGCATGCCTCATGCTTTTGGACTTTTGTTCTAGCTTGTGTTGGCTAGTTTCAAGCTTGTTTTTGGTCTTGTCTTGACCTGCCTTGGGACTGTTTTGAGTGCCCTTGGCCCTTTGGGGCTTGCCTTGTATGGCCATGGTTTGAATCCCTTGGCTAGTTTCAAGTTTTGGGCTTTCTTGCATGATTTGCTTGCTTTATTTGGTTGGTTTGGCACCTTTCCATGCATGATTTCAGAGCTTACCATGCTTGTAACATGTCCATATTTGTCCCCTTTTAAGTGTTCTTGAAAGTTTCCCTCCCATGCCTAGGTGATAGGCCATCACATGTGCATGTTCGTATGTGCTTTTGTCTATTATTTCTTAGCATTTTGGCCACTGATTTGGGCATGTTTGAGAGCTGTCCATTTTAGTTTAAGCCCATATTCGCATGTTGTTGCATGCTTGCCTCGCATGTTGTTGCATGCTTGTTGCATACTTGGCACATTACATGTTGTTACATGCTAATTCCACTACATGTTGTCACATGCTTGCTAATTGACATGTTGTTGCATGCTCATCCATCTTGCATACTTGTTAGATCACATGTTGTCACATGCTTGTTGTTGGTATTGTTGTCACATACCTATGCCTTGCATCTTTACATGTTTAGGTTGTATGCCTATTCCATATTAGTTGCATTTCATGATATTGTTGCACACTTGTTGCATGCTTGAGTTGTTTGCATGCTTGTTTGCATGCTTGCTTGCATGCTTAGGTTGCATCGCATCATGTGTGCATTGCCTTGCCTCTTGATCACACATGATAGAGGTTAAGGTCCCTTATGTGTTTTGTGCATTTCATTTGATATTGAATTGCACACTTCGCTCCTTTGGCCATCATGCATTGAAATGCGTGATTGGTGGTCCGAGGGTCAAGAGCTACACACCTTTGAGTCTCAAACATGATAAGGGGTGTAACTGCAAACATTGTCTTGTAAATGTATTGCCATGCTCTGTTTGTCCTCTGCTGCAGCAAAAAGAGCATTTTGCAGGAAGGAATGGCCGATTGGCTACAAGTGTTTGGCCGATGGCTTCACATGTGGTCGATGACCCCTATTTCTTGGCCGATGACCATGATTTTTGGCCGATGGCCTCCCACAGTGCCCATGGGGTGAATCAGAAGTGTGTTGGGAATTTTCACACTTTGCAGAGGTACAGAGAAGTGCAAACAGAGGCAAATAAGACATGGCAACGGATTTCTGAGCGAAGCCAACCAAGCATGCATTTGTTCCTCTTCCCGAGGCTGCTTTACTGTTTTCATAGCTCAATTAATTTGTTTAATTAGTTAAGAGTTGTGTAATAATTAATTAGCTCGTTAGTTAGTTAATTAGTTGATTTGTATTATTCTTTCGGTCCCTCCGTCGAGAGGGCGCAATTGTTGTAATAAGCGTGCGTGTGTGTGATGCATGTCTTCCAACCCCACTTATTTCTCCCTTTTACTTAACCGCTTACGATGGTTAGTTTTAGGGCATGCTTCGATTAGCATACTTATGCTCGCATGTTTGCATTCATTCATCAGTATTGCATGCACCAGGCTCGTCGCATCATACTAACTGCATTGTATTTCAATTACTACTTGAATACACGATTATCAAATATTGCATCTCACATGCCATTTTAGAATAGCCGAGCCTATTTCTAGTTGCATTTTACATGTGTTACATTAGCCATCTTAACATGAGCTAGGATCATATATTGATTACTAACTGGTTTTTTGTTTTGGCTCGGAGTACACTGTAAGTGTTTATGCTTTAGAATCTTGCATGTGTGTAAGTGTTGCCATGACAGCATGCTTGCCATGAGATTAATTGATTACGTGATATAACTGCCTAAATGCCTGTGGGTGAAGGTTGGATTACGTGAATTGGAACGATTCATTGAAATCCGTGTTTTAGCCTACTTGCGAGTAGCAAACTTCAAACCATTTCCAAACAAATGGATATGCGGTGCTTTGTTCCAAATTAGGCGATCTAGTCTGTACTTGTGTGTTGTGCGCATCACATAGTAATTCTAGCTAATTAACCGGAATAAGAACACATGTGTTTTCAAAAACAAGATATCATGTTTAGTACAGGTCGATCTTTGATAGAGCGAGCAGGGGTGCTCATAGATGACCTTCCCCAATCGTACCCAAGTTCTTGAGCCGAGGCAACTTTGGTGATGACAGACACGTGGCCTTAGGCAACGAGTCAGGGTTTCCTAAATTTCCCCAAAAACAAAATATTTAGGTGGCGACTCTGTATCTGGCAAAGCAGTCCATATTTGGCACTTCTTTCTTAAAAATCAGTTTTCGAAAATGATTTGCCGGATTTGGACTCTTTGGTGATTTATCGGTCTTGCATCGCATTTTGCAAGATTAGATTCAGAACCGTGACATCGAGTCCGAACTGTAGTATGCTAGAGAACAAAATGAGATCTTCTCGGGAGTCCTTGGGGCGCATCTATAGTTTCTGGCGACTCTGCTGGGGAGTTAGAGAACTTGACTCGAACTCATGATATCTTGTTTTGACTACACTTATGTGTTTCTTTGCATTGCATTTGCATTGGTGCGCCTAGGACACCGTGTTTGCCGTATGCTATTCCTGAGCTATTTGCTGGAGGCTCGCTTTGAGAAGCGTACCATAAGGCTGACCGATGCGGGCTCTGCCACGATGGAAGACAAACCTCGGTTTTTACTGAGCACTCTTTTTGACCATTCGACCTGGGTGCATATCGGAATCCATAGTGACTATTCCAAACTAGGACAGGTTGCTTACCCGATTTTAGGTTGTTTGAAACCGCTGTGTGCGTAGTGAAACCCTAGCTCCTGACAAAATAGGACAGGGAAACCCTACCCCAACATAGGGATGTTTTGGCTCTCATTTGCTTGCTATGTGCTTTTAGAGTGCGTCTCTACAGGAATGCACGTATCAGTTTGCAAAGTCTGGGTATCAGGCCTGAGGGCATCGGAATTTTGGGAATCAGTTTTACCTGAGGATATCGATTTACAGGCAGAATTTTGGGGCAGAATTCAGTATAGAGTGCAGTTATTCAGCTATGCTCAAATCTGTTCTGTTGAAATTGGGCTGAGATGGTGTATGTTTTCTCTCTTGCTAGGTAGTCTTGGTACCATAGCTTCAGAAGGCTCCAATATCCCCCGGGTACATTGGACTTGTGTTGATAGACTTTGTCAGGTCAGAGATTCAGTTTAAGAGCAGCTGGTATTTTCCTTTGCTGAGGCAAGGCAGAGAAAGGCCAATCAAGGCTCACTAGTTCATCTGATCCGTTAGTCACCAGTTACATCACCTCTGTTCAGTTCAGCAGACTCGTGATGACGCAGAATTCATAAGAAATTGTGGTCATGCAGCAGCATTAAACCAGGAATCGCCATGCAGGGTGAGAGCCGATGTTGAAATACAACGCCCGCCCAGGCCACCTGCCGCACGCCCAATCTGGAAACCCCAATTATTCCAAACCTGTGAGCCCACCACTTTTGAGCTGATGGGAATGATCGGCGATCTTCAGAGATCTGTGGCTGATCTAGCCTTTGGAATGTTGGCTCTGCCATCGATCATATCACACGCTGAGAACTTCATGCCGGAAGAGCCCCCGCTATTGGGGCGAATTGTAATTGAACTCAGCCAACCTGAAGCCCTCCCAAGTTTTGGCTATGATATGTCGACAACAACAGGGCTTCGCACTAATATGGCAACCCAAACCTTCGACCAAGTTGAGGTGAGTGGTAAGAAAAGGTGGAGGTGGACACTGATCCCTATGAACAACTTCTGCAGGCTGTTGAGGCTTTGAAAGCCGGGGGACTGTATAAACAGCAAGTGCTCGCAGTTATTGCAAAAACTGTGGATGATACCTTTGTCACTCAGAACGAGGGCAGTTCAAGCCAAGGGGAAAATCGGGAGAAGGGCCGTCATACCAGAACCGTTCCTTCCAACCCTAATCCTGCACCCAGGAAAGATCAGCAGACCAAGCCAGCACCTGCTGACCCCTTTGCTGGTGCATCCAGCAAAAATCCACAAACCTCGAAGTATTTACCCCGAGGTCGCAGGGTCTTCCATGCCCTCTATATGCCTTTGTCTAAAGCTCTTCAAATCCTTGCTGAAAAGGGGCATCTCAAACCCCTCGAGCCTCGGCCTCTCCCTAGTCGTCTTCCATCTAGTCATGACGCTACCCAGTACTGTGCGTACCATCAACAAACCGATCATGGCACCGACAATTGCTTCCGTCTTTGCCACGAAGTACAGGATTTGTTTGACAACAGGGTCGTCCTCCCACCAAGCTCAGCAAAGTCTATCATCATTGGATCAGTGAACTTGGAGGATAATATGATGTGATCAGGGGATGAACCACCTGCGGACGGCACTCAGTTTACTTCAGATATGGCGTATGGCACGCACTATTTTGAGCATTTGCGAATGCTAGTTTTTGTACTTTCTGACTTGGGTATTCGGTCAGTTTTGTTGTCTTGTAAATAGTCAGTCTTTTTGTACTATGTCAGTTGGGTCTGTCTTGTTGTATCGAGTCAGTCCTGTTGTACAGAAGTTGGGTGATTCCGGGGGTGTTACCTCGGACATCACTATTTTGTTTTGTGTTTGTCTTTTCGCTTTCTTTTGAGTCTGTTTCTGTTATGGAGCCAGTTGTGCCAATAGACCTGAATGAAACAGCAGTGATTTTCACACTCTTGTGTTTGCTTCTGCCTTGTGCCAGTTGTGCCAGAAGTTCTGAATGAGATGGCAGTATTTGACTAAAACTGTGTCTTTTCTGTGCCTTTAAGTCATTGCATTGACCTAAGTTTTTCAAAACCTTTTGAACATTGTGACGAAAACGAAAAGGGAGGAATTCTTCGGGATTTGCAAAACTTGATCAATTGAGAGAAAGAGAGGCGTGCTAAGCCCTTAATGAATGAAATCATGTTTGTTAATGTGAGTACTGAGAAGGATCCTGGCTTGATCCAGATTGGTTCTACATTGTCTTCAACGCGAGCGATTAGTAGCTTTCTTAAAAGGTTTCAAAAAACATTTTGTGCCGTTTTGCGAAGACATGTGTGGGATCGCTCTTGAGATTGTGCAGCCTAGGATCGCTCCCAGCCTCGAGACTCCACCCCCTTTTGTTCTCAAACCTTGAACTTGGATTCAAAATGTTCAAAGGTCAACCACAATGTAAGGCCTGTGTGGCCGGATCAGAAGCAGCCCATGAACTAGGGGCGAGAAGGTTAGACATCGTCAAAAGAAGCTTGCAAAGCTAGATCAGAAGCACTCCTCGAACTAGGGGCAAAAGATGTCAGATTATGCTCGAAGAGCCAAAGACGGATCATTTCGCAAATCAATGAAGATCGGCAAGAATGCCAAATCCTAGAAGGGAGGAAAGAAGAAAGTATTGCTGAAGGACAACTAAGTTCCTATCCACAACACTAGGGGCAAGTTCAGCCCCCATTGGATGGACTTCTACATCATCAGCAAGCAGCAGCCATTCTTTTGGATTCAGATGGCTTTGAGATCCGAAAACCATTTGACATGGACAAAGCTACACTTTTACCTTTGAGAGGCTCACTGGGCCGAAAACCCGGAAAGGCGACACAGGCAAAAGTTAGAGCAAATAAGAAAAAAGAAAAAGAAAAGACTGAAAAAAGAAGAAAAAGAAAAAATGAAAAAATGAAGAATGAAAAAAGAAAAAGAAAAGAAGAAAAATGAAAAATGAAAAATGAAGAAGAAAAAGAAGAAAAGAATTGAAAATAAAAGAAAAACATAGCTCGTAAGGTTGAAAACCCGGAAGGGCGGCCTTGGCAAAAGTTAGAGCGCAAAAGGAGAGGTTAATACCCGAGTGTACCTTCACCCGAACTATTTAAGGCTTGATTCTCATGTTTGAGATACGTAGGCAACTTCATTCTGAAGTCCAGCCACAAACACTTCCAATTTGATCCTGTCCATGTATTGGTTTTTGATCATCTTTGTCTTCTCTGTATCCGAGAAGTTCAGTTGTGATCGTCACTCTAAGGACTGATTACAATGCGCTGCGGTGCCATTCAGACAAGGGACAACTTCCCGTTTCCATACAATGTGCTGCGATGCCATCCAAACAAGGGGGAACTTTCCATTGCTGTGCAATGTCCTTTGGAACAAGGGGCAATTTTCTATTGTTTTGGATCTGGGGTTGTGTATCTCAAGAGTAAGTTCCATGTTGGTCGAGTAGTGGCTATTTGCAAAAATAGTTTTTGAGAATTTTTACTAAAGTTGACTGATTCTCTCGAAAATTATTCCATTATTTTCCAAAATTGGACCATTTATTGGACCCAAAAAAGGAAAATTTTCAGTGCTCATAGCCTGACTTGCATGATTTCAAATCAAAAAGTTGAACAAGCATGTTAATCTAATTCTCATATTGATTAAAATTGTTTTAGTAGAAAGCCAAAACAAAAAATGGTCAAAATGATGAACTAGGGGCACAGTTGAGTCAGGCTTCCTGTCTTTCCCCATTGTCAACATACTTGCCAAGAAGGGCACTCTATCTGCCAAGGAAGGGCACAACGGAAGCTAACAGAAAAAGGGCTAAAAGCTCTCTCATCCTCCAAGCAGCGAGGTATCAAGCCAAGTGCGAAGCACGAACTGGAATGGATTAAGATATTCCACTCCCTTGTCTGGACAAACCGAATCACGCCCAAACTGCCCAGCAGAACATCGTCAACCGATGCCAGCTGCAAATTTGCTGCACATTCAATTGTAGCGCAACTCCTCTGTGGAAGGAACTCACTAGCTGTGCGCAGAAGAAAAAGAATCTAGCAGAATGCTAGGGGTAGGAGCCCGCAATATCTTGTTTATCCAGAAACCACCCAGGGGAGGGATAAAAAAATTAGAGAGATTGAAAAATAGAGAGATGTGCATTGAGAGAAAAGGTGAGAAAAGGGTTTTTTTTCAGAAAATAAGAGATTGAGTGTCAGAGTGATGTGAGACTCACAAATGAGAAAGGGTAGGAACCAATACCCGAAGAAACTGGCTCATTGCGAACTGAGAGGTCTCTCGCCTTTGTAATGCGTCTGAGTGTCGTGTTTGTTGTTTTGTTTATCTCGATTCTTGTTTTGAGTCGTTTCGAGTGTTATTCGATGTGTTTAGGCTGTTTACCTTTTGTTTGTCTTTGTTGAGTCGTTTTGACTGTGGTCAGCTGTAGACTCAATACCTGGTTGAGAACCCTTTTCTCATTATAATTTAAAAAATGAATCGTTTTGTGCTCAGAGTGTTGTGCCATTCTCCACATTTGTGCAAAACAGAATTCGTTCTTTAATAAAATCGCAGGGTTCAACCCAGGTCATCTCAGAGCAGTAGAATCAGGACCTATCTGAAGCTATAGGTTCCAGGTTGCAAAGCAAAAGAAAAGAGGGAAAATTCAGAGCATATGAGTTTGTTTCGACTCCTACAAGTTCCGTCTTTCCATCCCGTGTGTTCAAAGTGAACCAAGCACTGTGTTGTAAGCTGTGTGTTCAGAGTGAGCAGTGTACTGTATGAGCTGTATGCCAAATAAACAGAGTACTGTGTTATGGGCTGTGTGTTCAAATTGAGCAGTGTTCAGAATGGGCTGTGTGTTCAGAGAAACAGAGTACTGTGTTATGAGTCGTGTGTTCAAAATGAGCAGTGTGTTCAGAATTCGCCGTGTGCAGAATAAACTGAGTACTGTGTTATGAGCCGTGTGTTCAGAATGAGCAGTGTGTTCAGAATCCGCCATGTGCAGAATAAATTGAGTACTGTGTTATGAGCCATGTGTTCAGAATGAGCAGTATGCTGTACGAGCTGTGTGTTCAAAGTCAACCGAATATTGTGTTGACTGTTTCAATGCCAGAATGGCAATCAGAAGTGCTCTCCCTGAGTACCGTTCCCCACCAGGGTTACCTTGGTTGTGTTTGCGATGAGTTCCTAGGAGATCAACTGCGACGGTGGAAACTAGAGTTCGAATGGCTGATGCCTAGAACACAAAGGTTTGGAATTTCCGAGATTAAAGTCTGGTTTAAATACCCAGGGGTGTATCCCCGGCTTGAAATCTGTATGGAAGCCCCATAGGTTGAGGTAGCGGGTATGCATCTTAATTCTGGATACTGAACCAACCTAGTCTGTCACCCCGTTGAAGAATAGGGAAAGTTGTGAATATGACCAGGAAGGAAAATGGCATCCGTGGTTCCCCTAGGAGATGTTGCTCCTTGTCAGCATTTTAGGACCTTTATACTGCGAGTTGAAGGTAAGAGTTCGAAGAACATAAAGGGGAGATCCCCGTCGGAGCAGAGGGTTCACCGCCACTCACCTCATGAGAGAAGTTCTGGTTCAGTTTGACTGATACCTTTCTTCTCTCGTATGAGACGCGCTTGGACGTATTCGCATCCTTCTCTGATCTAGGAGACCTTAAATCCTCTAAAGGTGCAATTCCTTTGGTGTTTGTCATGCTCGAACGACTTCCGGTGGTCTGGTATAGCTACCTGCCTGTGTTTGTTGTGAGTTCCTAAGAGATCAACTGAGACGGTGGAAACTAGAGTTTGAATGGCTCATGCCTAGAACGCAAAGGTTCGGGATCTCTGAGACTAAAGTTTGGTTTAAATACCCAGGGGTGCATCCCCGACTTGAAATCTGTATGGAAGCCCCATAGGTTGAGGTAGCGGGTATGCGCCTCAATTCTAGATACTGAACCAACCTAGTCTGTCACCCTGTTGGAGAATAGGTAAAGCTATGACCATAGCCAGGGAGAAAAGTAGTACTTGTGGTTCAACCGAGAAGAAGGGGAAGATTCCCACATCAGCATGAGGTAGGACATTGCTGAGGTAGGTCATTGCCAATTGCCTCTGTAAGGTACCTTCACTTCCTAACTACTACATCATCTAATATGTCTATTGCATTGTACATAGCATTTATCGCATGCATTCACTGCATATCCATTGTATCGCTTGCGCCTTTCCATGTTAAGCTTAGTCTGGCATGTGCCCATACTTTTCGCGTTAAAGCATGGTTATCTGATTATGTGTACGCACTTGTTCCACTAAGGGAATTGTGGTTTGAGGTTGACGGCACCATTTTTGTGTTAGACGTGGTTTGTTTTGTGCCTATACCTTTTCTAGGCAAAATGTGGTTTGACCGCTTGCCTTATTCACTCCATATAGAGTATATTGCATTGTAGTTTGCTGCATTCAGTTGCATTGTTCATCTATCGCTTGCACCTTTCCATGTTAAGCTTAGTCTGGCATGTGCCCATATTTTTCGCGTTAAAGCATGGTTATGTGATTATGTGTACGCACCTATTCCACTAAGGGAATTGTTGTTTGAGGGTGACGGCACCATTTCTGTGTTAGACGTGGTTTGTTTTGTGTCTATGCCTTTTCTAGGCAAAATTTGGTTTGGCCGCGCGCCTTTTTTCACTTCATCCATTGCATCTATTGCATCATATTTTAGTTTGTTGCATTCAGCATTTAGGATCATGATCTTTCCTCAGCAGATCATTCCTCACTTATATCATACCACCCAATTACTTGTACTTTGTGGTCTCTCTGCGAAACACCTAGTTTTGCATGTGCTTGCACCCCTTCTACGTTGAAACACGGTTCTGTTATGTGTAAGCATCCATGCTGGGTTGAGGCCAGTACTGAGGATGTAGGCACTTAGCCTGTGTTAGGCGTCGTTTGGCTCGTGCCCACTGCCATTTCTGTGTTAAAAGTAGTCTGATGTTGCATCTCCATCCCTTTATGATATTTGTGTGGTTTTGTACTGCTTATGGTTTGATCATCTCAAATACATTGTATATCATTTGCATTGTTTTGCATCCCCTATAACTTGTATTGTCTTGCTCGTTATTTGCATTGTTTTGCATCCCCTACAACTTGCATTATCTTGCTCGTTATTTGCATTGTTTTGTATCCCCTACAACTTGCATTGTCTTGCTCGTTATTTGCATTGTTTTACATCCCCTACTAACTTGTGCATTGTCTTGCAGCCCCTTCTAACTTGTGCATTGTCTTGCACCCCCACTAACTTGTGCATTGTCTTGCACCCCCTCTAACTTGTGCATTGTCTTGCACCCCCTACTAACTTGTGCATTGTTTTGCACCCCCCTCTAACTTGCATTGTCTTGCACCCTCTAACTTGTGCATTGTTTTGCACCCCTACTAACTTGTGCATTGTTTTGCACCCCCCCTCTGACTTGCATTGTCTTTCACCCACTAACTTGCATTGTCTTGCACCCACTAACTTGCGTTGTGCGCACCCCCGCTAACTTGCGTTGTTTCGCACCCCATCTAACCTGCGTTGTTTTGCACTTCTCTAACTTGCGTTGTTTCGCACCCATCTAACTTGCGTTGTTTCACACCCCATCTAACCTGCATTGTTTCGCACTTACCTAACTTGCGTTGTTTCGCGCTTCTCTTACTTACATTGTTATGTACATCTTCAACTTGCGTTGTCTCGCACGTTACTTGCATTGTTATGCACACTTCACTCGCGTTGTCACGCACTTCTCACTTGCATTGCTATGCATGTTTCTAACGATATTATACCTGTTAAGTTTCTTTCTTTTGCAGGCACGATATTGTATGTACGGTTCATTTGAAGCTGGCGCGACCAGACGAACTGGACGGTATTGTATATTCTCCGCGTGAGATGTAGTGAGAATTGTATAATTCTCTTACATCCTTTCTACATGCAATGTAGTTTGATTTTTATTTGCTTGCTTAAACTGTTGCATGTTATGCTTCGTTACAGCTCCCTTTGCATGATCATAAATTATGTTTGGCACCATGCATGTCCTTTGCATTTTGCCCCTGCCTTCGGGCACATAGCTTGCTATCTTGTATGCTTGTCTAAGTCTTCGGCCTTGTCAAAAATGGTCGTCTCTGGGCTTTGACATTCACTCCGTCATTTTTATGACTTTCGAGTTTTTGTCAAAGAAGGGCAACTGTAGACACCCCATTTTTGACCGTCCTCAAGACTTGGACGTCATCGTTTGAACACTCGATGATCATCCATGTTCGTGTTTGTTTTGACTTCCCGGAGGTCTCGACCGTCCGCCTTCCCTCAAGATCTCTCAACTTGTTTGTTTTGTGCTTGGTTGTGGACCAAATACTTGCGTTTTTGCTTTTGAGGGTAGAGGGTGGCTTGTTGGCCATCCCCTCAACCCATCAGCCAAGGCATGAAGCCGTCGGCCTTGTTTTCTTGCCATCGGCCAAAAGTATTGGCCGATCGGCACTCTTTTTAGTCGATCGGCCCTTGTGTTGGTTGATCGGCCTTGTTTTCTGGCCGAGGCCTGTTCATCTGTTTTATGCAGATATTTTATGCTAGCTGTCACAGCTGGCATGCACAATTCATATCCTCCATGCACTTGTATAGAGGAAATTGAACCTTGTTTTAGCTTGCTTAGGAAGCTTTGGAATTAGAATTCTATAAGAGGGAGTCCTCCTCCCTTCTCAGAGGTTTTGGAATTTGAGATAGAAGTTCTATATCTATCTCTCTCCATATTTCCTCTCTCTCTATATTTATGTGTGTGTTTTTCCTCTAAAGTGTCTTTCGTTCACACTTTGCACTAGAGCACCTAGTAGAACACCATCCTTGGTTGCTGAGGTGCTAGGGAGTTGGTGTTAGAGGTTCTTGAGGTGGTTTAGGCCTGGAAAACCTGCTGGAGCTTTGTTCTTGAAGAGTTCTTCAAGGGTGAGCAAACTTGCTTTTAAACCCCCATTCTTGCTTAAGCTTTTAGACTATTTGGTTATTGTTTAAGCTTAACTCTTAACTAATAAAAGCTCTGATTTTTGTTGCTTTAGATCTTGTTTAAGGTCACTTTTTGGTTAGGGGTCATATCCTCCCTCTTAGGCCTTGTTAAGCCTTGTTTTAAGCCATCCTTTTGCCCTTGTTCTTAGCTTTGCATGACATTTCTACCACTGAAATCCAGAGGATTTTTAGTGGTGAAAAGGTAGTTTTGAGGTCCAAAAAGGAGAGGGTATCCCCTCTCCTTGTCTTGTATGCTAGTATAAATGACTTATATTGGTAGCATGTTTGCTTAGCTTGTTTTAGCTTCATTTCAGCATGTATTAGGCTTTGTTTTGCCATGATACAATAGTATTTTTTCTTGGTTTTGTCACTCCATGTATGCCTAATACACTTGTAGTATAAATCACACAAACTAGTCTTATATGCTTCATGTTTGAGCATGTCTTTCTAACTTATGTTGACTCCATTTTAGTGGGTTTTTGGTGTTGTTTTAGCATGCCATGACTCTATTTTGGGTGGGTTTAGTTGGCTCTTACATGCTTCATGTACTTGTCTTGCAATCCTCTCATTTGCCTCACATGCATCATGCTTGACATGTCATTCTAGCATGCTTTTGGCTTAAATTCAAGAAGCTTTTGTCATGTTTTAGCATGCTCTAGCTCTGATTTGTGTGTTTTAGTCAGTATGACTTGCTTTGTATAGCCATAGGCATTCTAGCTTGTTAGCTTTGAGTGTCCAAGTCACTAGCATGCTTTATTTGGATATTATCATGATTTGGCATCATTTGAAATGTTATTTCAGTCCATGTTTCATGCTCATATACTTACAATTACCACCTTTAATGCTTTAAAGAGTTGTTGTCTTATGCCTCATGAATGGACCATTGCGTATGCTCCATGCTTAGGTCTTTGGGATGCCATCTAAGTGGGTTTTGGGTTTATTTTGAATACCATAACTCTGATTTTATTGGTTTAATTCATGCCATGCTTGGTTTTGATAGGTGTAGTATAACACCCCTTTTGTAGTTTTGATGCTCATGCTTTTGGACTTTTGTTCTAACTTGTGTGGCTAGTTTCAAGCTTGTTTTTGGTCTTGTCTGACCTGCCTTGGACTGTTTGAGTGCCCTTGGCCCTTTGGGGCTTGCCTTGTATGGCATGGTTGAATCCCTTGGCTAGTTTCAAGTTTTGAGCTTTCTTGCATGATTGCTTGCTTTATTTGGTTGGTTTGGCACCTTTCCATGCATGATTTTCAGAGCTTACCATGCTTGTAACATGTCCATATTTTTCAAGTGTTCTTGAAAGTTTCCCTCCATGTCTAGGTGATAGGCCATCACATGTGCATGTTCGTATGTGCTTTTGTCTATTATTCTTAGCATTTTGGCCACTGATTTGGACATGTTTGAGAGCTGTCCATTTTAGTTTAAGCCCATATTCGCATGTTGTTGCATGCTTGCCTCGCATGTTGTTGCATGCTTGTTGCATACTTGGCACATTACATGTTGTTAATGCTAATTCCACTACATGTTGTCACATGCTTGCTAATTGACATGTTGTTGCATGCTCATCATCTTGCATACTTGTTAGATCACATGTTGTCACATGCTTGTTGTTGGTATTGTTGTCACATACCTATGCCTTGCATCTTTACATGTTTAGGTTGTATGCCTATTCCATATTAGTTGCAACATGATATTGTTGCATACTTGTTGCATGCTTGAGTTGTTTGCATGCTGTGCATGCTTAGGTTGGCATCGCATCATGTGTGCATTGCCTTGCCTCTTGATCACACATGATAGAGGTTAAGGTCCCTTATGTGTTTTGTGCATTTCAATTTGATATTGAATTGCACACTTCGCTCCTTTGGCCATCATGCATTGAAATGCGTGATTGGTGGTCCGAGGGTCAAGAGCTACACACCTTTGAGTCTCAAACATGATAAGGGGTGTAGCTGCAAACATTGTCTTGTAAATGTATTGCCATGCTCTGTTTGTCCTCTACTGTAGCAAAAAGAGCATTTTGCAGGAAGGAATGGCCGATCGGCTACAAGTGTTTGGCCGATGGCTTCACATGTGGTCGATGACCCCTATTTCTTGGCCGATGACCATGATTTTTGGCCAATGGCCTCCCACAGTGCCCATGGGGTGAATTAGAAGTGTGTTGGGAATTTTCACACTTTGCAGAGGTACAAAGAAGTGCAAACAGAGGCAACATGAGGCATGGCAACGGATTTCCGAGCGAAGCCAACCAAGCATGCATTTGTTCCTCTTCCCGAGGCTGCTTTACTGTTTTCATAGCTCAATTAATTTGTTTAATTAGTTAAGAGTTGTGTAATAATTAATTAGTTATTCTTTCGATCCCTCCGTCGAGAGGGCGCAATTGTTGTAATAAGCGTACGTGTGTGTGATGCATGTCTTCCAAACGTACTTATTTCTCCCTTTTACTTAACCGCTTACGATGGTTAGTTTTAGGGCATGTTTCGATTAGTATACTTATGCTCACATGTTTGCATTCATTCATCAGTATTGCATGCACCAGGTTCGGCGCATCATACCAACTGCATTGTATTTCAATTACTACTTGAATACATGATTATCAAATATTGCATCTCACATGCCATTTTAGAATAGCCGAGCCTATTTCTAGTTGAATTTTGCATGTGTTGTATTAGCCATCTTAACATGAGCTAGGATCATATATTGATTACTAACTGGTTCTTTGTTTTGGCTCGGAGTACACTGTAAGTGTTTATGCTTTAGCATCTTGCATGTGTGTAAGTGTTGCCATGACAGCATGCTTGCCATGAGGTTAATTGCTTACGTGATATAACTGCCCGAATGCCTGTGGGTGAAGGTTGGATTACGTGAATTGGAACAATTAATTGAAATCTGTGTTTTAGCCTACTTGCGAGTAGCAAACTTCAAACCATTTCCAAACAAACGGATATGCGGTGCTTTGTTCCAAATTAGGCGATCTAGTCTGTACTTGTGTGTTGTGCGCATCACATAGTAATTCTAGCTAATTAATCGGAATAAGAACACATGTGTTTTCAAAAACAAGATATCATGTTTAGTACAGGCCGATCTTTGATCGGGCAAGTGGGGGTGCTCATAGATGACCTTCCCCAATCGTACCCAAGTTCCCGAGCCGAGGCAACTTTGGTGATGACGGACACGTGGCCTTAGGCAACGAGTCAGGGTTTCCTAAATTTTTCCAAAAACAAAATATTTAGGTGGCGACTCTATATCTGGCAAAGCAGTCCATGTTTGGCACTTCTTTCTTAAAAATCAGTTTTCCAAAACGATTTACCGGATTTGGACTCTTTGATGATTTATCGGTCTTGCATCGCACTTTGCAAGATTAGATTCAGAACCGTGACATCGAGTCCGAATTGTAGTATGCTAGAGAACAAAACGAGATCTTCTAGGGAGTCCTCGGGGCGCGTCTACACCACCCAAATATTTTATTTTTGGAGAAATTTAGGAAACCCTGACTCGTGCCAAAGTCCACGTGTCCGTCACCACCAAAGTTGCCTTGGCTCGGGAACTTGGGTACAAGGGGGGAAGGTCATGAATTGAGCACACTCGCTCGCCTTATCAAAGATCGGCCTCTACTAATCATGATATGATGTTTTGTAAACATTATGTGTTCTTATTCCGGTTATTAAACTAACTTTACTATGTGACGCACACAGCAAGTATAGGCTAGTTGCAAGACTTGGAACAATTCAACTCATGTTTTGTTTTCAAAAATGATTCGAATTTGCCACCTCAAGTGGGCTTAGAAATGCGGATTTGCCACCAAACATAGTGGGCTTAAAACATGATTTTGCCACAACAAAATGGGCTTAAAACTTACATTTGATGAATCGTTCCAATTCAAACAACAAGCCTTCATCCATAAACATTCAAACAGTTTAGCATTTAAGCACATAGGCTCATGGCAAGCATGCTAGATATGGAAACATCAACACACATGCGATATGCTAAAGTATAAAACTCACCTAGTACTCTAAGCTAGGAAAGAAAACAAAGTTAGAAACATGCATGATTCCTAACTATGTTAAATGACTAATGCAACACATGCAATAATGCAACTAAATAGGCTCGGCTACTTAATCATGGTATTTGCAACACTTTGATAGCATGTTTTGAAACACGTATTTCAAAGAAGTATTGAAATGACAATGCAGTTTGAATGATGCGCCAAGCCTCGGTGCATGGAAGACAAATGAATGGATACAAACATGCGAGCATAAGGTATGCTAATTGAAAATGTCCTTAATCTAACCATCAAAATTGATTAAATAAAAGGGAGAAAGACGTGGGGTTGGAAGACACACACACAAGCACGCACACTTATTGCAACATTGTGCCCTCGCGAAGGAGGGTCCGAATGAATAGGAGCTAAGCTAATGTAGGCTAAGTTAATTAGAATAATTATTACAAATCAAATGAATAACTAGAAAACTAATTACTAATTATTACAACACTTTAATCAACTAGTAAACTAATTAATTAAAACAAATGCACACTAACTAAGCATGCAAGGCATTAAACTACGTTGCCACTGCTCCGTCTCAAGAAGTGGAGGATGCACATGCTCGGTTTTCGCCCCAAAAAGACCTCCGTTTTGCTCTCGAGAGGCTCTGTTTGCAGGGTTGAGCATACTTCAGAACCTTTCTACTCCAACTTACCAAATCTTTGCTGAGGGTTACACCAGTGGTCTGCTGGCTATTGATGGCTACTGCCGGCCATCTGCTGGCCAGAGGGGTGCACTGCCGGCTAGAAAATGAAGCCTTGCCGGCGATTGATGAGGCACTACCGGCCACTGATGCTCTGAGTCACCATATGAAGAGGACTTACAATGATCTAACCCAATCAGTCCTTACACATTCTCAGCCCATCGAATTCACAATCAGTAAGGACTTTTACTACCAGCCATTGATGAGGCACTGCTAGGATAAACCACCCAACAATGATCAATCAGTCCTTACACAATCTCAGCCCATCGAATTCACACCCAGTATGAAGCAGAGAACCTTATCGACGAATATAATGACTTCAAGAATAAAGACTCTGCATACTGAGATGATATAGATATGGATGAGATGGAACAAGGATTGAAGGAAATAGAGTTCGAAATAAAAAAAAAAAATTTTATCAAATAAGAGCATATCAGCTTCAGCAACCTAGCTTGGAGAAGATACAAGACAGAGTAAGAAAGGAGCAGAAATTCATTGACCATTGTTGGAACAAATTCCATGACCTTGTTATTTATTCTATTCCTTATTTTTATGAATTGAATATGTAGGCAAGAAGACTTTCTGATGTAATTACTTTCATCTCAATAAAGCTAAGTTTTCCTTTCTTTATTCGGTATGGTCTGACTTTATTCTATTTGCCCAAAGCAAACTTACCAATTTTATCCTTTGAAACTTGATTTGAACATTTCCAATGGAATACTGGAAACCTAATTTGAATTTCCCCAACATACGGAGTGTAATTGACAATCTTTGCCTTAGGTCTTCTCATTCCAATCATATGGTTCACACAATCAATAATTTCAAATCAACTATTTTTACTTCGAATAAACAGTCTACATTTTCCGAAGTATGGAAACTTTCCTTAAGGATTGCACTGTTTTACTCTAAAAAAGTGAGTCCCTTTGTGTCCTTCACTGCTTAACCAAATATAAGTTTTATGTCACTTCGAAGTCTAAAACAAGTTCTAACTGCAGAATATTCCAAATTTTGCTTCGAAGGATTTTACTTTCGACAAGAAACCTAAAAGCATGTCTTTAATCCTCTTGAAGTAAACAAACACCTAAGCATTCTTGTATTCTTAGGTATGAATTGTGCTTCGAAATCGACTTCCTTCTTTTGAAGCCCTAACTGGACTCTTGACACCTGATTTTGGAGCCAAAGCTTGGCTTCGAAGCCAAATATTTGATTTCGAAGCCAATATAAGTGTTTGAGATATGTTTCCCTCCCAAATTATCAATATTGAGAGAAACTTTTTGCACCCATACCTTTAGTACTTCTTTATGAATTCTACCCATTCTAAAACGATTGGGTATTTTTTGGACGGAAAGGTTTAAAAACCCTTTCCTTTCGTGCTTTTAATTTACTTGCTCGCCCAACACACAAACCCTTCATCTCCATTGACTTCTCCTCTCCTTTACCCTCTTTCTCAACTTCGTCCTTTGAAAAAACTTCAGCCAATGGCTTCTTCCTCCTCAAAGATACCAGTCGTGGAGCATATGAGTCCATCCGTGGCCTTAAAAAGGATCATTGCTGAAGAGTGTGAGAAACACAAAGCTAGCGAGAAGAGTGCTATGATGGGCTCATTTTCATTCCTCGTCGCCATGAACAACGGGAATATGTACTTGGGCCTAGTTTTAAAGAGGTCCCCACTGAGCTCTCAGCTCTGTATTCGCATTTGGAGGATCATTGCCTCCTTTATGAAGGCAGTCTTGATTGGGGAAGCTGGAGAATGAACTGACCCCATCGTTGCTGGCCCACAGTAAGGCCAGAATAGGAGGAATTGTATGATCGGGTCATCCCTGCTAGGACACTGGATCTTCAGGGGCTTTGCCTCTTCGACGCCCTTCAATTGTCCAGGTTCACCATTTCGAAGGACCCATTTTTAATACCTGCTGCCCTTTGTTTTTGGAATTCTACTTTCAATTTCTTCCAATTTAGATATGGGATGATGGCCCCTACTGTCCTTGACATTTGCCATCTGTTAGGATTATCCGCTATTGGTACTCCCATTGGACCAGACTACCCTGACCTTAAAACCCCTTTTTCTCTCCCCCCTTTGAACTCATCATATAGTGACTTTGTCAAGGTTGAGAACAAAAGAGAAGGTCCTGTGACTGATAGGGAATTCTTTTCTTTTTTATTATATTGGCTTTGCAAATTCCTCTTTTGTACTTCTTCTCAGAGGATCATGCCTGAGTTTGCTCCTCTTGCCAAAGCCTTTGTTTTGTATAAGAAGGTGGCCTTAGCTCCATATGTTTTGGGTCATGTTTATAGAGCTTGTTCCCTCTTTTGTGAAAAACCCATGGACGCCAATCAAGGAGGCCCATTTACTGTAACTTTGGCTTTTTGCATACTTCTCTAATTTGCAGTCTAAATGTTTAAAATTTTTGATGTCAAATCCTACCACTTATGGTATGAAGTTAGTCAATGTTTCACTTTATCCTTCCAACTTCACCTTCTACTTTTCTTTCTTTCACCAACTCCCAGTTTCCCCTTCTTCCCACACCTTTCACCCCTTTGAAGCTACCAATACTGGCCCAACTTGGTTGATGACCGTTTTGAGTGATAGGTCCTGCTCTAGGCCTCAGCACAAAAATATGTGGGCTTCTATTTTGATCCCAAGGGAACTATTCATTGGCACTATGAATCCCAGGGCTTATAAGTGCATCTCTGAGCCCTATTGCTCTGCCCAATTTGCTAGACAATTTGGACTCTCACAGGGGATTCCTATCCCTCTCTGCAGTCAGTTAAATTCAAACCTTGCAAGCAGAGATTTGAAGGTTCCAAGACTCAGATTAGAAGAAGCAACCTCCAAGTTTATCCAAGACCTAATTGATTTTGAGTATCTACCCTTCATTCCTCACAGTAATACATTGAAGAGGTACCAAAACTGGTGGATGGTCAATATGGAGGTGCACTTGGCCATTTCCCCTCAAGATCTATTAATGGTACTAGATGTACCTCAAGCCAAGTCTAAAGGGATTGGAGTTGTTACCTCATCCACTGCTCATGCTACCCCTGTTCTTACCCCTACTACTACAAAGTCTGCTCCTGCTACCTCACTTTTTCTTAGAGTTACTCGAGCTGCTTCAAAAAAAAGTATGCACTGCTACTTCTTTACTTTTCCCCTTCTTTATGATACTTTTGCGTTTTACTTATAGTTGTTTCTTTGGTGTAGATGGTGTAGGTGCCTCCCAGGGAGACTCTCCTCAAAGAGCTCAAGCTTTAAATCTCCTTAAGAGGAAGCAGCAACAGCAAAGGAAAAGAAAGCTCTTGCTTGATCCTGAAGAAGAGGTACCTGAGGCTCACGTGGAAGAAGAGGAAACAGAAGAAGAAGAAGCAGAAAAAGAGCAAGCGACACCATTAAAAGAAGGAAGAAAATGAAGGTCTCTCTTTGTGATTTCACTGGGGACCCCATTCACGAGGCATCTGCTAAAGCAGTGGAAGTAGAACACTCCAAAGAAATCATTCTATTTCAGAGGGCTAAGAAGAGGAGACAACAACAAATGCTTAGGGATGAAGCTGCTGCTGCTAATGCACTCTGTGGTGGTCGAGAAGTTTACTACGTAGGTTAGCCAGATGACTTAAAGAAGGAAATCAAGTTATGTACTATACGGCTTAGCCTAGAGGGACAGAGGCCGAATATCCAGATCGGCCTCTGAATCAGGTGTAAACTGGGCCGAATATGAAGATCTAGCCGAATGTTACGATTGTTCATTAGATGAAAAGTGGGCCCAAACATCAACATCAAGGACGACTATAATGAGAAGAGCATCAGCTAAAAAAGGTATGTGAGAAAAAAGTTTAACTTGAGATATAAGTAACCAAGAGAGTATACACTGACTTATCCGTTGAAGTGCTAATTCCGGCACCCCGACTAGAATGTTCATTCCTTTTCAGGTGACTTGCTGAGGATCACAAGCGTTCTACAGGATCCAAAGAGTATTTCCAAACCACTTCTCCACAATTGGCGCCGTCTGTGGGAATACTCAAGTACATCCATGGCAGGCGTGACGGAAGATCCTCTGGTAGTCGCTGACGAAACTACACTAAGAGATGACCACACTCCAAGAAACATGCTGGGACGGAGAATATCGCCGCACGACGTGCCTTGAACTTCGACTCAGTTGCCCAGACCTCATCCTCAACTTCAGTACATGAGACAATGCAAGCAATCATAGATCAGGCAAAGCAAAATGAAGAGAGGTTGGAAAACATGATCGCTGAGAACGAGCGCCTTCGACAGGATTTGGCCTTGGAAGTGGCGAAATCCCAACAAGCGGCACGCCAAGATCCAGCACGACCTCAAAGAAAGGATGGTTAACGACCTCGAGTTCAGAGACAAGATAATGACAGTGATTCTGACTCATCCTCCCTAGAATCCAAAAAGAAGGGACGAGTCGAAACCTCCAGTTCCTCCGAAGGGAGTCCGCATGCACGGAATAAGCGAAGAAGAAATGATTCAGACGAAGAGGACCAACATGACCCCTTTGTGCGATGGATCGCAAGGGCAGCACTACCCAAGAAGTTCAAAGCTCCATCGTTCACCTTGTACGATGGTAAATCAGATCCCACTAATCACATCCGCCATTATAAGCAAGCCATGACGTTGCATGCAAACGACGAGGCCCTCATGTGCCGAATATTTCCGAGCTGTTTGGGACCATTGGCCGTCAGATGGTATTATAAATTGGAGTCGCATCGATTAAGAGCTTCCATCCACTCCAAAAATCCTTCAGGGCAAGGTTCTTCACCAATGAGGTCCAGTCGAAGCAAGCCGATTCTCTCTGGGCAATGCAAATCCAACCAGGGGAAACCTTACGAGCGTATTCGGCGCTATTGGGAATGCTTTAATCTCGTAGATGATGCCTGCAATGACTCCATGGCCATCACCGCCTTTAAAATGGGGTTGCATCCTGATAGTGCCCTCCGCAGTTCCTTGACCAAAAGGCCCCCCAAAACAGTCTGGTCGTTAATGAAGAAAGTTGAGGAATATTGCAAAGTGGAAGACGACGCCCTGCGGGTCAAAGCCGGGCACAAGGCCAACAAGACAGCCCCATCTGAAATTGTTCAGCCGATAAATTCTATACTATCACGGAGCCCTGAACCACGGAATTGGGCTAAACGAGACAAAATGTGAGATTCGCGCCGATCAAATGACCAATGTTCCCACCGAGCTAATGAACAACTTCAAGTGGATAACAGGCGCACAAGGCGCGGGGACAAGAAATATACGGAGTTATCAGAGCTGATAGTACGGTTATGTCCAAAGTTCAACACCTTCCATTCTTCAAATGGCCATCTAAAATGGTGGGACCTCTCGACACGAGGAGACAGGATAGGCGGTGCGAATATCACAAGGACCACGGTCATGATACCGACAGTTGTTATGCATTGAAGGATCACCTTGAGGAGTTGGTACAAGACAGTCGGCTTAAGCAACATGTCCGAAAGAACAACTTAACCAAAATAGTTGCTTCACGGCAGAATTCGCCCGCCAAGCAGAAGTAGTGACCCAACAGGCAGAGTTAATTGCCAAGCTACAGCAGTATACCGGAGTATCTGCTTCACACCCAGCTCCTCCCCCACCAGGAATTCCAACACTCGGGGAGACTGCCAATGTCCAGGAAAATACGGACGTTCCAACAGGGCCAGCTCCACCCCCAATCCTACCTCAGCTATCCAAAGTGCCCACCAATCTAGTGGATTCACCGTTTCAATTTGAGGTGGATCCAACGGCTTTAAAAGTGAGCAAGTTAGAAAAGCTTTTCAAAAAGGCTCAAGGCGTGAAATCCATTCCGAATATAGAGGATGAATACACCGACTCGGCCGTGACGCTACCAGATCGGTTTTAGATGCCACATATCAACCACTTCGACGGGTCTGGGGACCCCATGGTACATCTACGATTGTTTTCGAATATCCTAAGGCCGATGGGCCTCTCCAGATTACAGAAGCTTTCCCTTTTCGGCCGGACCCTATCGGGTGTAGCGGCTATTTGGTATGCAAAACTGGAGGACTCTGTTAAGAGGAAATTTGGAGGAGATGGCTGAGGCCTTTATAGCTCAATACTCCTACAATACACAGATCGAGGTCACAACTCGTGATCTCGAGACAACTAGACAGGAACCGAAGGAGTGCTTCTCGATTTTGTGACCCGTTAGAGGGCCAAGGCCTTGATGATGACCATCAGGCCAGTTGACAAAGATCAGATACGGATGGTTGTGCGCAACCTCCAGCCTAGGCTTATGCAAAAGATGATCATTCTCTCCCTTCCCACCTTCGCAGATCTACATGAGATTGGGGTGCAGATCGAGGATGCCATGAAACGGGTCCTCATTGATCATGACAGAGAGCAGCCCAAGAGGGCATTCAACAGCAGTACAAATGCAGGCACAAGTAGTGCTGCAACTGCCAGAGCTTCAGATGTGGGTATGGTTACCACCACCACCCCAAAAACCCTTGCAGCTACACCATTCACCGGTGCGTTCGAAAGTAGCTCGCAAACAGCCAGGTATGCACCCAGAGGCCAAAGAACCTTCTCCTCATTATACATGTCCCTGTCCAAAGCTTTGGGGGTTTTGATCAAGAAAGGGCACTTGAAGCCCCTAGAGCCGCGGCCCTTACAAGAAAAACTTCCTCCTTCCCATAACCCAGCAAAGTACTGTGCCTATCACCAACAGCATGGTCACGAAACCAACCAGTGCTTTCGATTGTGTCATGAGATTTAGGATCTCATTGACAACAGGGTGATTGTGCCCCCGGAGAAACCGAATGTCACAACCAACCCACTCCCACCGCATAACTAAGCTCCACCTCCCAAACGTATTAACCTGATCCAAACTGGGGTTGTGTCATTCGACCCTAGTATATATATCACCCCTTCTCACCTACCCAAGCCAGAGGTGTTCATTCCTAACAGCACTGACTTATGCATGTTGGATATCTCCCAAACCCAACCAAAACTGGTGGCAGTGACTATCGAACATAGAACAGGGATCACTGTGAGGGCAGAGAGCAATGATCAGTCAGAGCCTGAGGGGTCTGTGAGTTTTGAGTATAACCTGAGTGGTTACATCACATCAGCAACCCAGGTTAGGCCAGAGATGGAATTGCCAATGGAAGCAGAGATCAGTGTAGTTAGGGAGGATGGACCTAATCAGGGGCTAGATGACCTAGCGGAATTAGAGGAGGATATCACAAATCTGTAATTCTTCAATGAACAGGATTCGGGAGACGTGACTGTCAACTTGTTTGATTTGAAAGGGTCAGCAGAAGCTACTGGGTGGCTCAGCGACGAGCCAGATGTTATTGAACAACCTCAGCCGGAACAAGGACCGTCAGAAACGGGGACATCAACAGTGGCCGGAATGGCTGGGAATCAGGAGCAACCGCCGGAGAGCACCAGTGTAAAGAATTTTGCTCAGAACACAGGTAGTTTGAGTACGGAAGATTCTGAACAGCAGGCTACACTGAAGCAGTTTGAGTGGGAAAAGATCGAAGATCTGGAAAGGGCTAGAAAGGCCAAAGCCCCTGAGGGGACGGAATGTGCTGTGCGCACAGAAGTAGTTGTAACAGAACCGGATAGCTGCTTGTCGATGGCCGACGATATGTGGTGGGAAGATGACGACCTATGTCTTGCCCACACAGACGAAGATTGGGGACAAATCCAACCGGATGATACCTGGTATGTGGGAGAGGTAGACCATATGACCAGAAGTGGGCCGTATTTCAAGCCCCCACACTTGGATCAACTAGAGGTGTCCGGAAAGGACAAGGAAGTGGAAAAGCATAAAGAAAAACTACTCGAAGAGGAGGCTATGCTGAAACAGCTTAAGAAGATACAAGCAGACATCTCCATCTGGGGATTGCTTATGGCTTCAAGAGTTCATAGACAGGCTGTCTTTTCTGCAATGGACAAGGCTAAACTTTCGATCGATACCACGCCTGAGCAGCTGGTAGGATTGGTTTGTCCGGAAGGAGCTTTCCCGACGTTGGCTTTCACTGATAAGGAGTTGCCGCCTGAGGGGGCAAATCATAACAAACCACTCTATATCTCTGTGGAGTGTAGAGAAAAATGGATACCAGTAGTTCTTGTTGACACAGGATCTGCTATCAACATGTGTCCGTCGAGGACGGCATATGCCATCGGGTTGAAGCCTGTTGATTTTGTGCCAACTGCCCAGGTGATACGGGCATACGACAATATCAGCAGAGAAGTGATGGGGACTGTGCAGATTCAGACTCAGGTTGGTCTAGGACAACACGATATTGATTTTCATGTCTTGGACGTTCCCACAACCTTTAATCTACTCCTAGGGCGGCCGTGGCTGCAGCAGGTGAAGGCTATCTCTTCCACCCTGCACCAGTTGTTGAAATACCCCCACGGGAAAGGGATGGCTATTGTCTTTGGGAATTCGTCAATCCATCCGCCGCCAGAGGTTTTTACGCCAGTTCTGGAGATTGAACATGGCACAGACGATGTGTTCCTATCAGGATTTACCCTAGCTGAGGCTCGGGTTGTACAGAACATTCTAGCTATTGATGAGGGGCTGTACGTCAGCGCACAATCAGTCTACCTTATGAACAAGCTCCAGCACATCCCCGAGATGGGATTAGGGTGCAGTGGCCGGAAAGGCGTTGCAATATTGTCCGAAGTGCCGCATAACCCACATACCTTTGGTTTAGGTTATCTACCTATCAAGGAGGACTGGGTGAGGAAAGGAAAAGAGATGGCCGGAAGGGCCAGAGCTAAGTAGGCAGGGAAGCCTTATGAGTTGGTGCACCGGCCCATCCAGGGTACCCTGAACGGACGCTTTGTCCGGGAGGGGGAGGACTTTCAGTTCTGTGGCTTCCCAGAGCCATGGTTAAACACAGAAAGGAGGCGCTTGCTAAGATTTGAGATATTCTTTGACTTGCAATTGTCTGGGGATGATGTTGCCGAGGAACAGATAGACCCACCGGCTGAGGCTGAACAGTGCAAGGGAGAGGATTCCGAGAGCGTAGAGATTGAAATGGGGGTAACACTGGCTTGTCTACTCTCAGATCCTCAGATCCTACAAGAGTGCTTGGGGGATGACCTCTCAGTTTCTATGATCGGGAATGAAACAGTTATGAGCCCATCTTCAAACATTCTGGATGCATCCATAGCACCCTCCCTTGTCTGGCAATACGAGGAGGGATTCTTATCGAGCAGCACCGGGTCAGGTAGTGAGCCGGAATCTGATTCCACTGAGTCTGTGGAGTCGGAATCAGGTTCCAACTCGTCTGAGTCTGAGTCTGAGTCTGAGTCTGGTATTCTTGGTGGTGACAACCCGAATGCCATAGTCTTGTCTAGGTCATCTTTTTCTTTTTCCTTTGAGTATGTTGTAACAGAGGAATCAGGCGATTTGGAAGTGATCAATGAGAATTGTGCGGTTGTGGCCTTCGAGTACTTTTTGTGCCCCTAATTTATTGCATTAATCAGGATTTTCAAAATTTTGATGAAAACGACGAGGAAGAAATTCCTCCGATTTTGCAGTATTTTCTTGATCAATAGCAGGAGAGGTTTGTAAAACCCTTGGTTGATGAAATCACCCAAATTAATGTTGGTACTGAGAAGGACCCGCGACTGGTCCAGATCGGGTCCACGTTGTCTTCGGAGGTGTACGAGCGCTTAGTCATTTTGTTAAAAGATTTCAAAGACATTTTCGTGTGGTCCTACGAAGACATGCCTGGAATCGATCCTGAGATTGTACAGCACCGGATCCCTCTTTACCCAGAGGCCCAACCTGTTAAGCAGAAGCTTAGAAGGATCCGCCCAGACTGGGCTCTCAAGATTAAAGAAGAAGTCACCAAGCAAATTGACGTAGGGTTCCTGCTGGTATCTAAATACCCAACTTGGTTGGCCAATATAGTTCCGATGCCGAAGAAGGACTGCAGAATTCGGGTATGTGTGGACTTCAGGGATTTGAACAAAGCCAGTCCGAAGGACAACTTTCCTCTGCCACATATCGACGAGTTAGTGGACTTCACTGCTGGATATGCGTTGCTCTCATTCATGGATGGTTTTTCATGCTACAATCAAATATTGACGGCACCCAAAGATCGGGAGAAGACTGCTTTCACCACCCCGTGGGGAACCTATTGTTATAGGGTAATGCCGTTTGGGCTGAAGAATGCTAGGGCCACGTATCAACGGGCTACGACCACAATTTTGCACGACATGATCCATAAAGAGGTTGAGGTGTACGTGGACGACATGATTATCAAGTCCAAGGAAAGAGAGGGCCACGACACCGCCTTACAGAAGTTCTTTCAACAGATCAGAGAGTATCGGTTGCGACTGAATCCTCAGAAGTGTACCTTCGGTGTTACAGTTGGGAAAATGCTGGGGTTCTTGATCACATAGAGAGGTATCGAGGTCGATCCTTCCAAAATCAAGGCCATCTTAGAAATGCCACCACCGAGGACTGAAAACGAGGTGCGAAGCTTTCTGGGTAAAGTGCAATTCATAAGACGGTTTATTGCTAAATTAACCTTGACTTGTGAACCACTCTTTGGTCTCCTGAAGAAAGGAACGAAGTTCCAATGGGACGGCCAATGCCAAGCTACTTTTGAACAAATCAAGCAATATTTATAGAACCCACCTGTGTTGTCACCACCTGAGCCGAGGAAACCGTTGATTCGGTACCTTTCAGTGACTGAAACTAAAATGGGCTGCATGCTTGCACAAGAGTCTGAGGACAAAGTGGAGAGGGCTATCTACTACCTGAGTAAGAAAATGCTGGATTATGAGACCCGCTACACTCCGCTGGAGAAGGCTTGTCTGGCCTTGGTATGGGTTACTAGGAAGCTGCGACACTACCTGTTAGCTCACTCTGTAATACTGGTTTCGAGATTAGACCCCATCAAATATCTCTTCGAGAAATCGGCACTTACGGGTAGGCTAGCCAGTTGGTTGCTTCTGTTTTCTGAATTTGATTTGACGTACGTGACGCGCAAGTCAGTGAAAGGGAGAGCGGTAGCGGAGTTCCTAGCCGATCACCCAGTTGAAGGGGATGAAGCAGTTGAATACTTATTCCCAGACGAGGCCATTCTGCACGTCGAAGACGAAACTTGGACGATGTACTTTGACGGAGCGTCAAACCAATACGGGTATGGGATAGGGGTGTTGCTAATCGCACCCGACAATTCCTGCATACCTCTAGCATTCAAACTCCGGTTCAGAGTATCAAACAATGAGGCAGAATATGAGGCATGTATTGCTAGACTAGAAGCCGCCCTAGAACTAGGGGCAAAATGGTTGGACATCGTCGGGGACTCGAACCTTGTTGTATCTTAAGCTAAAGGAGATTGGAAAGTTAAAGAAGAAAAGATGAGAATCTATCACCAGACCTTGGACGTGCTGATTTCTTGGTTTGAGAAACTGAACTTCGCTCATCTGTTAAGAGAGAACAACAGGTTCGCTGATTCATTAGCAACTCTATCTATGATAGACATTCCTTTCGGAGTCCGGATGCGCCCAATCATCATTGAACAGAAATTCGTGCCGGCCTACGAGCTGATTGCCGCCATAGATGAAGTACAAGATGAGAATCCTTGGTATTACGACGTCTGGAACTTCTTAGAGAAGGAAGCATATCCACCAGGGGCAAATGCCAAAGATAAGAGGGCAATCCGAAGAGTGGCTGCTCAGTTCATCGTCTGTGGGGGTAAACTGTATAAGAGAGGTCATCTCGGGATACATAAGCTGTGTGTTGATGTTGAAGAATCCAAGCACCTAATGGAGGCCATCCATGGAGGAGAGTGCGGAGCGCACATGAACGGGGTGATGCTGGCTCGGAAGATCCTTAGACACGGTTATTACTGGTCCACCATAGAGGAGGATTATATTGGCTTTGTCCGACGATGCCACAAATGTCAGATCCATGCGAACTGCATGAACATTCCGCTGTCGAAGCTGTACAACATGACTTCGCCATGGCCGTTTTCAGTCTGGGGGATTGATGTGATTGGGGTTGTCACTCCGAAGGGATCCAACGGGCATGAGTACATTCTGGTAGCGATAGACTACTTTACAAAGTGGGTTGAGGCCCAATCTTACGCGGTGTTGAAGACATCACATGTTGCTAAGTTCATCAGGAACAACATCATCTGTCGCTACGGGATCCCGAATGAGATCATTTCAGATAATGGTTCCCACTTCAAGAAGGAGGTGGTCGACTTGTTAGAGAAGTACAACGTGGCTTTTCATAAGTCGTCTACATATTGGCCGCAGACCAACGGAGCAGTTGAGGCCGCCAACAAGAACATCAAGCACATTCTGCAGAAGATGGTGGAAACCTACCGAGACTGGCCAGATAAGCTGCCATTTGCTCTGTGGGGCTACCGGACTTCAATTTGAACTTCTACTGGGGCGACTCCGTATTCCTTGGTTTATGGGATGGAGGCTATTCTGCCTATCAAAGTTGAGGTTCCGTCGTTACGAGCATTGGCTAAGTGTCAGATAGCTGAGGCAGATTGGCAGCAGAGCAGGTTCGAAGAACTCATGTTGTTTGACGAGAGAAGGCTGAAAGCACTGTATCATGTTCAGGGTTATCAACGAAGAATTGCCAGGGCTTTCAACAAGAAGGTTAAGTCCGGGAATTTGAAAGAAGGGGATTTAGTGCTCAAAGACAGCCAAGCTCCCATTCACGACCCTAGGAGCAAGTTCAGACCCAATTGGACTGGCCCTTACATCATTAAGTCTATCTGGTTAGGCGGAGCTGTCGTTCTGATGGACCTAGATGGCCTAGAGTTCTCCCAGCCGATCAACATGGACAAATTGAAGAAATATTATCCCTAAGTGGCTCGCTTGGCCGAAAACCTGAAAGGGTGACCTAGGCAAAAGTTAGAGCATGAAAAATTTGAAATTATAAAAACTGAGCTCGCAAGGTTGAAAACCCAGAAAGGGCGGCCTTGGCAAAAGTTAGAGCGCAAAAGGAGAGTGTCAATACATGAGTGAACCTGAGCCGAACTACGTAAGGCTTGATTCCCATCTTTGGGATACGTAGGCAACTTCATCCTGAAGTCCAGCCATAAACACTTCCCCGATCAACTTTGTCCGTGTGATCATGTTGGTCATCTTTGTCTATTCTGCATTCAAGAGCTCGGTTGTGTTCTCCAGTGCAGTGCTATTCAGACTAGGGGCAACTTTCCAGTTGATGGAATCCAGGGTTGTACATCTCAGTGATAGATCTCGAGCGTGTCCAATTTTGATCCATATCGAAAATGGTTTTGAAAAGTTTTAATAAAAGTTGATTTTGCTCAAATTAATCTTTTTACAACTTAGCCCATTTTTGGACCAAACTGAAAATTTTCAGTACCCACAACCTTCAATTTCATTGATTTCAGTACAGAGTTCTCCTACTCTTGAATACAAATTGAAGTTGCTTTTTATTACATTCATAAAAAAAACTTGAAAGTACTAATAAAGCAATAAATTCGGGGCATGGATAAGTCAGGTGTTCGTGCGCCTCCTCCCAGAGCTGGTCGAAGCCTCTGATATCAAAGTAGGCCCAACCTGTGCCTCCTCATCAAGCCAACCTGTGCACTCATCAAAGAGGGTGCAACTGAAAGTGGGAGCGGGGGCCGGAAGCTTTCTAGTCCTCCATGCTGCGGCATACCGAGCTAGCTGCGCGCCTCGAACGGGAAATGCAGCAGGGTACTCTATCCTCTGTTGGGCAAGTCTGATCATGCCCGAACTGACGCCGGAACTGAAATAGGAAGTAAAAGACACAGTGTGTCAGGCCGATCAACTGAATCCCGGGCTAGCGAGACATGCTGTAACTCATCGCCGGCAGATTGAGCCAGGGGCAGCGCCAAGCGATGCAGTCTGCGGACAAACTGCACGTCTAGTCGCACCACCAGCCCTCATCAAGGGCATCGACTAGACGTCGTCGGAAGAAATAGCCGCGAGCTGATATGCTGGGCATGAGTCCACAACCTTCAATTTGTCCATCAACCATATCTGGGGAGGGATGAAAAATGAGAGATTAAAGAATAGAGAGGTGTACGTTGAGAGAAAAGTAAGAAAAGGGTTTTGAGAGAAAAACCGAGCCTGAGGGCCGAGTGATATGAGAAATATATATGAGATGGGGTAGGAAACATTACTTGCAGCAGTAATGGACTTCCCGCGAACCTAGTCGTTTCCCGGCGATGGAAAGCATCCAAGCCCATCAACGTCTCAGCTAGTGTCATGGTGATATAGCTCTTGCCTTCTTTCAAGCCCTCGGCAACCTCAATCAAACGGACGCTAGACCCTCCGGAGCCTGAGGCAAGCAAGAAATGAGATAGCATGCACAAGCAAAGCGCATGTCGTCGAAAACCCTGCCAGTGATGATCGCCGCGGTCACCGGCATCAGAAAATTGATAAACCAAGCTGGGGATGTCTAACTCTCCATCATGGATCAAAGACCAAGCGTCATGCATAGTGAGTCCGCACATCTGTCTTAAGGCTTGGATGTGGCCAAAGCGGAATTGCGGCAAAATTTCTTCATCGCGCTCGGATTCCATTAAAGCTTGGAAATCTTTGAATGTGGGACATAGCTCTTGTCTGCCAAAGCTAAAGACGTGTGTAACCGGATTCCAAAACCTTGCCGCGGCATGAAGAAACGGAAAACGCAACGGGGTGCGGCTCAGCGTGAATAGTGCATTTATGCCGAAGCCCCAGAAATTCAACTTTTCTGAGCCATCCAAGGTAGCAATCCAATTTGTGAGATTTTGGATGAGAAAAGCCTCCATTTTGGTGCAAAACTGAGTTGGAATGAGAGAACGACGAAGCTGGAACCTTTATAAAGGATAAGACACTATTTGGAGGACAGGTGTCAAAAAACTGGAGGTCCCCAGGCCAAGTGGTCGGCCGACCACTTTTTCTGGTCGGCCAGCCAATTTTTCTGGCCGGTCAGCTACCTTTTTGGGTCTACAGAACAAAAACTGGTCAGCAGGCTTCTATGGTGGTCAACCATGAGTAAAATGCTGGTCTGCAGCTTTTTCTTGTTTCCGGAAGAGAGTCTCTAGCTTTCTTGTGTGCTGAGAGTGCTGAAGGTTCGAGTTTATCTCTGTTTCGGATGTGTTCGGTCGCTTAGTCTGTCCAAAATGTATTTGCTTATCGAGTTGTTGCTCATTTGCTTATTGAGTTGTTGTTCATTTGTTTATCGAGTTGTTAATTCATTTAACGAATTGTTTTTTAGTTGAGTTGTTTAGTTTGTTGCATCGGTTCACTACCTGACTTGGCAATACACGATGTTCAATTTCCATTCAATCTCATTTTTGTGCAAAGTGATGCGATGCGATGCTTAGAATACAAATACAACACTTTTTGAACAAAAAGCTCTTTTCATTCCATCATAGCTTCTTTTTTTACAACATTTTACAACAAGGTACAAGTTTTGAAAGAAAAATAAAACTGTCTAAGCTGTACAATGTGCTACAACTACATGTAAAAAGAAAAATAAAGCAAGAGCATCTGCATCAATGCTATCAAGCTCAAGACCGAGAGGCTCTCTTCATCCTCTTCGGCTGAGCAGCCTCTGCACCACCGCCATCTGAATCGGAGTCACCGTCCTCGGAATCCTCCTCGGCGTCATCTCCGTCCTCAGAATCGAAATCGGAGTCATCATCCCTACCTGCAGATGTCTCTGACTGTGGATGTGCAGACTCCTCTTCCTCGCTAGACTCTTTCTCCTATTTGGCAGGTGCTCTACGGCTGCGAGATGAGCCCCCTCTCCTGGCTACTCGGGAAGGCCTGGATGGCCCGGGCAGTACAAGCGTGACCTGAAAAGACAGTTTGAATACATCAGCCAAAGTATGTATATCAGATGCAAGAATGGTGCATAGAATCAGTGCATGCAAATATAGTGTGTGAATGTGTTGTGATAGATGTGCTCTACATACGCAGTGAATTAATGGGGTGAAATATTCAATTTTTCGTATGTCATCAGAAGTATGATAAATGCAAAAGAAATTGGAAAATACCGGGATACTGTAGGAGTGCAGCAGCGTCTCCCTCCACAAGACCATCCTCTCGAGTGAGGCCACCACTCCGAGCAACCCCTCAGTGTACTCTCTGGGAGGCTGCAGATGCAAGTTCAATTCATCAGTGAATGAATGAATGACTAAATCTCTAAATGATAAATGAAAACCGTGAAGCATACCGGTGGTGACTCAGGGTCACTGACGTATCGGTGATCAGGTAATGGAGGCTCTAGTGGAATCTGGTATGACGTCCCATACTCCCAGCCTGTCAGCTCGGTAGGAAGATCTGGCCACCCAGCATACTGGCAAGTCGAGGGCATCCCCCTACTTCTGCCCCTCGATGTGCTAGCCCTGCTAGTGGAAAGGATATTTGTAGCTCGAGCGCGACTCGATGACGGAACGTCAGCAGCTCTCCTCGTGGGGGTACGGACACCTGTCAATGGGGCCATCAAGTATGTATGGCGATATGTCGCGTATCCCCCTTCCTCTAGGAAAAGAACTGCGTCAGAACCCAACATAAGGTCATCGACCTCCTGGGGAGTGAGATTCTCTGTGGACCGCATGTCCAGTGGAGGCGGTGAGGGGATCTCCTACTTGGCGTTGCCCATCGTCTGACGCATGAAGTGATCCCCGAGAAACTAGGCTCTGCCGGCTAGTCCCTCAAACAGAACCCTATATCGGGAGGTGGCCCATGCCCCAGGGAACTGGAACCGAGCATACCCCGATATAGCTATCCATGGCTACCAAGTGATCTGCGGATAGCAAGTGCATAAACTGATTAGATGTCATAAATATCCAAGATGAATCAAAGCTGAAAGCATGAAGAACTGAGAGTTCTGGATTGCCTCCGTCGCCCGAACAGTGTCAAAGTACTACTGGAGATATGGCAATGTCTCCCGGGGCCTAGACCGGCACCGACCCTCAAATCTGCATGAGTAAGGGATCTCGAGAGGTGCCTCGACCTCCAACTCGGGAGCAAGCGTCAGGAAATAGGCGTAAACCCACAGCTGTGAAAGGCAAGACAGTGGTTGTCAGAATATAGAATATGCTGAGTGCAAAATGCTGAGTGCAGAACGCTGAGTGCAGAATACTGTGTGCAGTGTGCAGTGTACAGAATGTATAGAAAATGCAGGATGCTGAGTGCAGAATGCGAATATAGAATATACATAAAATGTAGAATGCTGAGTGTAGGATGCTGAGTGCAGAATGCGAATATAGAATATACAAAAAATGTAGAATGCTGAGTGCAGGATGCTGAGTGCAGAATGCTGTGTGCAATGTGCAGTGTACAGATCTTGAAAATAAGAAAATGTAGAATGCTGAGTGCAAAATGCTAAGTGCTAAATGCTATGTGCAGTGTACAGATAATGAAAAGCAGAAATACAAATCAAGAGCTCAGAATGTACCTCCCAGGCTCGCCAGTAGCCACCTACTATGGTCCCCCGCTCTCGGGAGGTCGCGCTCATGTAGTAGTAAAGGGTAGCGAGGCCAGCGCCACCCCAATAGAAGTGCTGGACCTGTGATAGATCTAACAGATCACTCAACAGATACAGCCCGACAGTGTTCCCCTTGTCGGAGAACAGTGTGGTCCCTAAGAGGAACATCAAATATCCCCGGGCATACTGCTGTATGGCCTCATAAGTCTCAGGTGTAGTCCTCCTGTACTGCTTGGCGAACCAGGTGTACCTAACCCTGCCTGATGATCTGTCGATCGGCAGATGGGCTCCGAGCAGATAGGTCCAAGCTACCTCCCACTCACCCATATCGACATCGTATGGGACCGGTCAGCCTGCCACGTCAAGGCCCGTCAGTATGGAGAAGTCATACGGGGTCATCGTCATGTCCCCGGTGGCTGAGAAATGGAACGAGTTGGTGGTGTCCCACCATCTCTCTACTAATGCACCTAAAAGGGTCCTGCTCGCTGGATGACGCGACAACCCCGCACAGAATGGTCCAAATCTTGCCTCATCCACAATATGTCGAACGGGATCTGGGAGCTCCATGTACCACTCCCTCGCAATAATAGACCCGTAATCCCGTGTGAAACAGGAAGATACCTGCGGGTAGAATGAACAGATGTAATCAGTTGCAGAATAAACACAATGCTGTGTTATGAACTGTGTGTTCTGATTGAACAATGTTATGAGCCGTGTGCAACCTAAACAGAATGCTGTGTTATGAACTGTGTGTTCAGATTGAGTAGTGTTATGAGCCGTGTGCAGAATAAACAGAATGCTACGTTATGAACTGTGTGTTCAGATTGAGCAGTTTTATGAGCCATGTGCAAACTAAACAGAATGCTGTGTTATGAACTGTGTGTTCAGATTGAGCAGTGTTATGAGTCGTGTGCAAACTAAATAGAATGCTGTGTTATGAACTGTGTGTTCAAATTGAGCAGTGTTATGAGCTGTGTGCCACCCAAACAGAATGCTGTGTTATGAACTGTGTGTTCAGATTAAGCAGTGTTATGAGCTGTGGGCCAACTAAACCGAATGCTGTGTTATGAACTGTGTGTTCAGATTGAACAGTGTACTATGATATGAGCTACGTGCAAACTAAACCCAAAACTGCGTTATGGACTGTGTGTTCAAATTGAGCAAAAACTGCGTTATGAACTGTGTGTTCAGATTGAGCAAAAACTACGTTATGGACTGTGCGTTCAGATTGAGCAAAAACTACGTTATGAACTGTGTGTTCAGATTGAGCGAAATACTGCGTTATGAACTGTGTGTTCAGATTGAGCAAAAACTGCGTTATGAACTGTGTGTTCAGATTGAGCAAAAACTGCGTTATGAACTGTGTGTTCAGATTGAGCAAATACTGCGTTATGAACTGTGTGTTCAGATTGAGCAGAATACTATATTATGAACTGCGTGTTCAAAATGTGTTGTGTGCCTAAAATGAGCTGTGTGCCAAAAAGAGTTGTGTGCCCAAAATGAGCTGTGTGCCCAAAATGTGCTGTGTGCCGAAATGAGCTGTGTGCCCAAACGAGCTGTGTGCCCAAATGAGCTGTGTGCCCAAAAGAGCTGCGTGCAAAGTGAACAAAGTTTTGTGTTAAGTGCTGCATGCAAAGTCAACAAAGTTTTGAGCTGCGTGCAAAGTGAACTAAGTTTTGTGTTGTGAGCTGTGTGCCAAGTGAGCAAAGTGTTATGTTGAGAGCTGTGTGCCCTTATGAACCGGGTGCTGCATGCAAGTTGTGTTAAAAAATGAGCAGAAATGCTGTGTATATAAACATGTTTAGAGAATGCAAAAGCAAACTACTTTGCAGAGAATGCAAAAATGAAATACGTACCTCTCGCGCATGATGAGATAGGTGAGACTCCGACTCTCGTAGTAGTAGGTCTGCGGGTGCTCGGTGCGCGAAGTCTATAAAATGGTGAACGGTGCTAGGAGCAAGGATGTGCTCCTGCGGGCCGTACTCCTCCAGGTCAAAGGGCCGTACCCTCGGAGGCAACGGTATAATGTCGGGCTCATTCTCTACCTGTGGGGAACCTTCGCCGTGGCGAATATGACCATCCATCTGAAAAAGATGCAAAAATGAGCAAAAATGAGTGAAATGAGCCAAAATTGCAAAAAGTCAACAAAAGTCAACTCTCGGGAAGAGAAAAAGTCAACAAAAGTCAACACCCGGGAAAAGGAGCCAAATTTCGATACAAACATACCTCAAGTGGTGAAAATAGAGAAAGAAGCTCCGAAAACAAATTCTAAGCGGTTCAAAGCGAAGAGAATCGAAAGTTTTCGCAAAACAACTTCGCGTGGGGCGTTGAAAAACGCGTATAAAGTGCAGATCTAAGAGGGAAAGGGGTCTAGGAGCAAAGAGAAATGTATTTCGGCCTTCGAGGTGTGATACAAAGTGTTTTGGAGTTGTGTACTTAAAGAACCGAGCATGAAAAGACCAAATTGTCCCTGTTTCAGTAAACTAGTCGGCCGACTAGTTTTTCTGGCTGGCCAACCACTTAGGTGGTCAACAACTGGTCGGCTAGCTTTCTAGGTGGTCGGTCACCCTCCTAGATGATCCTTAGGGCTCCATTGTTCTCCCTGTGTGTTTTGGTGATGATTGGAGTCCTCGGCTCTCGAGAAAGTGCAAGAAAAGTACACTTTTCGGCATGAAATTGTCCCCGCAGGAACTTCAATTCAAGTCTTCGATGCGTGGCTCATCGATACCCGTCAAGGGCAAGGTGTATCCTTTTTGAGTACGTTGTGACCCCTCCGAAAGGTAAATCAGAGGTTCTGGTTAAATTAATCTCGTTAAGGCTTATGTTTCTTTAATCAGCATTTTGTTTCAAACATGCTTTTAAAGTTGCACTAAAATGCATTTGTTATGCTCATTTCTCTCGCATTGTTATGCTCACTTCCCTCGCATTGTTATGCACACTAGTCGTTGCATTGCTATACACCTTTCCATCGGCATTGTGTATGCACGCGTTTATCTCGCATTGGAAATGTACCATGTTGTAACGTGGGACATGTGTTTCTAACTATATTGTAGCTGTTAAGTTTCTTTCTTATGCAGGCACGATATTGTATGTACAGTTCATTTGAGGCTGGCGCGACCAGACGATCTTGTATGTAGTCCGCGTGAGACATAGTGAGAATTGCATAATTTTCTTACATCCTTTCTGCATGAGTTGTAGTTTGGTTCGTACTCGCTTGCTTAAACTGTTGCATTTATTGTGTATAATTGTTTCATTACAGCTTTCTTTGCATGATCATAAGTTATGTTTGGCATTGTGCATGTCATTTGCATCTTGCCCCAGCCTGCGGGCGCATCTCTTTGTTATCTTGCCTGTTTGTCTAAGTCTTCGGCCTTGTCAAAAATGGGTCGTCTCTGGGCTTTGACATTCACTCCCGTCACTTATGAATTTTGAGTTCTGTCAAAGAAGGGCAACTGTAGACACCCCATTTTTGACCGACCTTAAGACTCAGACGTCATCGATTGAGCGCTCGGTGATTGTGCATGTTGTGCTCGTTCTGAGGTTTCGGAGTTTTCGGCTGAGTGTCTTGCCTCCGAGCCTCTGAACTCTTTGTGCTTCGGCTCGATTTGTGGACCAAGCCTTGTTTCTCTTCCCTGGGGGGAAGGAGGTCTGTAGACCACCTTTTCGTGGTCGTAGACCACTTTTCTCGTTTGGAGACTAGTTTCTGCTTTTCGGAGCCTTCGGCCGCGCGCTTTGTCTCGGGACCGCTTAACGTTCTCCGTTTGGCATGGTTTTTGAACCACACCTTGTTTCCTCTACCTAGAGGGACACTGTGGTCCAGGAGATCACTTTTGTGGTCATAGACCACTTTTGGTGCCGGTAACTAGTTTTCGAGGCTTCCGGCTGCGCACCTTGCCTCCCGAACTTTCGTCTTGCATCCGTTTTGGTTTGTTTTTGGTACAAACCTTTTTTTCCTTGTTTGGAAGGTGGTACAAAGGTGGGAGACCAGTATTTCCCCTTGGAGACCACTTTTCTTCCCGCCAGCCAGTTTTCTGGTCAGACAACTGGTTTTCTTGATCTTTGGACCACCTTTTCTAGTCGGCCACCACACCACTTGCTTATTTGTAGTGTGTAGACCACCTTTGCACAGTGGCCGACCACTTTTTCTTCTGGCCGACCACTTCCACTAGTCGGTCGACCAGTAGAAGTAGCTGGCCGACCACTTCAACTGGTCGGCCACTTTCCAGCTCATTCCTGGAGATATTTTCTTTACAGCTGTAACAGCTGGAGGGCACAGAAACCATCCTCCATACACGTGTATGGAGGGATGGCTTTAAGCCCTTAGCTTCCTCAAGAAGCTTCACCATTTGTTCTCTATATAAGAGAACCTCCTCCTCCCTCCTCTAGGTTCAAAAAAATTACCTTGGGAGATATACATACAACTTTGTATCTATCTTGCTCTTGTTCTTCATTTTTGTGTTCAAAAGTGCATATTCTTCACACTTTAACACACAAACACACACTTAAACACCATACTCTTGGAGCTAAGGTCCCTTGAAGTTGTTTTTGAAGTTCTTGGACTGGTTTGAGCTCAAAGAAGCTGCTGGAGTTATAGCTTTGAAGGTGGTTTTCAAGGGTGAGTTTTTAACCTTTTAAACCCCTATTTTTGCTTAAGCTTTTAACCCTACTTGCATGTTGTTTTTTCTTTGACTTTCTACTGCAAAAAGTTCTGTTTTTCAGTCCTTGTGATGTTTGTTTAAGGTCACTTTTACATTGGGGGTGGTCCACTCCTTCTTAGGCCTTGTTAGGCCTTGTTTTGAGCCATCCCTTTTGGCTCTTGTTCTAGCCTTTGCTTGACCTTTCTACCACTGAAATCCAGAGGATTTTCAGTGCTGGAAAGGTGGTTTTGAGGTCCCAAATAGGAAAGGGTCATCCCTTCTCCTTGTATTTTGAATACTTGTCATATTTGCCTCATGTTTGAGCATGTTTGTTAAGCTTGTGTTGGCTTGTTCTTAGCATGTATTTGGGGTTATTTTGGCATGCCTCAGATCTGTTTTGACTTGGTTTGGTCATTCCATGCATACCATATACACTTGTAGTGTAAATCTTGCAAACTAGTCTTGTGTGCTTCATGAAGTAGCATGTCATTCTAGCTTGTTTTGAGTCTATCTCAGCATGTTCTTAGTGTTGTTTTACCATGTCATACCTCTATTAAGGTTTGGTTTGGTTGGCACTTGCATGCTCCATGCACTTGTAGTGCAATTCCATGAATTAGCCTAATATGTCTCATGCTTTAACATGTCATTTTAGCATGCTTTTGGCTTAACTATAAGAAGCTTTTGTCCATGTTTTACCATGCTGTAGCTCTGATTTGTGTTGTCTTGGTCATGCATGCCATGCTTTGTATAGCTATAGTGCATTTTAGCTTGTTAGCTTTGTGTATCAAGTCCACTAGCATGCATTGCTTGGCCTATTTGAATGATTTGGCATCATTTGTTATGTGATTTCAGTCCATGTTTCATGATCATACACTCACATCTTTCACTTATTCAATGTGTTGGAGGGTTGGTCCTTTATGCCTTAAACATGGGTCATTGTGTATGCCTTCATTTTAGTGTGTATTTGGGGTTATTTTGCCATGATATGACTCTGATTTTTGTTGGTTAAGCCATCCCATGCTTGGTCTTGGTAGGTGTAGCGTAATCCACCTTATTTGCCTTGCATTCATCATGCCTTATGCCCTTCATGCTAGCTTATTTTAGCTTTGGTCCTTGCATGTTTTAGACTCATTTTGACATGATCTAGGACTGTTTTGGGTTGCCTTGGCCATATGCTTCATGTTTTGCATAGTTGTAGTACAAATACATATGCTAGCTTCAAGCTTTGGGTACCATAGCATGCTTCATTTGTGTTGTGTACATGATTTGGCATCATTTACCATGTTATTTCAGAGCATGTTGCATTGCCATGTTCTCACTTCATTCACTCTTTAAGTGCCTTTGAGTGTTATGCATTGTTGCCTTGTTTGTGGCCAAGTGTGCATGCCATCTTGTCTAGGCCTTTGAGCCCTCATCTCAGCATGTTTTGGTCCTTGTTTTAACCAATTTCAGCTTTGTCCATGGTTGATTCATGCATTTGTGCCATGTATTGCATGCCCCTTGTGTAGTCCCTTTAATGGCTTTGTGCCTTAGGACCTCTTGCATGCTTTACTTGTGTTGTTTGAATAATTTGGCATCATTTCATACCTTATTTTAGAGCATATAGTGTTGTTACACTTACATGTTTATCACTTCTTGAGCACTCTTGAGAGTTGTGCTCTCGGGCCTAGTTAATAGGCCAATGCATGTGCATGCATGTCTTACATTTTGCGCCTTGGTTTTGGTGTTATGGCCACTGATTTGGGCATGGCTGAGGTCTGTCCATTTTGGTTTAAGTCCATTGAGCATGGTTGCTTTCACATTGTTACATGTTTATGTTGCCTTGCATGTCATTAGCTTTGTTAAGTTGATCAAGATCATTGCATTGAGTATGCCATGTTGCCACATTGCATTGTGTATGCTATGTTATTCTTTGCATTGTGTATGCCATGTAGTTACATTGGTGTTTGTATGCTTGTCCCGTGCATATTTGCATGCTTAAGCTACATTACATGTTTGCATGCTTGAGTTGCTTTGCATTGTTGTTTGGAATAGGTGTTAGTCCAAACACGAGGAACGAGGGACGTTTCATACTTGAAGTGATAAAACGTGCCTCAATTCTCAGTCGCCGATGCTCTTGATCATACATGATAGAGTTCTAGGCTTTATGTGTTTATGTGTGCATTCATTTTACATTAAATTGTGCAATTCGGCTTCTCGGCCATCATGCATCGAGATGCGTGATTGGTGGTCCGAGGGTCAAGAACCACACTCCTTAAGCTCATGAAATGATAGGGAGGGTGGTTGTGCACACATATCTTGCAAATACATTGCCATGCCCTTTCTTGCTCTCTGTTGCAGAAAACTGGAGTTTGGCAGCAACAACTGGTCGGCCAGCCAGAAAAACTAGCTGGCCGACCACTTTTTCTGGTTCACAGCAAAGATAGGTGGTCGGCCATGGCTGGTGACACCTCTAGGTGGTTGGCCACCCTCCCACAGGTTCCCATGGTGGAGTTTAAGCTTTCTGGAGCTTGGTGCAAAGTTCTGAGAACAATTGATAACAAAGGCAAGTTGGGGCATCGCGTTAGATTTTCGAACGAGGCGACCGGGCATGCATGCACTCTTCTCCCTCTGAAGCTCTTGTTTTACTGCTTTACTTTGCTAATTTGCTTAGCTAGTTCATGCTTTGGTTTTGTAATTAAGTAGTTAATGCGTTTAGCTGCTTATTTGTTTTGTAATAGCTTAATTAGTTAGCTTGTTAGTTAGCCAGTTTTGTTGTGTAATAATTAGTTTAATTAGCTTAGATTAGCTAGTTAGCTTCTTATTCGAACCCTCCGTCGAGAGGGCCAATTATTGTAATAAGCGTGCGTGTGTGTGATGCATGTCTTCCAACCTCCATTTCTTTCTCCCTTTTACTTAACCCCTTACAATGGTTAGTTTTAGGGCATATTTTATTTAGCATCCTTATACTTTGTATGCGCGCATCCATTCATCTGTTTTGCATGCACCGGGCTCGACACATCATACTAATTGCATTGTATTTCAATAAATTTACTTGAATACGTGTTCAACAACATGTACCAAGTTGCATTTAACATGACATCTTAGGATAGCCGAGCCTATTTTAGCTGCATTCTCGCATGTGCTGCATTAGCCATCTTAACATGAACTAGGATCATGCATGATTTCTAACTAGTTCTCTGTTTTGGCTCGGAGTACACTGTGAGTGTTTACGCTTTAGCATACTGCATGTGTGTTATTGACTGCCATGTATAGCATGCTTGCCATGAGACTAACTGCTTATTTGATACAATTGCTTGAATGCCTGTGGGTGAAGGTTGGATTGCTTGAATTGAAACAATTCATCAAACCCCTGTTTTAGCCTACTTGTGAGTAGCAAAACTTCAAATCATTTTCACAAACGAACATGTAATACTTTGTTCCAACTTAGGCGATTTAGTCTATACTTGTATGCTGTGCGCATCACATAGTAATTCTAGATTAATAACTGGAATAAGAACACATGTGTTTTCAAAAACAAAATATCATGTTAGTAGCGGCCGATCTTTGATCGAGCGAGCGGGGGTGCTCATTGCATGACCTTTCCCTCTCGTACCCAAGTTCCCGAGCCGAGGTAACTTTGGTGATGACGGACATTTGGCCTTAGGCACGAGTCAGGGTTTCCTAAATGCCCCCCAAAATAAAATATTAAGGTCGTGACTCTGTATCTGGCAAAGCAGTCAATGTTTGGCACTTCTTTATAAAAATCAGTTTTCCAAAACGATTTGCCGGATTTAGACTCTTTGGTGATTTATCGGTCTTGCATTGCACTTTGCGAGATTAGATTCAGAACCGTGACATGAGTCCGAACTTGTAGTAGCTAGAGAGCAAACCAGAATTTCGCGCCCTCGCAGCGTGGAGCCCCGGGAGTGTTCTCCGGGCGGTCTACACCCACGTCCCTTTGATGAAAAGGTAGAACACTACAAAAGATTCCTTTTGATCAAAGCAAAGTTGGGTTTCGGCAACGTTGAAGTTTCTTCATTCCTTCTCTTGTCTTCTAAGCTTGAGGTAGGAATTCTCCACACTTTCTTATGATTTTTAACTTAGTTATTTGTTATTTTCTAAAACTATATTATGATTTGGGGATTTTGGACAAAACTAGGGTTTTTCATTAAAAATCAAAAGAGGGGTTTTCAAATGAATGGTTGAAAATGATTGAGGAAATGTATTTATTGTTGAGATATGATGAAATGGTGGATTTTTACCTTTGAAATTGAATTATAAAGAAAAAGGGGATTTTTGCCCTAGGAATATCAAATGTTGATTTTGTAATGATAAATGAAATTGATGTTGGAAATGTGGAATTGGATTGATGTTGATGAGGATAGCGGAGGTGGATATGTATTATCACTCCTATCTTGGGATTTTTGGAAAGTTTATCTGTATGGAAATTATGTATCTGTTTAGAGATATCTGTTTTGGGCTATCGGTGGAAGATAACTATGATTATTATAGAAATTGTATAAGAACTAGGAGAATTGAAACTATTTTCTCATCCATTTTCATTAGGCATTGTTGTATATTAACACATTGAAAATATTTAATGTTTTGAGAAAAATATGTGAATACTTGGTGAAACTGGGTAGGAGGTGTGGTTACGATGTCAAGTTGGCCTAATGTCCTTGGTAAAAGACTAGAAACCCATGCGGATAGGTGTCGAGCCTTCCAGTTAATACCAATAAAAATGACAAATTGGTAGTGCTTGTATAGTCTACTTGCAGACACGTACCTAGAGATTCACTGAGTTGTATTCACAGTCCTGATTTCTATTGAAAAGGAAACGTTTTATGAATTGTGATAGAAACATGGCATTGCATGTTTTTGGAAAAAGATATAAATTTTTGTCACAAGCATTGCATATGCACTCACCTTATGACTTTGTTAAGATTCATAAACTGTGTTAGAGTATTTCTACTAGGCTTTACCTCACCCTATATGAGAAAACTATTTTCAGATGCTGATGGTATGCCTCCACCAAGAACATAGCTTGGGAGGAACTTGGAGCTTAAGGCTTCTTTTTGTTTATTTTTTGTATTTCTTTCTGTACAAGGCTAAGGCTTTAACTATATTGAGCTTGGACTCACTTTTGTTGTAACCAAGCATTGTCTTGTGAAGTTGTAGCCTTTAAGGAATTTAATTACCTGTTTAGCTTAGATTTCATATGTTTTGTCCATTATACATGCTATAGATTCAAGGATAGGACTCATGAATGTATAATTGCATGTGTTATCTCTTGTACATTCAAGATCATATGAAATGGAAGGGCATTATATTCCATATTGTATCTTTATTTCATTATCATCATGAGATGGTTTCACTACTAGTTATTTCAGGGCGTTACAAGTTGTTCTTACATGATAAACTTCAATATATTAAAACTTGCATATATAACCCATAATGTTTACAAAACTTAAACCTTAACATATATATATATATATACATACAAACATGTCCAACATCTTACAAAACAAAAGACTAAACAAAAAGGGTTTAACAAGCTTGACTTCTCTCGAGATCAAGCAAACGCCTCATCGCAAAGTCACTCCACCGTTGGCTTCTCAAAAGGTGGATTTCCATAGCAACACTAAGTCTGATCTTCTAAATGCTCACCTATATATATATAGGGGAAGGAGGTGAGCTAAAGCCCAATGAGTAATACCAAAATAAAAAGGTTAATGAATGAAGTCCAACATAATTCAAAACATCTATTATATTTTCAAAGCACATCACATATCAAATTCAAACAAAACATTTGCCATAACAAAGTCCATTCTACGTGGTAACAGCCAATAGATTAACGAATGAGCCAAAAGGCCTAAATCAAAGGGAGCATCTACGTCTAAGCAAATGGACTATGGAGGTCTAACGAAGGGACTGCTCGGGGTCTAACATCAGAGATATTTGTAAATCCAATAATCGAAAGGCCATGAGATTATATCCCCTAGGCAGGGCCTCGCTAAAAGATGCCACAAATACATTTAACAAAAGGATCTTCATTCATTTATATAAAATAACTTTTCAAAATATCATTCATGTAACTGTAGACACCCCGTTTTTTATCGCTCTTAAAACTTGGGTGCCTCAGATTACTTACCCAATGATGAATTTATACGCTGTGCAAACGCTCGATTTCCTCAGCCGGAAGCCTTAGTTTTAAGCCTCAGAAGCCTACAAACTTTACACCACTTTTAGACCAAAACAGTATTATCCAAGCCTGACCACTCAAAGGCCTGCAGGCCAACTAGTGGCCAACTGGCCAGAAGTTAATGGCCGGCCGTCCCCCTAGTGGCCGACTTGCTAATTGTTCTGATAAAACAGATATTTTCTTGCCAGCTGTCTCCACAGGTGCATGCACTGCACCAACTGCGTCTATACTGATATTTCCAAGATAGTAACATATTTTTCTATATATACTTGACCTCCCATCTAGAATTTAGGTTAGAAAAATTTTGTGAAACAAAATTCTTGAAAAATATTTTCTCTCTCTCTCTCTCTCTCTCTCTCTCTCTCTCTCTCTCTCTACCTTACAACTTACATACACCTTACCTAGACTCCCTAAACCAAATTTTGAGGGCTCTTCGCTGAGGTTATTGAGCTTGAATTTCAGCGCTTGAGGGTGGGAATTTGTTGGTTTGAAATTCAAAGTGTTACTCATCTTCAAGAGGCATAACTCCTAACTCTTTTGCGCCACTTCTTTCCTATCTTTTTCTTACTGTTTTTGGACTGTTTTTCAACTATTTTTATGGGCTGAAACTTGTGGCTTAAAGCTATTAAGGTAAAGGGTAACCCACCCTTCTTTGAACCTTGTGTCCCTAGCTTTTGCCCTTGTGTTCCCCATCTTTTTCTCAACTTTTTACCACTAATTTTAAGAGATTTTAGAGGTAAAAATGTTTTTTTTGGGTCCCAAAATGGAGGGGTTAGCCACCCCTCCTTATGCTTGTTTACTAGCTCAATTTCTACATTTAGCTAACTTTTCAAGTTTTTCCATGTTATTTCCAGCACTGTTTTTAGCTATTTTAGGACTCTTTTAGGTTGTTTATTTCATTTATGCTTTGTATAGTAGGCTTGTAGTGTAATGGTCCTCATAGGTTTGGTGTTTTAGGCATTAGACACCAACCTATTTAAGTTGATAGCATTTATTTCATGCTTTTCATACTTGTGTTCACATGTAATCACCTCTACAACCTCCCTCATTTCTTGGCTTTTTTATTTCTTTGAAGTTGTTTCAACTGAGTATTGTTTAAGCTTAAGAAAGAGACCCTTCAATGGTAAATGGTTTAATCTCTTTGGAGGTTCATTACCATAGCATTACCTCTCTCTCATGCCCAAAACAACTTCTTGTTTGACACTCCTCTCCATTAGTGGACTTGACTATCATTCTTGGACTAAAATGACTAATGAATGGAAAGGCAATTAAAAGAAGTTATAAATTGAACTAAAATGGAACAAGATAATAAAATCAACTTGGGTTCAATCGGACGTTAGTTGAACCTATTGAGTCTTGAGTCATTTCATACTTGTTAGTGATGATAATGATTCAAGATTCGATGTCAATCACTTCCCTTGATCGATATCATGATAGGGAGAGGGTTTTGTTGGTCTTTTAACTTTATTTATTGAGCTTTTGTCTCTTGATCCATAAATCATCACACAATGAATTTGTGTCGATTGATGGTTTGCAAATCAAGCCTACCGCTCCTTTGATCTGTTTGATGATAAAGAGAGGTAGGATGGACAAACATCCCCTAAAAATACTCTGTTTGTGCTCTGTTTATTTTTTGTTGTAGTAGGGGAGAACCGAAAACTAGTGGCCGACCGGCCACCTCTCTGTATGGCCGACCACTTTTACTGGCCGGCCGGCCACCTCTTTTTAGCCAAGCAGTGTCTTTTTTCCTTGCAAAACAGAGCAGAGGCTGAGGGGGGGGGCGGGGAAATCAATTTTTTGACTGCGCAACAGAACCATTCTGGCAGTAGAACAGAGGCATTTTCTGGTGGAAATCTGCATTCATGCATGAGCCATCCCTCGCTTCTCAGGGTTCGCTAAAATAGTGTTGTACCTAAAGTAGTGGACTTGTAATAATTAATTACTTAGTTAATTAATTTCGTATTGTAACTAATTAGTTAGTTTAATTCTAATTTGTATTAATTAGTTAGAATAGCTAGTTAAGTTTGCGTTGTACTTAATTAATTAGCTAGAATAATTAGTTAATTTGTGGCGTTGTAATAATTAGCTTAATTAGCTAGGACATTTATTTGGACTCTCCTGCGTGAGGGCAAATTGTAATAATGTGTATGTCTTCCAACCCCCATTTCTTTCTCCCTTTTATTTACTTGGTCATGATGGATAGCATAGAGCATCATGTTTTAATTAGCATTTTCCATGTACAAGGTATCCATTTGTCTCGCGTGCATAAGGTTCAGTTCATTATTCTAACAGCATTGTCATTTATTACTTCCTTAAATATGTGCACCACCACATGCTATCAAAGCGATTTACATGACATATTAGACAACCGAACCTATTAGTTGCATCTTTGCATGTATTGCATTAGTCATTTGCATTGTTAGGAGCATGCATCTCTTCTAATTATTCTTATCTTCTTGGCTTGCCTTGGAGTACTAAGTGAGCATTTATTGCTTTAGCATATCGCATGCATGTGATTGTTTCCATATCTAGCATATATACCATGAGGCTAAGTGCTTAAGTGATATACCTATCTGAATGCCTGTGGATGGAGACTTTTTCGCTTAAATTGGGATCATTTGACTAGTGTAAATATGAGATCAGTTTTTCAAGTGGTACATATTCAAAACAATTTCCAAACAAACATAAAATCAAAATGTTCTAACTTTTGGAAATTAGTCTATACTTGTGGGCATCACATAGCAATGTTGGCATAATAATCGGAAAAAGAGCATATAATGTAAATAAGAATCACATCATGATTAATAGAAGCCGATCTTTGATCGGGTGAGTGGGGTGCTCAATTCATGACCTTCCCCTCTCATACCTAAGTTCCCAAGCTGAGACACATTGGTGATGACGGACACGTGGCCTTTGGCATGAGTCACGGGTTCCTAAATTTTTAAAAATATTTAGGTGGCGTGACTCTGAAATCTGGCAATGCAAGTCCATTTTTGGCATTTTTGATTCAAAATCGATTTTCCAAAAGATTTGTTAGATTTGGACTCATTTGTGTTTATCTATTTTACATTGCACTTGTGGAATAAAATTCAGAACCACGGGAGTCCGAACTCTAGGGCTAATTGTATCCGAGAAGAGCACAAAAAACAAACTCTACTGGGGAAAGAGAGAACTTGACTTGAAATTCATGATGTGAATTTTTATCTACATATATATGTTCTTTGCATGGCATTTGCATTGGTGCTTTAAGTCACTATGTTCTCCATCTGCTATTCCTGGACGGCATGCCGGAGGCTTGCCTAAAAAGCTTGCCAAAAGGCTAGCCAATCATAGGCTCTGCCTTGTTGGAAACATAACCCTTAGATCTAGACTACCGCTGTGCCGCTTGATCCTCCTTTCACTTCTCGGTGTTAGGTGTGAGAGGTGTATTAGGTACTCTTGCTGAGGTACCCCTTTGACCATTTGGCTTAGCTGTATATAGTAAAACCCTAGTGACTGTTCCAAACTAGGATAGGATGCTCACATGTGTCTAAGATTATGTGAAACCGCTTGATTTGAAGCAGTAAATCCTAGTTCATGACAAAACTAGGATAGGGTAACCCTACCCCCTCATAGGGGTGTCTTGGCTCTCTTTTAACTGGTATGTGTTTTACAGTGAAATTGTACAGGAATGTTCATATCAGTGGCAGAGTTGGTATCTATTTTGGGGGCAAAATTTAGTATGGTGTACAGTCCTACAACTTTCATCATGTCTGTGTTAATAACATCTTAGTTGAGGTGTTATACGGTTTTTGATTACTGTTCTCTTTCTTTATTTCTTTTGATAGGTAGTTTAAAACCATAGCTTCAGAAGGTTCTGATATCCCCCCAAGTACTCTGGACCCGCATTGGAAGACTTTGCAAGGTCGGAGATCTTGTTCGAGGACAGCTGTGTTTTCCTCGCTGTCACCAATTGCAAGGCGAAGGAGGATCAGACAAAATTCACCAGTCCAGTTCTTACAACAATCCCCTCTCAATTCACTTATATTCAGTCTAGCTCATGAATAGTCATCTACTTCCAGTCCAGCTCAAGAACAATCACATACTCTAATGGTGCAGTATCCCCCGACAAATATAGAGGAATTAATACTCCATCTACAACAAATAGTTGAGACACTACAGCATGATACGGCCCATCAGGTCGAGGTTATAACTAGGCTACAACAACAGCAACCGTAACCGGCTGTGGCCTCTGCATCATATGTACCTGCCGTGGCTATTCCTGTGCCCGATGCCACTTTTAATACTACCACTGCTCTAGATCCGCAAACCAAGGGTGTTCCAATTTTCCTAGTCCAAGCAGAACCCATCCCATCACAAGCTTCCAAAGCCCCAGGTTTATCAGACCGAGGCACCATTTGAATTTGAGGTTGACTTGACCGTATTCAAAATCAACAAACTGGAAAAGTTGTTCAAAAAAGTGCAAGGGGTTAACTCTATTCCTGACATAGAGGATAGGTACACTGAATCTGCAGTTACCTTACCAAAGCAATTTAAGATGCCACACATTGACCGCTTTGATGGTTCCGGGGACCCGATGGTTCACTTACGACTGTTTTCAGATATCTTGCGACTGATGGGTTTGACTAGATTGTAAAAGTTATCTCTCTTTGGTCGCATTATGTTAGGTATAGCAACCATCTGGTACGCCAAGTTGGAAGATTCTACAAAGCAGAACTACAAGGAATTAGCCGAGTTTTTCATTGCTAAGTACTCTTCCAATACACAAATCGAGGTCACAACTCGTGATCTTGAGGCAACGCGTCAAGAGCCAAATGAAGGTTTCTCCGAGTTTGTGACAAGATAGAGGGCTAAAGCGTCCATGATGACCACTCAACCTTCAAAAAAGGACCAGATCAAAATGGTTATCTGAAACCTGCATGGCAAGCTGCTGTAGAAAATGATTATTCTCCCCCTATTTACTTTCAAAGAACTTTATGAAATGGGGGTACAAATTGAAGATGCCATGAAACAGGAGATTATTACTGACAATAAGGAGCCGGCTAAGAGGACGTTTGTTCGTAGTTTCAACGCTACTAGCGGCAGCACAACTGCGAGGCTGTCCGATGTAAGTGTTGTCACCACAACGAAAACTGCCGACCCCTTTGCCAACATGTTACCACAAACACCGTCCAACCCTACCCGACACCCGGGTAGAATTTTCCACCCACTATACATGACCCTATCCAAAGCCATGTAGGTGTTGATCAAGAAAGGGAACTTGAAATCCTTAGAACCTCGCCCACTTCCCAACCCTCTTTCATCCAAACATGACCCTACAAAATACTATGCATTCCACCAGCAGCACGATCATGAAACCGACCGACGCTACCGCTTACGTCATGAGATTCAAGATCTCATTGACAATAAGATCATCGCTTCACCCCAGAAACCAAACGTAACTACCAACCCGTTCCCCGCCCATAACCAAGTTCTCCTACCACAAAATCTTCACCTTATCCATACACTATCCACTTCATATGACCCCAACGTCTACATTACCCCCTCCCACCTACCAAAACTGATGTTGTTCATTCCTGAGGGCACAAACTTGTGCATGATGGATACATCTAACCTACAACCTGACCTTCACAGATTAGTGGTGACAACACCTACAGTAAACGAGATGTTGACCTCGAAAGAAGGTACTGGTCTACTATAAGAACGTCTCGAAAGCTCCTCAGAAAGAGGGTACAACCCGAGCCATTACATTGTTCATATCACTCAACTCAAGCCTGAGGTGGTCTTACCAACCTCGGTAGATATCAATGTGGTTAGAAAGGATGGCCCGAACCAGAGGTTGGACGATTTGGTAGATCTTAAAGAAGATCTAGACAACCTACAGTTTTTCGATGAGCATAATCAAGGAGATGTACAGATTGAGTGGTTCGACCTGAACGGATCAACTAATAATACCAAATGGCCCAGTGATAAGCCAGAAAAAGAAGAAGAGACTAGGATTAAGCCATAGGAAAAGGAAGTAGAGGTAGCTGCAATGGCCGGGAAGGCTGATGAGAAAGGAAAACTGCCAGATGGTACATGCATGGAAAAACCAAACCAAGAAGTGGGTGTTGTAAAGACTACAGATACTAAACAGGAAGCTGCACTGAGACAGTTTGAGAAAGAAAGAGTTGAAAATAGCCAGAAAACCGCAATGGCATATTGCTTTGAGGGGGACATTTGCACTATAAAGATGATTCAAGTAGAGCCGGACAACTGCTAGTCAGCAGCTGATGGCAAGTGGTGAGACGATAGTGATCTGCATCTAGCCCATATTGACGAAGACTAGGGAGACTGCATCCCGGATACTACATGGTATTATGAGGAGATAGACCATCTCACAAGAAGTGGACGGTAATTTAAACCTCCACACCTAGATCAAGCAGAGCCATCAGGAAACGATTAGGAGATCAAAAAAGATAAGGAGAAGCAGCTAGAAGTGGAGCTAGTTTAAAGCAACTCAAGAAGATCCAAGCTGATATCTCTATCTGGGGACTCTTCATGGCTTCACAAGTGTACCGACAGGCAGTATTGTCGGCAATGGACAAAGCTAAATTGTCCATTAATACAACACCCAAGCAACTCGTAGGCCTAGTCTTTCCAAGTGGAGCCAAGCCAATGCTCACGTTCTCTAACAAAGAGTTGTCGTCGAAAGAGTCGGCTCACAACAAGAAGTTATACATATCTGTGGAATATAGAGAGAAATGAGTGCCAGTGGTGTTGGTAGACACTAGTTCTGCCATTAATGTCTGTCCTTCACGCACTACCTACACGATAGGCCTCACACTGGCAGACTTCGTTCCCACGGCCCAGGTGATACGGGCATATGGCAATACAAGCTGAGAGGTCATGGATACAGTGAAAGTACGAGTCCAGGTGGGCCCATCTGAGCAAGAGATCAAATTCCACGTACTGGATGTGCCAGCTACCTTTAACCTGCTGTTAGGGAGGCCTTAATTACGTCACGTGAAGGCTATGTCCTCTACCCTCCATCAAATGTTAAAGTATCCTCATGAGAGAGGAGTAGCAACAGTTTTTGAGAACTCATCCATACATCCACCGCCAGAGGTGACTACATCATTGCTAGAGATCAATCGTGGGGATAAGGATGTATTCCTCTCAAGATTCACTCTGGCGGAAGCCCAAGTAGTGCAATGCCCAGTCTATCTACTTTATGAACAAGCTGTGGCATGTTCTGGGAATGGGGCTCGAAAAAAGTGGGCGGAAAGGTGTTGTAGCACTAGCAGAGGTGCCACACAACCCGCATGCCTTTAGGTTGGGCTACGTGCCCACCAAAGAGGACTGGATAAGATATGCGGAAGAAATAAGGAACAGAGCCAAGGCCAAGAGAGCTGGGAAACATTATGAGCTCGTCCACAGGCCAATCCAAGGAATGCTGAATGGGTAGTTTGTTAAAGAATGAGAGGATTTCCCCTTTTTGTGGCTTTCTTGAGCCTTGGATAAATTTCTCGAAGAAGTGTGTCCCCGAGTTCGAGATCTTCTTTGACCCTTAGTTGCAAGACAGTGATGAAGAAAAGGCTAAACCAAGCATCAACACTGGTTGGAGCAAAGAAGATGACTCAGACAATAGCAAGGTTGACATAGGGGCAACACAGGTTGATCTCTTGACAGATCCTGCGACCGACACAGAGAACTCAGAGGATAACATTACTGTCTCTATGATCGGAGAGGAACCGGGCGTGGATCCCACCAGTGATATTCAGATGCATTGAAGGCACCATGTCTTACTTGGCAGTTGAAAAAAGGCTTTCTTTCCAATTCTAAATTCGGTGATGAGCCAGAATTTGATTCCACTGAGTCTGTGGAGTCGGAATCAGATTCAAGTCAGTCCGGGGAGTCTGAGTCTGGAATTCCCGGGGGTGGTAACCCGGATGCCAAGGCCCTGTTGAGGTCTTCTTTTTTTTTTCTCTTTTGAGTCTGTTATAATAAAAGAGCCAGAACTTATGAATGAAAACACTGCAGATTCTGGGTACTACTCTGTGCCACTGATTTATTGCATTGACCAAGATTTTCAAAATTTTAATGAAAACGAAGAGGAAGAAATTCCTCTGGCTTTGAAAAACTTAATTAATCGAGAGGAGGGGAGGTGTGCTAAGCCCTATATTGATGAAATCTTTGCCATTAATGTGGGTATTGAAAAGGATCCATGCTTGGTCCAAATCGGGTCCACGTTGTCTTCGGAGGAATGTAAGCGTTTAATCGCTTTATTAAAAGATTTCAAAGATGTTTTTGCATGGTCCTACGAAGACATGCTTAGAATCAACCTTGAGATTGTACAGCACCGGATCCCTCTTGACCATGAGGCCCAACTAGTTAAACAAAAACTACACAGAGTTCACCCGGATTGGGCACTAAAAATCAAGGAAGAGGTCACTAAGCAGATTGATGCAGGATTCTTGTTAGTGTCCAAGTATTCAACTTGGTTAGCCAATATCGTCCCAGTGCTGAAGAAAGACGTCAGAATTCGAGTTTGTGTTGACTTTTGAGACCTGAACAGAGCTAGTTCAAAGAATGACTTTCCATTGCCGTACATTCATGAGTTGGTAGACTTCACCGTAGGCCATGCATTGCTATCATTCATGGATGGATTTTCTTGGTATAATCAGATCTTGATAGCATCGGAGGATAGAGAAAAGATCGTATTCACCACGCCGTGGGGCACTTACTGTTACTGCATCATGCCTTTTGGGTTGAAAAATGCTGGGGCCATATATCAGAGAGCTGCAACCACCATTCTGCATGACATGATCCATAAAGAGGTTGAGGTGTATGTGGACAATATGATTGTCAAGTCTAAAGAGCGAGAAGGCCACTACACTGCACTGGAAAAATTCTTTCAACGAATCAGGGAATACAGATTAAGGTTAAACCCACAAAAATGCACCTCTGGCGTGACAGCAGGGAAAATGTTAGGATTTCTGATCACACAGAGGGGAATTGAAGTAGATCTTTCCAAAATTAAGGCCATCTTAGAAATGCCACCACCAAGGACTGAAAAGGAGGTGCGCGACTTTCTAGATAAAGTGCAATTCATAAGACGGTTTATTTCAAAATTAACCTTAACTTGTGAACCACTATTTGGTCTCTTGAAGAAAGGGAAGAAGTTCCGATGGGATGATCGATGTCAATTCGCCTTCAAGCAGGTCAAGCAGTACCTTGCATCTATGCATGTGTTGCATTAGTCATTTGCATTGTTAGGAGCATGCATCTCTTCTAATTATTTTTATCTTCTTAGCTTGCCTTGGAGTACTAAGTGAGCATTTATTGCTTTAGCATATCGCATACATGTGATTGTTTCCATATCTAGCATATATACCATGAGGCTAAGTGTTTAAGTGATATACCTGTCTGAATGCATGTGGATGGAGGTTTTTTTGCTTAAATTGGGATAATTTGACTAGTGTAAATATGAGATCACTTTTTCAAGTGGTACATATTCAAAACAATTTCCAAACAAACATGAAATCAAAATGTTCTCAACTTTTGCAAATTAGTCTATACGTGTGTGTCTCACACAGCAATGCTGACATAATAATCGGAACAAAAGCATATAATGTAAATAAGAATCACATCATGATTAGTAGAGGCCGATCTTTGATTGGGTGAGTGGTGTGCTCAATTCATGACCTTCCCCTATCATACCTAAGTTCCTGAGCTGAGACACTTTGGTGATGACGGACACGTGGCCTTTGGCATGAGTCACGGGTTCCCTAAATTTTTCAAAAATATTTAGGTGGCGACTCTAAAATCTGGCAATGTAGTCCATTTTTGGCATTTTTTATTCAAAATCGATTTTCCAAAAGATTTGCCGGGTTTGGACTCATTTGTGTTTATCTATTTCTCATTGCATCAGATTCAGAACCACAAGAGTCTGAACTTTAGGGCTAATCGTATCCGAGAGGAGCATGAAAAGCAAGCTACAATAACACTTTTCAAAACACATTTTGAACATATCTTTATAGAGATATTACTCACAGTGTGCTTAAACAAATGCTAGACTTTGGGTGTTCAACCTACATAAAACACATAACAAATACACATTGAAACATACCATTCAAACAAATACCAAATACTTAATCCAATTCTTTAGATGGGTTTCTAGCTTCTAATTTCCCTATTGAAGCTTAAACAATGCATAAGAATGCTCAAAAGAATATGATAGCGAAAATATACTCATGGAAGTGTTCTTCAAAAGTTGTTGAAAATAGGTATTTGCTCGAGTGGACCTTTGGTCACTTAAGCGGTCTGTATGGTTTGCAAAAGTACTGGATGGTCTTAATGTAGGCTCGAGCAAACACTTGGTCACATGAGCTATGTGTAACAAAAAACTAGGTTCGCTCGATCTTACTCTTGGTCGCTCGAGCAATATGCAATGCTCTGCAAAATTATTGGATGTTCACAAAATGCGCTTGAGCGGTAACTTCATCGTTCGAGCGATGAGACTGAATTTTTGGGTTTCAAAACTAGAAATTTCAGGTTCAAAACACGAGTTTAAAGTGCATGGGCTCGCATGGCTAGTTTAAACACATAAAAACACTTGGTAAATCATGAATATTTGATCAATTACAAGTCATTAGCCAAAAATCTTCTTCAATTCACAAAACCAAACTCAAAAACTTCATAAATTAGCCATGCATGCAAAGAATTCCAGCTCTTTTCTTTCAAAATTGTGTAAACATAAACTAATGAGTGAAAAACCATAAAAATTTCTGAAAAATAACAAGTATAAACTCACATGCATGCAAGGGTTTCGTGACCAAACTCAAATATGATGAAATTCAAGTTTAGATGTCCAATAATTCAAGTTTAGATGTCCAATTTCCTCAATTAAGTTCATGATCTTCTATTATCTTGTTAAATCCTTAAATTACATGCAATTGATCTTAATAACCTCTTGAATTCAACTCTTAGGTAGTTTAATTGCAAGGTTTAGAGATCAATTTCTTATCTTAAGCTTGAATTTGATGATATACAAGATAATTCCCTTCAATTCTTCTTCTTCTCTCTCCAAACTCAGCTCTCTTCCTCTCACTCACTAAATCTCAACACAAACAAGTGTAAAATAATGAACTCCCTTCTCTGGTGTTATAAAAAGTGAGGATTAGCTTAAATTAATTAAGTACGCTTAAGGCTAATAAATCTAACTAAAATCTAATTTATTATTTCTAATTAATTTTAATTTTAATCAAATTTTTGATCAAATTCCCAAAAGGCTCTAAATATTAAATGAAACTAATCACAGTCACCAATTTCGATTTTTGAATTCATCTAAGCATTCAATTTCTGATTCGAAACAGACATTCCACAATTCAGACTGATACATATAAATTAAGCACATATCACTCATTTAAACATTCAAATTTTACATAATGATATAAATGCAATAATGATGTGCATATTAGGGTCATCACAAGATGCTTAGCATCGAAGATGACAGTTTGAGGGTGACCTTGGCAACCTTTCAGCTGAAGGGTGACACAGGTCAATGGTAGAAGTTTGTGAGGGGCCATATCAGGGTGACTTGGGAGGCTTTTGTTAATGCTTTCCAGGATAAGTTTTTACCACCCACAGCAAGGGAGAAGTTAAGAGAGCAGTTTTTGAAGCTCAAGCACTTGAGCACACTAGTGGCCGAGTTTGAGGTGGCTTTCATTAGCCTTTCAAGATTTGCACCGGAACTTGTGGTGATAGAGGAATGCCATTGTATCGAGTTTGAGAATAGATTGAGGACCGAGCTCCTTTTCAAAGTGGCCGGGTCTATGATTCGGGATTATGGACACCTTGTTGAATCAACGGCCCATTTGGAGGTGGTGATTCAGGCAGAGGAGGAACGAATGAGAGGCTCCAAGTAGAGAGGGCATGAGTCTCAAGGTGATGTAAGGGACATCAAGAGGTAGAGGGGGTTTACACCGCATCAGTCTTAGGCTTTGGAATCTAAGTCTACCTTTCCCATGCCGAGTTTTGGTTCAGGGAAAGGCAACCATAGTGGGTTCACTTGCTTTAAGTGTGGTCAACTGGGCCACAAGTCTCCAGCTTGCCTGCAGAGAGAAAGAGGGCGACAGTCTTCATTGTCTTCGACTCACTCTCAAAGTCAGGGGCAAGGGAGAGGGCAGCCGCCTACCAGTTATCAATGTGGGTAGTCTAGACATTTGATAAAGGATTTGGTTTCTCTCAAGTTAGCAATCTTAATTTGTAGCACTTGTACCCTTTTAAAACTTTTGGGAAGTGTATTTGAATCCTTTATTTTGTTTTGGGAATCTTTGGTGTTATTGTATCTTGGTTTTGGAGGAGTACGAATTAATTTAAACTTGTTGGGATTGTTCGTTCATGCTTGTTTACATTGAAAAGTTGTTTGGGAACTTAGAAATTCTATTCTAGGGTCGACACTAGCCTTCCTAAGGGTCGACCCTTACCTGTTGGTGAAGTTTCTGGGTGTGTTGCTGGAAAATAAGGTAGACACCAGATTGGAGAGGGTCGACCCTCTTATGTCTATGTGTTAGTTGCTGGAAGATAGATAGACACCAGACTGGGAGAGGGTCGACCCTCTTATGTCTGTGTGTTGGTTGCTGGAAGATATGGTCAACCCCCTCCTGTCTAAGGGTCAACCCCTGCGTGTTTTTTTTAGACTTTTGGGGTTCGAATAGGCCCTACCCCTGGGGGGTTTTTGGGCCTATTATTTTTTTTTTACCTTGGGGCTATTTACTACTAGTTATAAATAGATCCAAACCACTTTCCTCTCATTACTTTTTCTCCTCTTTTCCTCTCAACCCGTGATTTCTCTCATCTCTCCCTAAAACTTAACTTTTCGCACTTAGATCTTCAGATCTACTCACCTAGAGCCATCTTTTCACCTTGGTCCTTTGGGAAAGGTTGTAGACCTTGTCAAGGGTTTTTTATTGATCCAAGTGGTTCGTGGTTTCGTCGCCAATGATTTTTGGGTTATTTTCTCTTCGCTTTAAGAGGTAGGGATTTCTTTGCTCCTTTCCAATACTTCATCTATGGATAGACATATGGTAGTTTTTATTGCATAAAAACCATATTCATTATGGATTTTCTTGAAAGCCATGAAAAGGAGATCTAGGGTTTGATATTTGTGAATAGTGTTGTTAAATTGTTTGTTGTTGAGTAATTTGGGAAATGATTTACTATGTTTATGAAGAAAGGGAGGAAGGCCCTAATTTGATAGTATTGATATAATGGGTTTAAAATGGAGGGAGTTGAATAATCTTTATATTTTGCTTATATGGGTTGGATAATTGTATTTATATCAAAAGAAAATAAAAAGAGGAGTAACCACGGTGTTGGTATTGTTTTAGACTAATCACGTGAAGTTGAGTTGAGTTATGGTTTTGATACCAAGGGGATTGGTTTTGTAAAATAAAGCGAATATGGATTAGGTTTTAGTTTTGGTATTGTAAAATGACGAGAATGAATTCTTAGAGAATGGTTGGAGTTGTGTGGATTGGAAAAATAAAGAAAAGTGGTCTTTTTGAAAGAAAATGAAATCATCACCCTTTGTAAATGAATAATGAACTTGAGGTCGGGTCTTGGAAACTTCACATAATATCATTGTTGTTGGACTGAAAGTCATGCTAGAATTGGATTTTTGTTTTCCTTTCGTATTAGATGCAGAAATGGATAGATATGAATGTAAACGGTGGGATTGGATATTTGAAATCTCTCACCTATGAAAATATTGATGGTTTATCTATTTGGAGATTATATATATGTTTAGAAATATATGTTTTAAGCTATCGGTGGAGGATAGTTATGACTGTTGTAGAAATTGCATGTGGACTACGTGAATTGAAATTAATCACTTGTGCTTGTCATTGAATATGACTATAACTATATACATTGGATATGTATGGCTATTTGGGAGTGGAAAGGGGATGTACTCCATATGTGATTATGTGTTCATATACATTGTGTATGTATTACACTTATGTTGTTATGCATTCTAGTATGTTGAAATGGTTGGAAATGTGCTTGAGTTTCGAATAAGAGGTACCAGTACCTTCCAGCTAGGGCCTGGAGAACTTGGCAGCGCTTAGAATGAGAGGTACCAGTACCTTCCAGCTAGCGCCTGGAGAACTTGGCAGCGCTTAGAATGAGAGGTACCAGTACCTTCCAGCTAGCGCTTAGAGAACTTGGCAGAGGTGTATCCTTAACTTGGAATTTTGTTATGGAAAAGTGTATCCTTGACTTGGCATTTCGTTATGGAAAGGTGTATCCTTAGCTTACCTTGCTTAAGGCAGATAGAGCAGAACTTAATTATCATTATTGTCACAGTGTATCTTTGTATATTATGGGTTATGATGGTTATGGTTTTCGAAGGCCGAGTTGCCTCATTCGTTGAGTAGATAGTTGTTAGTTGCTTGTCGTTTTCCCTTTGTACTGAATGTATATATTTATAGACATGAATTTGTTGGAAACGAACGTGAGTACTGTTTTGAGATTGTGAATAATGTGAAGGACATCGAATACACAGGAACATGTTTTAAAAGATAAATCAGGTATAAGTCTGGAAAGTGAAAGAAAACGTAATGGGCTTGGCGAAATTGTTTTTCTTCTGAAATTTGTAATAATCAGATGAATTTTTGGAAAAAATGTAACAAGAAAAAAGAAAAGTGAATTGCTTATGTTATTGAATGAAATGAACGATTTTGAGAAAAGTTCTTATATTCGTATATTTCTGTATAAACTGTCACATTATTTATACAGTATGAGACTAAGCATTCATGATCATAGCTATCTGTAAGTTGCTATTGTTTAGGATCATGTTGAGATCCCTACTGGACTTTATGTTCATCCCATGTTGCTAATCCTTTTTCAGGTGAACGTCGAGATGGGTTTCAAGATTGAGGATCTTCTTTATGTGTTGGCCACGGGGCTTTTTATTTGTGGGCAGAATGCCATTGATGTAAAAAGGGTTAAACCCTTTCTTTTACTTTAAAGATATAAGCCTAAGGGTAATTTATTTAGTTATGCACATATTGCATTTTCGGATGAGAGAATCTTTATTTATTCTTACAAATGATGTAAAGAGTTTCCGCATGTTATCTCTGAAATTGAATAAACTTAATGAATTTGATAATGGATTACGAGTAATAAATTGTGGGACATTACATAATTTGTACTTGAGAGAGCCTTTGGGCTAGGTCCATTTTAGGATGGACTTCAGTAATCCAAACTGTTTATTTTTTAAGACTCATTGAACGAAATATTAATACAAATAAATATAGTGATCAGACATCAGTAATTATATGTTTGAGTCACATTTGTATTACAAAAATGAATAACTATTTTTCAAGTTATATTTGTCATCAACTTTTTTTAAAAAAAAAATATGTTTCAAATAAATAACTATTGATATCCAATCATCTTATTTTTTATATACAAATTCTAAAAGCTTTGTCTGGTCAGCTTCAGACGCACAAGATCATGCCACGTCATCATATAAGGGTCTACAGTGTATGGATACGATATGACGTGAAATTATTTTGGGTCTCATTCAATGAAACAAGGAGTTAAATTGATTATTTTAGGTACTTTTAATAAATAAAATTATATTCTGATGTCTCTAATAGACTCTGTACCATAAAAACCATTAGAAAACATAATATTTGGTTATTTCTACAATTTTTATTTTTTAAATAATTAAAAAAATCTTATTGTCTAAGTTTTATTAAATTATTTTTAAAAAATCTTATTATGTCTTGATTTACACAATTCAAAAGGAAAATTAATTAATCCATTTGTAAATTTAAATTTAAAATTTTGAAAAGTAAAGTTAATTAATCAGTTTTAAAATTTTAAAAAAAATCTTATTACGTCATAATTTACATATTTCAAAAGGAAATTTAATTAATCAATTTAGAAATTTGAAAAGGAAAGTTAAGTTATCAATTTAATTTTTTTTTTTAAAATCTTATTATGCCTTGATTTACACTTTTCAAAAGGAAAGTTAATTAATCTATTTATAAATTTAAATTTAGAAATTTGAAAAAGAAAGTTAAGTAATTAGTTTTAAAATTTTAAAAAAATATATCTATTATGCCTTAATTTACACATTTCAAAAAGGAAAGTTAATTAATCCATTTCTAAATTTAAATTTAGAAATTTGAAAAGGAAAGTTAACTACTCAATTTTAAAATTAAAAAACAAAAAAATCTTCTAGTTTTTGTTGAATCATTTTAAAAAAATTATTATGCCTTGATTTACACATTTCAAAAAGAAAGTTAATTAATCCATTTCTAAATTTAAATTTAAAATTTTGAAAAGAATCAGTTTTAAAATTTAGATTTTTATATCACTTAAATATAGGAATCAATTCACATCTTCCATAATTTATTACTCTTGACGTTTAATTTTTTTAAATATTTAAAAAAAATTATTGATTTGTTTTTATCCCTTATAATGTGACTGATGATCCATTTTAAGAACTTATTTCTCCCGCCAAATATTATATAGATTTTTTTTAGATAGTGTATATCAATACAATAATGGATCCAAAACTCCCTTCAAACATTGATAATGTGTTGATAATGTGTTTGGTTCATGATTTTGGATAGAAATTTTGAAAGGAAAAATGAAAAGGTGTGTGAAATCACATAAAATATATGAAAAAGCTAGGGACCCCAAATGTTTCACCAATATTTATACCAAATGTCTCTAATGGGTATGGGACACACACCATGTGGGTCCCATATATAAGTCTCACATTCATGTGAGACATTTGGTAGAAATGTTGATAAAACATTTGGGATCCCTAGCATTACTCAAAATATATTTATATTTCATTCACATTTCACTTGTCTTTTTCCTTTCTCATTCCAAATTTCTACCCAAATCCCTGAATTAAACATAACATAAAATTCAGTACATATTTTTCATACTGAAATTTTGAATTAATATTACTTTTTAAAATTGTGTATTAAAAATAATAGATTTTTTCAAATATTTAAAAAATTAACATCAATAGAAATAAACTATGGAAGATGTGAATTGATTCTTATATTTTAGTGGTACAAAAATATAAATTTTAAAAATGATCCTTTTTAAATTTCTAAATTTAAATTTTTAAATAGATTAATTAACTTTCTTTTTGAAATGCGTAAGTCAAGGCATAACAAGAAAAAATTTAAATGAATCAATAAAAGGTATAAGATTTTTTTTTTTAAATTTTAAGACTGATTAGTTAACTTTTCTTTTTAAATTTCTAAATTTAAAATTTAGAAATGGATTAAATAAATTTCCTTTTAAAATGTGTCAATCTAACCATAATATAAACTATATAAAAAATTAAAGTATTCTATAAAAGCTAGATGGTTTTTTTTTTTAATTTTAAAACTGATTAGTTAACTTTCCTTTTCAATTTTTTAAATTTAAATTTATAAATAGATTAGTTAAATTTCCTTTTAAAATGTGTAAATCAATGCATAATAAGATTTTTTTTTTTAAAAAATTTAAAATTGATTAATTAACTTTCCTTTTCAAATATCTAAATAGATTAATTAATTTTCCTTTCAAAATGTGTAAAACACTGCACAATAAGATTTTTTTTAAATTTTGAAACTGATTAATTAACTTTCCTTTTCAAATTTCTAAATTTAAATTTATAAAAAGATTAATTAATTTTCCTTTTAAAATGTGTAAAAAATAAGAATTCTAGAAAAATAGTATGAGGGTTTTGAGTTTCACAAAACCTTTCACTTTAAAAACAACTTTTCTTTAATAAATAATATAAATTGTATAATTTTTTTTTTTTAACTTATTTTGAAGCAGACACATGATAACTACTTATGAAATGTTATTAATTTTATAAAGATCACATTTTTGTTAATAATTATTGGACGGCCATTGGTTACAAAAATATATTACATAATTGTATTTTTTGTTTGAATAAATTATCTTTTTGAAGAATATATAATTATTTTAAACTAATTAATTGTTAACAAGTGATTAAAGAACATTCATTAATAAGTCACAATAATAATAATAATAATAATAATAATAATAATGTAGAAAAAGATAACCATTCAATGAAGTATGAAATGTCTTGAAATCTTTTTATTTATTTATTTTATTAAACTAGGTGTCAAGTTCAAATTATGTGCATTTCAACTAATCTCAAGAAAAAAAATATCTCATTACCCACTTGTGGGGATCTCATTTAAAGCCCCAAGAAGCTATCTATCTATATATATAAGAAGAGCTTGAAGAGAAGCTATCTATCTATATATATAAGAAGAGATTGAAGAGAACTACATAAGAAGTGTCTCAAAAGAGAGGTTAGTGTGAGTGAGGAGAGACAATGGAATTCGCCATGAGGTATGTCATCACTCTTATTTTGTTGTTCTTTGTTGCAGGTCACCATGGTTCACCAGAGTATGAGATTAAGAGACTTGTTCCAACAGGACCAAACAACCAAACACACCCTTCTCCTCCTCCTCATGAAAAAGCTTCTCCTGCAACTCCTGAGATTAAGAGACTTGTTCCAACAGGACCAAACAACCAAACACACCCTTCTCCTCCTCCTCATGATAAAACTTCTCCTGCAACTCCTGAGATTAAGAGACTTGTTCCAACAGGACCAAACAACCAAACACACCCTTCTCCTCCTCCTCATGATTCAAAAGGCAATCTTGCATCGAGGTATTTTGAGATTAAGAGGCGTGTTCCTGATGGCCCAAACAATAAAACTTCTCCTCCAACTCCTGGCTCTCCCCCTAATCCTTGAAACCCTAAATAAGAAAGTATCTTGTCCTTTGGTTAAAGACTTTCTTGTCGGAGTTAATAAATTTTGAAGTGAAGAGGCTTATTCTAATCACACCTCAGCCTTCAAATGTAACATTTAGTGTTTGCTATCTATGTATTGAAAATATCAATAAATGAGAAATGATGTTACAATGAGTTGGTTTCTTGTTATAACAATTGAGGTAGTTCAGTTTTAAATATATAAATCAAGCAAAAAAATAAGCACATAATTCACATAAATGAAAGACTAATTAGACAAAATGGTCTTTAAAGTATGTGCTTTGTTGCATTTATCGCGAAGTATGGATTTTGTTGCATTTTAATATCCATAGCCAATCTTTTAAAAGTTCTGAAAGTACCTAGCTCTCTCATTAATCAATTTGAACGCTACAAGTGATGGAACCATTTAAATTGACATTTTACAATTTCAAAATTAAATTAGCAATTTTTTTTAACTATAAAAGAATCAAAATGCAAAAAGTTGTATACAGTAAAGATCATTTATTAAGTCTTGTGATTCACCTCACAAGTCGTCTCACTTGATCATTATAGTAAATACAACTCGTGTAAAGGCTTTAAATCAAAGTTTCATTTAGGGGCCTTGAAACTTAGGTAGTTCTATTTTTACATATCATTTCCATTCTGTGTACACTCTTCATGTAAAATGTTTTATTACAATTTTATTCTTAAATAAAATTACTAACATAGACATCAATACACACACTTCACTTGAAATTGAAGTTTCTCACTACATATTTTTTGAAAAAGTAAAAAACTACTAAACATCCATTACAAATAAATAAATAAATAATAAAAGAAATGGCAAACACAAAAGAAAAAAACACTAAACCTTACTTCTATACTTTTCTTTTCTTTTTTTTCACTACTCACTCTATTATCATATTTTCTAATCCGCTATTAACTTACCTTAGTTAATATATTGAGTAACGCCCCGACAATATTATTATTATAATAAGATCATCCCACAATAGATGTTAAATAACAACGGATGTCTAAATATAATCTTCTTCCATCCATAAGGTTTCATCTTTTGACAAAAGTGTAACATATGCGATAATACATTCACAAGTTCTAATCTTGAATCTATAGCATGTATCATCAGTAAAAGTTACGAAATAAGAGTAAAACAAAAATAGTAATGCCCTATTCGCTACAACTTTCCAAGACGGTGCTTGGTTACCACGAAAATGAGTTTAAACTCAATAAAATAAAGCCCTAGGTTTGTACAAAATAAATACAACAACAACATTTGGAGCCCATATAGGTCCCACACTCATGTGAGATATTTGGTAGAAATGTTGATAAAACGTTTGGGATCCCTAGCATTACTCAAAATATAATTATGTTTCATTCACATTTCACTTATCTTTGTCCTTTCTCCTTCCAAATTTCTACCCAAATCCATAAATTAAACATAACATAAAATTGAGTACATATTTTTTAGACTGAAATTTTGAATCAAAATTGTGTATTACAAATAAAAGATGTTTTTTTAAATATTTAAAAAATTAAACACATCAAGAGAAATAAACTATGCAAGATGTGAATTGATTCTTATATTTTAGTGGTAAAAAAATCTAAATTTTAAAAATGATCCTTTTTAAATCTCTAAATTTAAATTTTTAAATAGATTAATTAACTTTCATTTTGAAATGTGTAAATTAAGGCATAATAAGAAAAAAAAATTAAATGATTCAATAAAAGGTATAAGAATTTTTTTTTAATTTTAATTTTAAGACTGATTAGTTAACTTTTCCTTTTAAATTTCTGAATTTAAAATATAGAAATGGATTAATTAAATTTCCTTTTAAAATGTGTCAATCTAACCCTAATATAACATAAAAATAAAAAAATTAAAGTATTCTATAAAAGCCAGATGATTTTTTTTTTTTTAATTTTAAAACTGATTAGTTAACTTTCCTTTTCAAATTTCTAAATTTAAATTTATAAATAGATTAGTTAAATTTCCTTTTAAAATGTGTATATCAATGCATAATAAAAAAAATTAATTTTAAAACTGATTAATTAACTTTCCATTTCAAATTTCTAAATAGATTAAATAATTTTCCTTTTAAAATGTGTAAATCAACGCATAATAAGATTTTTTTTAAAAATTTTGAAACTGAATAAAAAACTTTCCTTTTCAAATTTCTAAATTTAAATTTATAAATAGATTAATTAATTTTCCTTTTAAAATGGGTAAATCAAGGCATAATAAAACTGTTTTAATAATTCAATAAAAGTTAGCCAATAAAAGATTTTTTAATTATTTAAAAAATAAGAATTCTAGAAAAATAGTATGAGGGTTTTGAGTTTCACAAAAATTTTCACTTTAAAAATCGCTTTTCTTTAATAAATAGTATAAATTGTATACTTTTTTTTTTTTAATTATTTCGAAGCAGACACAAGATAACTACTTATGAAATGTTATTAAGTTTATAAAGATCACATTTTTGTTAATAATTATTGGACGGCCATTGGTTACAAAAATATATTACACAATTGTATTTTTTTTTTTTTTGAATAAATTATCTTTTTGAAGAATATATATTTATTTTAAACTAATTAATTGTTAACAAGTGATTAAAGAGCATTCATTAATAAGTCACAATAAATAATAATAATAATAATAATAATAATAATAATAATAATGTAGCAAAAGATAACCATTCAATGAAGTATGAAATGTCTTGAAATCTTTTTTTTTTTTTTAAATTAAATCGGGTTTCAAGTTCAGATTATGCGCATTTTGACTAATCTCAAGAAAAAAAAATCCCATTACCCACTTGTGGAGATCTCATTTAAAGCCCCAAGAAGCCATCTATCTATATATATAAGAAGAGATTGAAGAGAACTACATAAGAAGTGTCTCAAAAGAGAGGTTAGTGTGAGTGAGGAGAGACAATGGAATTCGCCATGAGGTATGTCATCACTCTTATTTTGTTGTTCTTTGTTGCAGGTCACCATGGTTCACCAGAGTATGAGATTAAGAGACTTGTTCCAACAGGACCAAACAACCAAACACACCCTTCTCCTCCTCCTCATGAAAAAGCTTACCCTGCAACTCCTAAGATTAAGAGACATTTTCCAACAAGACCAAACAACCAAACACTTCCTTCTCCTCCCTCCTCATGATTCAAAAGACAATCTTGCATCGAGGTATTTTGAGATTAAGAGGCATGTTCTTGATGGCCCAAACAATAAAACTTATAGCGATTCCTGATTTGACCCGACTCTTGTGGTATTCCAGACTCAGGGTTAATACTTTCATGTTGTTGTTTACCTCTTCTTTCCCTTGTATCTCTTTGAAATTGGCCTTTGAGTTGTTATGGTTGCATTTGGAACAGGTGGGTTGTTTGTTTTTTCCAAAGCTTGTTGTCCAGGTTTTTGGTCCTCTGCTCGGGCGACCTTTTTTGCGCTCGAGCGGGATATGCAAACTCTCAGTACTTTGCACGTTTGCAAAAGTATTGGAGGGATGTTTTTCACGCTCGGGCGGCATTTCATACGCTCAAGCGAGTAGACGCTCGAGCGACCTTCCTTGCGCTCAAGCGGGTTGTCTGTTGTCTGCATAAATACTGGATGTGTGTATTCTACGCTTGAGCGAGCCACTCTTGCGCTCGAGCGAAACCAAACTTTGTGTCTGTCGTTCGAGCGTCAACTTCTCCGCTCGAGCAGACTGCACGCATATCAGATCACGAAAAGCACTTTTTACATCACTTTTTCATATCTTTTCATCCTAAACCCTAAAGTTGAGAGCCTCTCTCTCTAAAACTCACATTCTCTCTAAATTTCCACCTAGGTCTAGTGATCTATCCACTCTACTTCCTTCAAGAAAAAGGTAGAGCTTCTTAAGATCATCATTTTGAACCAACTGGAGTAGGATTTCAACATTTTTGGAGTTCCATCCTTGCTTGGCTCATCTTCTCTCTTTAAGGTAGGGATTTTCTACACTTTGTTATGGCTTTTAACTTTGTTATTGGTGGTTGTGTAACAATGGTGGGATTTGGGAGTATTGTGAGCCAAACCTATTGTATGGGTGAAATGTAAAAGAGGGGTTTTTGGTGGAAGCGAAATAAAAGAACTTGAGGTTTGGAAAATGAAGTCTTGATGTGTCAAAATGAGTGATTTTGATACTTAGGTTAATATTTTAAAAAGGGGGAACTTGTGCCCTAAAATGATTATTATATCTATTTTGTATAAATAGTTGAAATTGATGTTGTAGACTTGGAATTTATCTAGTATTGAAATGGTTAGTCAAATTGAATAGATGATGTGTCTCATTCATGGGGAAATTTGAATAAATTACCTGTCTTGAGATTATATATCTGTTTAGAAATATCTGTATTAGGCTATCGGTGGATGATAGCTATAATTGTTGTAGAAATTGCATGTGGATTAGGTGAATTGAAACTATCCCATGGTTGATTATCATTGAATATGATTGTAGACGCGCCCTTAGGGCCTCATGCTACAGTTTGGACTCAAATGTCACGGTTCTTAATCTGATCTCACAATGTGCGATGTGAGATTGATAAATCACCAAAGAGTCCAAATCCGGCAAATCGTTTTGGAAAACTGATTTTTGTAAAGAAGTGCCAAACATGGACTGCTTTGCCAGATACAGAGTCGCCACCTAAATGTTTTATTTTGGGGAATTTAGGAAACCCTGACTCGTGCCTAAGGCCACGTGTCCATCATCACCAAAGTTGCCTCAGCTCGGGAACTTGGGTACGATTGGGGAAGGTCATCTATGAGCACCCCCGCTCGCCCGATCAAAGATCGGCCTGTACTAAGCATGATATTTTGTTTTTGAAAACACATGTGTTCTTATTCCGATTATTAGCTAGAATTACTATGTGATGCGCACAACACACAAGTATAGACTAGATCGTCTAAGTTGGAACAAAAACATCCCATGTTTGTTTATTTGAAAATGGTTTGATGGTGCTACTTGCAAGTAGGCTAAGACGTGGATTTGCCACCCTCAGGTGGGCTTAGAAAACATGATTTTGCCACTCTCAAGTGGGCTTAAAACTCGCATTTGATGAATTGTTCCAATTCAAGCAATCCAATCTTCACCCACAGGCATTCAGGCAGTTATATCATTTAAGCAAATAGCCTCATGGCAAGCATGCTGTCATCGCAGTCACTTACATACATGCAAGATGCTAAAGCATAAAAGCTTACCTAGTACTCCGAGCTAAAACAATAGCTAGTTAGAAATCACTACATGATCCTAGCTACGTTATCAATGCCTAATGCAACACATGCAAAATGCAATTAGAGATAGGCTTGGCTATTCTAAGATGGCATATGAGATGCAACTTGATACATGTATTCAAATAGGAATTGAGATACAATGCAGTTAGTATGATGCGCCGAGTCCGGTGCATGCAAGACAGATGAATGATGCAAACATGCAAGCATAAGTATGCTAATTGAAACATGCCCTAGAACTAACCATCAAAAGCAGGTAAGTAAAAGGGAGAAAGACGTGGGGTTGGAAGACATTCACACACGCACGTACACTTATTACAAATTCGCCCTCTCGACGGAGGGTCCGAAAGAATAATACAAATTAACTAACTAATCAACTAACAAGCTAATTAATTAATTACACAACCAAATCGAAATAAATAACATTAAAACATTGAAATGGCCTCGAGACGAGGGATGAATGCACGCTCGGACGTCTTCGCTCGGAAACCCATCACCATGCTTCATATTGCCTCTGTTTGCACTGCTTTGTACCTCTGAAAATTATGCCAACTTCTGTGACACTTTTGAACTACCTTGGGGACATGCTGAGAGTCTGTCGGCCAAGAGATAGGGCCGTCAGGCAAGGTAAAGGTGCCATCGACCACTTATGATGATATCGGCCAAAAATGGTTAGCTGATCGGCACTGAAAGTGGCCGACCGGCCATTTATTCCTTCAGAATGCTGTTTTGCTGCAATAGAGGACAAACAAAGCATGACGATACATTTGCAAGAAAAGATGTATGCAATTACACTCCTTATCATGTCCAAGGCTCAAAGGTGTGTTGTACTTGACCCTCGGGCCACCAATCACGCATCTTGATGCATGATGGCCAAAGAGGCCAAGTGTGCACTTCAATATGGAATGAATACACCAAAACACACATATGCCTCACACTCTATCATGTTGGATCAAGAGTGTCGGCGACAGGGGATTGAGGCACGTTTCGTCACTTCAAGTACGAAACGTCCCTCGCTCCTCGTGTTTGGTTTGACACCCCAAACCAAACACAATGCAATGCATGTATGCCAAATACAACATGGAAATGCAATGCGATGCAACATGAGCATGCCAAATGCAATGCAGTGCAACCTAACATGTAAACAACATGGCATGCAACAAGTATGTAACAATACTATGCAACCTAAACACGCAAACATGCAATGTATCAAGCATGCAGAATGCAATGCAACCTAAATATGCAAACATGCAATGTACCAAGGGCATGCCAACAACCATGTAAACAACAAATATGCAAACAACACGTAATGCAAACAAGCATGCAAGATGGACTTAATATAGACAGACCTCAGCCATACCCAAACCAGTGGCCAAAATGATGAAGTGATAGAATGAAATGCACAATGAGCACGCACATGCAATGGTCCAAGAGTTAAGGCATAAGGTCACAACACCCAAACATGAGCGAGGGGTGACAATCATGATAGTATGGTGATACCATAAGCTCTGAAATCATGTTAAGAGTGATGCCAAATTAAACACATAACACAAGCAAGGCATGCTAATGGACTTAAAGCTCAAAGCTAGCCAAGGGACTTGAACCATGGCCATATCAACCAAGCCCCAAAGAACCAAGGTGACCCAAAACAGTCCCAAGGCAGGCCAAAACAAGGCTAGAACATGCATGACCCTAGCCAACACGAGCTAAAACAAAGGATCAAAAGCATGAAGCATGAAAAGGCAACAAAGAGGTGTTACACTACACCTATTGAAACCAAACATGGCATGACTTAGGCCAATAAAATCAGAGTTATGGCATGTTAGAATGAGCCCAAAAATCCACTTAGATGGCATCCCAAAGGCCTAAGCATGATGGCATACACAATGACACATTCATGAGGCATAAAACACAAACCCTTTAAATCATCAAAGGAGTGATAAGTGTAAGCATATGAGCATGAAACATGGACTGCAATATCATAAAAAGTGATACCAAATCACTGAAATGGCCCAAGAAAAGCATGTTAGTGACTTGGACTCTCAAACCTAACAAGCTAAAATGCATGGTGGCTATACAAAGCATTGCACATATGATCCAAACAACACCAAACAGAGTTTAATCATGGTAAAACATGAGGGAAAACTCCTTGGAGTCGAGCCAAAACATGCAAGAATAGTGGTCCAAACACAAGATGCATGTTATGTAAACATGCAAGATTACTCTACAAGTATGTGAAGCATGCAAGATGCTATCAAACCAACATGGAATAGAGTTAAGGCAGGTCCTAAAAGTCACTAAAAAGTGCTGAAATAGAACCAAGACATGCTAAGTAAACAAGCTAACATTATGAGCCATTTGTGCTAGCAAATGAGAGACAAGGAGAGGGGGTTGTCCCTCTCCTATTCAACACTTCAAAACCACTTCTCCACCACTGAAAATCCTCTAGATTTCAGTGGTGAGAAGGTCAAAATGAGATGATTCCAAAGCTCAAAAGGAAAGGCACAAAATAGGGCCAAACGAGGCCTAAGAGGGGGTAGACAACCCCCAACCAAAAAGTGACCTTAAGCAACTATAACAAGCATACAAAATCAGAACTTTTTGTAGTTTAGAGCTAAGATTAAAACAAAATGCAAGTAGGTCTAAAAGCGTAAGCCAAAATGGGGTAGCAAAAGCAAGTTAACTCACCCTTGAAGAACACCTTCAAGAACACAACCCTAGCAATCTTCTTGGATAAAAAACAGCCCAAGAACTCCAAAACCAACTCCTTAGCACCTCAGCAACTCAAGGATGGTGTATCACTAGGTGCCTTAGTGCAAAAATATGAACAAAACACACTTTAGAACACAAATACACACACAAATGTAGAGAGAGGGAGATATAGAGAGAGAGAGAGATATATCACTTCTCCTCAGATTTCTTGAACCTCTGAGAAGGGAGGATGAGCTCCCTTCTTATAGAAATTCAATTCTAAGGCTTCTTGGAGAAGCTAACACAAGGTGCAAATCCCTCCATACACGTGTATAGAGGGGGTGAATTGTGCATGCCAACTGTGACAGCTGGCAGAAAATATCTACCAAAAGCAGATGGAAAGGGTTCGGCCGGAAAATATGGCCAATTGACCAACAAAGGTGGTCGATCGACCAAAAACAGTGCCGATCGGCCAACACCTTTGGCCGATGGCAAGAAAAAGGGGCCGATGGCTTCATGCCTTGGCCGATGGGAAGAGGAAATGGCCAACAAGCCACCCTCTTCCCTCAAAAGCAAAAACACAAGTGCTTGGTCCACAACCAAGCACAAAATAGTGAAGTTGAGATCTTGAGGCAAGGCGCGCGGCCGAGACCTCTGGGAACTCAAAACGAACACGAGCATGGATGATCATCGAGTGTTCAAACGATGACGTCCAAGTCTTGAGGACGGTCAAAAATAGGGTGTCTACAGTTGCCCCTCTTTGACAGAACTCGAAAGTCATAAGATGACGGGAGTGAATGTCAAAGCTCAGAGACGACCCATTTTCGACAAGGCCGAAGACTTAGACAAACATACAAGGCAATAAAGATATGTGCCCGTAGGCAAGGGCAAAATGCAAATGACATGTACGATGCCGAACATAACTTATGATCATGCAAAAAGAGCTGTAATGAAGCATAAATGCAACAGTTTAAGCAAACGAATACAAATCAAACTACATTACATGCAGAAAGGATGTAAGAGAATTATACAATTCTCTTTACGTCTCACACGGAGTACATACAATACCGTCCGGTTCGCCTGGTCGCGCCAGCTTCAAATGAACCGTTCATACAATATCGTGCCTGCAAAAGAAAGAAACTTAACAGGTACAGTATCATTAGAAACATGCATAGCAATGCACGTGAAAAGTGCATGACAACGCAGGTGAAGAGGTGCATGACAATGCAATCCTGAGGGCGCGAGACAACGCGAGTGGAAGGGTGCAAGACAATGCAAGTAAGACGCATGTGACAACGCAAGTGAGACACGCATAACAGCGCGAGTGATATGTGCATGACAATGTAAGCAAGACGTGCGTGACAGCGCGAATGATAGAAGTGCGTAACAGCGCAAGTAATAACAGCGCAAGTGAAACGTGCGTGACAGCGCAAGTAATAGAAGTGCGTAATAGCACAAGTGAAACGTGCGTGACAGCGCAAGTAATAGAAGTGCGTAACAGCGCAAGTAAAACGTGTAAAACATGCGTGACAGCGCAAGTTAAAGAAGTAGACATGCGTAACAGCACAAGTAAAACAAGTAAAACATGCGTAACAGCGCAAGTAAAAGGCATGTGCGTAACAGCGCAAATAAGACATGCAAAACAATGCAAGTAACAAGCGTAATAGCGAGTTAGAGAGGGGGTGCGAAACAACACAAATAACAAGCGTAACAGCGCAGGTTAAAGAGGGGTGCGAAACAACGCAAATAACAAGCGTAACAGCGCAAGTTAAAGAGGGGGTCGAAACAACGCAAATAACAAGCGTAACAGCGCAAGGTAAAGAGGGGTGCGAAACAACGCAAATAACAAACGTAACAGCGTAAGTTAAATATGCAAAACAATGTAAGTAACGTGTGTGACAGCGCAAGATAGATGTGCAAAACAATGCAAGTAGCGAAAAGACACGTAACAAGGGCACTTATGACAAACACAACACAACGTTGTAAGGCAACATGTTCAAAACAATTTTCGAATCTCGCGAGATACAAAAGGATACGAAAAAGGATACACCTCGCGCGTATTGAGTGCCGCACATAGAAGACACGATTCGAGGTCAACACAAAGGCCGGTTAAGCTTCAAAAGTGTACTGTCTTGCACTGTCTTGAGGAATGAAGGTCCCAAACCACATAAATGACCCAAACAAGGGTGTTGGAGATGCATCGACCACAAGAGGAGGCCATCGGCCATCAAAATCTATTATCGGCCAAATATTTAGCCGATCGGCTAACAATTTGGCCGATCGGCCAAAAATGGCAGTTTCGGGGTAGATTCGACAATTCACCTCCGGTCTTTAAATATAAGGTTCCAAACCTTATATTTTCACTTCACCCTAGCTCGAAAATCACTCCTCTCTCTCTCTAGGTGATTTCCCAACCTTCGATTCGAGTTTTTACTGCGTTTTTGAGCCTTTTCCGACGTTTGATTCGCGAAACCCTTCTTGTTTCACACATTTTAAACCGATTGAAACTTGTTTTCGGTGCCATATTTTCGATTTCCACCACTTGGGGCTTGTTTCCCCCGAGTTTGCCTCGATCTTTGTGCCCTTTTCCGGACTCCAACCTTTTCTCCCATTTTTCACCTCTTGAGGTTGACTTTTGGGTTGACTTTTCGCATTCTCACCCATTTTCACATTTTCGGCCATTTTTGCACTCTTTCTGAGATGGCAGACGACATTCCACAGGGTGGGGTTCCTCCGGAGATGGACATGGACCCCGAGGTCGAGCTCTTGCCTCTCCGTATCCGACCATTCGACCCAACGACCTACAGGCCGGCGGTACATGTGTTGCCTCCCGATGGCATCCGCTACTTCAAGAGTTATGCGCGGGGTGCACCAGAGGAGCTCTTGTTGCGCGAGCCAGAGTCACATCTGTCTTACGGCGCCGCTGAGGTATACTTCTTCTCTGCTTTATTTTCTGTAATGTAGAACATCTAACTGCGATAGTCGATTCTACTCTTTAACCGCTTAACCCAGATACACTGGTATGTCATATGCTTGGTTCACCGTGAGCACACTCACACTCGATATCTGTATAGACTTAAACACGTGCACACACACTACATTTTCAACTGAAAAAACCAAACACACGGATACATCATATGCTGTAATTCATCATGAGCGCACCCATATCCAATGTCTGTATAATCTTGAACACATGCACACACACTGTATATTCAACTGAATGCATACTGTATTTCTAACATTGCTTTGCAAATGCTTGTTTTGAACGCAGGGAGATTCCCATGCCTTCCGGGGTATGGGAATACCATTGCCCGAGGTTGGTACATGGAGCTGCCTGATGCAGTCCGCCATATCGTCGATCAGGCCGACTTCGACATTTTCTGCATGGGACTCTCGTGCCTTACTGCGAGTAGGCCGCTTCTGGGCGCTTTGGTGGAGAGGTGGTGGGACACCACCGATTCATTTCACCTTTCCACTGCAGGGGAGATGACGATGACTCCCTTTGACTTCTCGATGCTCACTGGCATTGGGGTAGGGAGTGATCCGATTCTTTTTGACACTGACATAGATGAGTGGGACGCCGCCCAGATGTACTTGCTCGGCGATCGACCTCCTTTCTCTTGTGCGGGATTTGTGAGGTACTCTTGGTTTGAGGACCACTTCAGGATTCAGGCACCCACGACTCGGGAGGAGGTGGAGCAGTATGCTAGCGACTTCATCATGTTCCTGCTGGGGATCACACTATTCGCCGATCGGGCGAACACTGTTGCCCTTTACTTGCTAAGCGCATTGGTGGACGTGACGCAGATCCACCGCTACGACTGGGGTGGCGCAGGCTTGGCCACACTTTATGGATATATGAGCTCATCCTCTCGCCGCAGCAGGCACTTGCTCGGAGGCTGCTGGTGGGCCTGGGAGGTACACTTTCCTTTTCTGTCTTTTCAGTTCTGCTCTACATTATCTGTACACCACATACACTGCACAATACACTTCACATGCTACACAATACACTGCACACCATTCTCTGATTTTTTGCTTTATCTGCATTTTGCTCTATCTGATAAGCATACTCATATTTGCCCTGTTGCACTCTGTAGTTATGGGTGTATGCCTACTTCCCGCGACTTGCCCCAGTGCCAAATGTGGAGATCCCTCTTGGCGTTCCATTTTCCCATCGATTCAATGTGAGATGCGAGCGGAGGCCACGAGAGTCCTTCCTGTTTTTCTGTAGGTATTTCGCCACCATCACTGCCGCAGAGGTATTTCAAACTTTACAGTTCATTTAAGCTTCGTTTTACATTATACCTCTAACAGTAAATAACAAACCGTATATTCCGTTATTTGCAAATCACTTGGCAGCCCTGGGCTCCGTTACCTGACGCAGTGAGGGAGCAGTATGCGGGTTCTCGGGAGACTGCCCGGTTTAAGATTTTATTGGAGGGTTCGGTCTGCCGAGTTTGGTACCTGGGTGAGCGCTTCCTGCGCCAGACCCTCGGCTTACCAGAGCAGATAGTTCCGAGCCCACCTCCTACTTATATGAGGCATACCGAGAGGTACACCTTTGAGGAGATAATGGATTATATGATAGGGTGGGATTTTGACCCCTTCAGAGGCGAGGGCGACTACACCGAGTTCATTCAGATTTATCTGATGCGGCCTTTATCTGGTGCTCGCCGAGTCGAGAGAGAGAGGCCTGCGACGCCCGCGACAGGAGCGGGGACATCTAGGGCGGCTCAGACCCATAGCAGGAGTGGGTCCCGGAGGGGATAGGGAGTCAAGTGGCCAGCACTGCCCACCATGATGACATGCCGAGGACAGGGTGGGGAGTCTTACCAGATACCCATCGCTCCTCCTCCAGCTGATCATGAGCTTGTTGGAGTTTACGGTTCGGCCCCGGTATGTATTGCTACACTTTGCATTCTGTACAGTCATTTCAATTCATTTAATATCCCACAGAATACTAATGATTTCAACACTTTTGCAAGCTTCCATTGAGTACACTCATCAGTCTCTGGAGCTGACTGCCTCGGTGATGGGGATGCTGCAGAGGAGCCTGGACCTACTGACCATCTATGGTATCCCGGTAAGTTCTTTCAAACTTAGTCCTGAAACATCTGGATATTCTGTTCCGCACATGATCTGATGCATCGTAACATCAATACGGCACTTGATATACAGCACTCACGGCACTGATACACTGTAACTCATACACTGCATTCGATATTGATACACTGCTCACAGCATTCACACATCGTACTCACACACTGTATTCGATATTCATACCTGACTCTGTATAGTATGGCTGATGCATTTGCTCACTGTTCTTTTCAGGCCCCATTCTAGATTCCAACCGCAGGGGGTGTTCCAGCAGGACCATCTGCATTTGCCCAAGGAGCAGGGAGAGCAGGGCAAGGGACCATAGTACGCCCCCGCAGCAAAGCCGGGCATACTCATGTTGGGAGCAGCTCACGGGCACCGATTCCAGACGACGATGAGTCTGAGGCAGAGGTGGATTCATCTGAGGATGAGACTGGAGATGGCTCGGGCTCGAGCTTAGATGGCGGTGATGGTCCTGGACCTTGTCCAGGAAGAGGACGAGGACAGACTCTCGTGCTTGAGATGACTGATGCTGATCCAGACATTTACTGCCTTTCTCTTTTTCTTTATTCAGACATTTTGTTGCTTTTCCTTTTTTGTTTTACTTTTCTTTTTAATGGTAGTTTGAGCACATTGTACTGCCTCAGGCAGGTTTTATTTCCTTCAAAACTATGTACTTTTTGCAAAAGAAAAACATGATGAAATGAAACAGTTGTTTTTGTTTAAAAAGTGTTGCATTTGTACATTCTATGCATCGCATCGCATCACATCACAATCTAAACGAGATTGAACTTTGTTTTGAAAACTGAACACTAGAATTGCAACCAATCAGGTAGTGAACCAACTAACGACAAAACAACTCGATAAGCAAAACAAAGAAATCGACAGGCTAACCGAATGTAAATACAACTCGATAAGCAAACGAAAAACTTAAAGAGTGCGAAATACAACTTGATAAACAAATGTACGACAACTCAATAAGCAAATAGGCGTGACTTCGCAAAATCATCACCCAAGGTACTGGAAGTGGAACTAGTCACAAGTTCTTAGCATCCTCAGCAAATAGACAGCTCTGATGATAAGAGGGAAGGCCATCGGCCAAAGGGAGAGGCCATCGGCCACAAGAAATGGCCACCGACCATCATTACTAGCCGATCGGCCAAAAATGGTGGTCGGTCGACACTTTTTTTGGTTGATCAGCCAAAAATGGCAAGAACCACCAGAATGTTGACACCTGTCTTCCACTCACATCTTATCTTCTACAAAAGCCCCAGCTTCGTAGTTTTGCTCATTACAACACTGTTTTGCACCAAATGGAAGAGTTTCTCGTCCAAAATCTCTCAAATTGGATTGCCAACTTGGATGGCTCAGAAAAGCTGAATTTTCGGGGTTTTGGCATAAATGCACTATTCACGTTGGGTCGCACCTCGCTGCGTTTTCCGTTCCTCTATGCCGCGGCAAGATTTTGGAATCCGGTAACACACGTCTTTAGCTTTTGCGGTCAAGAGATGTGCCCCACTTTCGAGGATTTTCGAGCTTTAATGGAATCTGAGCATGATGAAGAAATCTTGCCTCAACTACGGTTTGGCCACGTCCGAGCCTTAGGACGGATGTGCGGCCTTACTATAATACCCCTGTTCCGTAATATGTTAATTGGTCCTTAAAATGAGTATGATTATGTGGTTAATATAACTTTGTGTGCCATTATGTGAAAATATGTGGTTTTGAATTTCTATCTGTTCACCGTAGGAATATCTGTTTGATTATCTGCTTTGGAAATTAAATTGAAGGCCTTATCGAGCACGGAACCCAAAATTTATTGCGCCATTGTGATTAGCGTAATTTTTAGAGCCTACGGTGAAATTTAATTGAAAATTGATTTGGATCAAATTAATCAGATTAATATTGATGATTTAGTGCCCAACTATTTAATATTATTAAATAATAGTTAGTGGGTTATGTTGTAAAGACTCTACACCCTCAAATTTCTTCCCTTAGTGCATTTTGGCTGATTTTTGGACTCAAAGAAGGAGAGAGGGTCGGCTAAGAGGGAGAGGGTGAAAGAAATTGAGAGTTTGATTTTGAAGGCTTGGAATTTGAAGGCCAACTCTAAATTGGACCATAAATTGAGAGAATTGAGCCTCTAGGTAAGCATTGATTCTTGAATTCATGAGTTTAATGTGTAATCTTGTGTGTTCAAGGGTTGTTTGTGATCAAGAGCATGATTTGAGTTCATTTTGTTGAAATTGAGGCTTGATATGTGCATGCATGTAATGAACTCCCATGGAATCACAAATCTAGCATGTAATTTGTGAAATTGTGAAAGATTGGTAGTGTAATCCCACATGCAAGCATGTCTTTGTCAAATTTTATGGGAATGAGCACTAATTGCATTATTTGAAGTGAATATGAAGTCAAAAAAGGCATGCATGTACAAATCATGGAAGTATAAGTCTTGAATGTTTGAATTTGAGCATGTTGGTGATGAGGTTGTGATATTTTGGGACATGCATGCAAATAAATTATAATATGTTGTAAATTATGCTTGTACCATGTTAGTACATGTCTATGACTAATTTGAGCCATAACATGCATAAATGGTTGGTTGAAAGTCGAAATGAAGCTCAAGAACACAATTCTGGGTTTTCCAGAATTTTGAGGTCCGCTCGAGCGGGGAACCTCCCGCTCGAGCGGGAAATGCGTGCTCCTAGTACTTTTTGCAGACTTGATGTCCACTCGAGCGGGGGAGCTATTTTGACAGGCCTTCCGCTCAAGCGCCTTATTTAACGCTCGAGCGTATTTTTGATGCAACCAGCACTTTTGCAGGCCAATAGGGTCCGCTCGAGCGGGGATCCTGTTTTCTGAAATTTTGAAAATGCATTCTGTGTTCTGTTTTCCCGTTCCCTTTCACTTGTAAGCACTCTTAGGCATACATTGAGCATTGTAATTGAGTTAAAGAGATAAGAATCATGCCTAAAGAGGAAAATGTGAATTTAGAACGGATTGAATTATTTGTGACCCATACGTGTTATGTCGTGTGTAGGGTCAAGCTCCAGGGCAAATCCACAAGCCGATCACTGTGAGTAATATCTGAAATATGTTATTGTCCAATTGCTTACTTCTATGTAAGTGTTGCAAAGTTCATTAATTTTGAATGGTGGACAAGTTTGAAAGGCTTAAATGCCAGTTTGAAATGAAAGTCTGAAAGGCTTAAATGCTAGTTTGATATGACAAGTTTGAAAGGCTTAAATGCCAGTTTAATATGACAAGTTTGAAAGGCCTATGAGCCAGTTTGATATGAAAGGCCTATGAGCCAGTCTGATATGAAAGGCCTATGAGCCAGCTTAAGATGAAAGACCTATGAGCCAGTTTGAGATGAAAGGCCTATGAGCCAGTTTGATATAAATATGGGCCGAAGGCCGTTTGATATAAATATGGGCCGAAGGCCGTTTGACATAAATATGGGCCGAAGGCCGTTTGATATGAATATGGGCCGAAGGCCGTTTGAAATAAATGTGGGCCGAAGGCCGATTGACATAAACAATTGGGCCGAAGGCCGATGGACATGAATGAATGGGCCAGAGGCCGTTTTGACATAAACGAATGGGCCAAAGGCCAGTTTGATCTGAATAATACAAATGAATTGGGCCCGAGGCCGTATGATGTGTTTGGAACCTCAGTTACTTAACTTACATATGTCTATGTATGTATATATTAGTTAAAAATGCAAATTGGGCCCAAGGCCATTTGATGTATATTGTTCCAATGTATATTCTTTATTTGATATTATTCACTGGGCTATCGCTCATGCTCATTCATGTATTTGTAGGTGAGCCCAAAGAAGTCCAAACCCAGCCCCAGTGAAGTCTATGTGGAACAACAGAGGTTTTGGAAAGTCAGCCCTTGTGTCTCACGCATGAGACCCGCCTTCGCCTTTTTGTCATTTTGTTTTATGTTGTCATGTTGGCGAAGTTTTTGTATATGTCTGCTTATAGTTTTTATGGGTTGACTTAGTTTTGGATGATCCTGTTGTATGGAACTTTTTGGTACTGTAATTCTGTTGTGAGTTATTAATATATTTATGTCTGGAATGTTATGACGTGCATGTAAGCACAGCTCTATGGACAAAGTTTTAAATTACTTCTGTTCGGCCCCTTTTACTCTGATGAGTTTTGTCTTATTTGTTTTGAGGCCGTAGGTAATCTCATGATTACTGGCCGGTTATGGCCTTAACCTATAGGGGCGGGTTCGAGTCGTGACAGAGTGGTATCAGAGCACGAGTTAATAACTCACACACTTGTCCGAAAGAGCAATAAGCGTCTAGAAAAGATCTAGGATGCATTCATATGATAAGTGTGAAATTGAAAGTATCAAGAATACGCTTAAATGTTTAATGAACAAATATATGTTATAAGTTTGTGAACTACTTGCATTGCAAAATTATCCGGAAATATGTGCTTCTTAGTATATGCATACGTGTGTACCTTTTGTATGAAGTGTAATGCAAGTTTAATCAGATAGCGAGTAATAACTCTGTAAAGTCATGTTCAACCGTAATTATTTTCTGATGATATGAAATGACAAGTTCCCTAAAATGCTATGTTTCGTATGAATGGAAGATTGACCAAATCTTCTTTGAACGTAACTGTGGTATCCTTAGCAGAGGCCCTTGCCCAGGGGATGTAATACTATGGCCTATGGTCATGAGGCCCTAGCCCGGGGGAGATAATACCGTGGCCTATGTATGAGATATGTTAACCAGTACCAGAGGTTCCATTATGGAACTTGATATGCTTGACCAACATGATATGTTACGCTAGAGGAAGTACCACACATGATTTGAATATGAGATATGAACTGTTACGCTAAGGTGTATAACAAGTTTGTTTTGTTATAATGCACACACATGAAAACTTGTCTATGTGCATTCGATTCTGCAAATGGGTGTTTATATGAATATGATTGGGGTTTATAATTATTTAGTAAGTGTTCAGCATGCGATATCTGATAAGTATGCAATCATCTATCATGCATGCGATTAATTGTGTCTTGACGATCCATAAAATGAGAATATAACAATGTGCGAATGTACTCATGTGTATCTATGTTTGTTTTTGTATTGAGCATCCCAGTAATTGGCAAGGTTTAATAAGGATTTGTGCAAAGTATGGATAAAGTAAGGGCATACGAGTTGGCGGATTCTCCCACAGCCCGATTCGATAGACTGGAAAGAATAGTACAAGAAATGACAGAAATCTTAAGACAACAATAACAGTTGCCGCTATGGCAAGAACCTTTGCCACCACCAGTGTAAGGAACATTGAGGAGTTTGTATTAGGATTTCTGAGGTTTGTTATAGGTGTGGTGAAATGGACCGTACGATAAAGAACTGTCCCCGAACTGAACAAAATGTGAATAAATCTTTTGCTTTAGCTAAATTCGTACCGATGGTAGGAATTGCTAATCAACAATGAGTAATTGCACTCGTTTCAGAAAGTACTTAGAATGCTGCAGCCGTTATTCCAGGTATCTATATTGTTTATAAACGAATACCTATATGTGATTGATTCTGAATTAGTGCATGTGTACATCTTTGTTTGGGGTTTTGTTTGATTCGGGTTAGCATTCCCTTCATATTCGCTGCCTGTGTATTTGGATTGGTCAGACCCACAAGATTGAGACTGTATTTATTGAACATATATGCTCCATTTGGGAAATTTGTGAAATACGTATTGGGATATTGCTTAACTCTGCACATGCACATGTACATCTGAACCTATGCTCAGGGTGATCCATTATATTACTGTCTTTAATAACTAAGCCACTGGAATTATGACTCTATAATGGTGAGACCATGCATTTGAATTGGTAGAAAATTGACTGGATTATGTGACTATACTGGGCTCGACTCATAAACCTACATTTTGTGACTAAATTGGAACTTTTGAGTAACAGACCCTATCTTATGTACAACCGAGGAACTCTGTTTAATGTGTTACTGTGCACCATGTGCCTGTATATAAGACTTGTTTGGGGATTGCTGTATTAATTATGGTACATACCTCCTGATCTGAATAACTGCATGTTTATGCAACTACTCCCGAATTTATGTAGTCAATGCCATATTGTACATAACTTGAAATGCTTTGATATGAGCAGTTGTGACGAATAATTTTGATATGACTTTGAGAACTGATAAACTTAGGACAGTTGTGAAACTATCAGCCATGTGCCTAAACAAACGAAGTGAGCCTTACAGAACCGAATGTACCCCATTTGAGAAAACTTTTATCTGATTTGGTCCGATAGAACCTTTGTCTGATTTGACCTGATAGAACCCTCATTGGATATTATTTGATGGAACCTTTGTTTGATTTAATCCGATAAGACCTTTGCTTGGGTTGATTTGATAAGAATTTCTATTTGATTTGATTTTTTAAGGGAAGACCACGAATTGTTCGTGAATAAATAGCCAGATTATTCTTGGCAGAAAAACTGATAGACCCAAAACTTGAATTCGTTTGGAATGCTTGACTTGTTTGAAACACCTTTTGTGGGCTATCAACAGATTGATCTAACCATGAACACCATTGAGAACCAACCTTCAATAACTGAGGCATAAGTGTTATAAATGAATAGAATTGTACAAATTCTGTGATTGGGTTGTGTATGTTCATATTCTTGCTTATTTGGCGCTATGGAAACCGATGACAACAGATTGACTTGATTGTGAACCGTACTGAATATTTATCCTCGATTAATCAGAATTTGTTTCATGTGCTTACTTCAGTATTGTTGGATTTTGGGAAATCAGGTTATAGCGAGTGGTATTATGGTTGTCTGGATGACATTCTTGGGCGTCCTTTCGTGCAAGGGGACGCTAAGCCTATGTAGCACTTTTGTTGAGATACCTCTTTTGCCACCGACGGTCTCGTACGGGTGGGTTTGTCTAATCGATCTCGGGTCGGCCACCGACGGTCGTGAACGGGTGTGCTTTGGTTCCGAGACGATTATTCCTTTGTTTTGTCCAGAATGTCATCCTTTGGTATTATGTGGATGTTATTAACATCCAAGAAGCTTTGAAAAACCCTGATTATCCGAAAGTGTGTGAGTTCAGTACGCCTTGTGTAAATAACTGCTCAGTGCCATTGTATCCTGTAATTGGGGAATTGGGGCTTTGAGGATGTGTAAATTGTGTTTAACACGTGATTGATTGTTTTTAATATTACCTTTGACGCCATGGGGATTAGTATATGAATTGCCTTCTGTTTTTGGCAACTATGGAATAGTGTGGAAAGACTCGATGGAACAAGGAATTGATAGTTGAACCGAATTGTAAACTGTTAAATGAATTAAGAGCACGTGTATTCTATTAGAAGTCGACTGCCTCAGTGTTATTGTATTTTACAATTGGTACTATGGGGTTATATGAGTTACGTATGTCGTGTGGTTGATTGCTTCGTTGTTATTTTTGTTGACTCGGGGATCAGTGCCTGAGTTCACTTTAAATTCCTGAAGACTTTTGATTAACCTTGAATAGCTATGATGAGCTACTGAACTAAATACCGAATCGGACTATGAATTACGGAATCATTGGGGAATGAATTGAACTTTGTGACAAGGGAACAGACCGAACTCCTATGGTAAAGTTAGTTGGCAATTGAAATAAATATATTGGCGACCTACTGTGAAGAAGGAAATTGTTGAATTTGTGTCTAAATGTTTTCGGTGCCAACAAGTCAAAGTTGAATAACGGATATTGGTAGAACTACCGCAACCTCTCTCTATTTCAGAATGGAAATAGGATATGTGACTACGAATTTCATTGTAGGGCTACCTTGAGCACTCAAGGTGTAAATCCCGTTTGGGTTGTTGTATGTGGAATTACTGAATTTGCTCGTTTCCTCCCTGTGACATTTTGTATGATGCTAGTAGACTAGCCACTGTTTACATCAATAAGGTTGCTTGTTTGTATAGGGTCCAGTGTCTATTATTTAGACAGAAATTCTGAAATGTGTTTGAATTCTGACAAGCCTTCAAGAGGCAATGGGAACTGAATTGTGATTTGGCGCTGCTTTCCGTCCGTAAACTGATGTATAATCAGAAAGAACTTTTTGGATTCTGGGAGAAATGCTCCAAATGTATGCTTTAGATTTTCGAGAAATTGGAAAAATCTATCCATCGTTGACAGACTTTGCTTACAATAACAGCTCACACTCTAGTTTCGTTTGGCACCATACAAGCCTGGTATGGCAGGAAAGGTAAGTCTCTGACTGATTGAAAATAGAGTGTTGCTTGATCTAGAGATTGAACAAATGATTATCGAGAAAATTGGAACCGTTGAATAAAAGTACTCCGAATTGTTTTCGACTAAAGGTAAATTAAGTTTGGAGGGCCAAACTTCCTAAAGGGGGGAAGACTGTAATACCCTTGTTCCGTAATATGTTAATTGGTCCTTAAAATGAGTATGATTATGTGGTTAATATAACTTTGTGTGCCATTATGTGAAAATATGTGATTTTGAATTTCTATCTGTTCACCGTAGGAATATTTGTTTGATTATCTGCTTTGGAAATTAAATTGAAGGCCTTATCGGCCACGGAACCCAAAATTTATTGCGCCATTGTGATTAGCGTAATTTTTAGAGCCTACGTTGAAATTTAATTGAAAATTGATTTGGATCAAATTAATCAGATTAATATTGATGATTTAGTGCCCAACTATTTAATATTATTAAATAATAGTTAGTGGGTTATGTTGTAAAGGCTCTACACCCTCAAATTTCTTCCCTTAGTGCATTTTGGCTGATTTTTGGACTCAAAGAATGAGAGAGGGTTGGCTAAGAGGGAGAGGGTGAAAGAAATTGAGAGTTTGATTTTGAAGGCCAACTCTAAATTGGACCATAAATTGAGAGAATTAAGCCTCTAGATAAGCATTGATTCTTGAATTCATGAGTTTAATGTGTAATCTTGTGTATTCAAGGGTTGTTTGTGATCAAGAGCATGATTTGAGTTCATTTTGTTGAAATTGAGGCTTGATATGTGCATGCATGTAATGAACTCCCATGGAATCACAAATCTAGCATGTAATTTGTGAAATTGTGAAAGATTGGTAGTGTAATCCCACATGCAAGCATGTCTTTGTCAAATTTTATGGGAATGAGCACTAATTGCATTATTTGAAGTGAATATGAAGTCAAAAAGGGCATGCATGTACAAATCATGAGAGTATAAGTCTTGAATGTTTGAATTTGAGCATGTTGGTGATGAGGTTGTGATATTTTGGGACATGCATGCAAATAAATTATAATATGTTGTAAATTATGCTTGTACCATGTTAGTACATGTCTATGAGTAATTTGAGCCATAACATGCATAAATGGTTGGTTGAAAGTCGAAATAAAGCTCAAGAACACAATTTTGGGTTTTCCAGAATTTTGAGGTCCGCTCGAGCGGGGAACCTCCCGCTCGAGCGGGAAATGCGTGCTCCTAGTACTTTTTGCAGACTTGATGTCCGCTCGAGCGGGGTAATTCACGCTCGAGCGGGGGAGCTAATTTGACAGGCCTTCTGCTCGAGCGCCCTATTTAACGCTCGAGCGTATTTTTGATGCAACCAGCACTTTTGCAGGCCTATAGGGTCCGCTCGAGCGGGAAAGTCCACGCTCGAGCGGGGACCCTGTTTTCTGAAATTTTGAAAATGCATTTTGTGTTTTGTTTTCCCGTTCCCTTTCACTTGTAAGCACTCTTAGGCATACATTAAGCATTGTAATTGAGTTAAAGAGATAAGAATCAAGCCTAAAGAGGAAAATGTGAATTTAGAACGGATTGAATTATTTGTGACCCATACTTGTTATGTGGTGTGTAGGGTCAAGCTCCAGGGCAAATCCACAAGCCGATCACTGTGAGTAATATTTGAAATATGTTATTGTCCAATTGCTTACTTCTATATAAGTGTTGTAAAGTTCATTAATTTTGAATGGTGGACAAGTTTGAAAGGCTTAAATGCCAGTTTGAAATGAAAGTCTGAAAGGCTTAAATGCCAGTTTGATATGACAAGTTTGAAAGGCATAAATGCCAGTTTAATATGACAAGTTTGAAAGGTCTATGAGCCAGTTTGATATGAAAGGCCTATGAGCCAGTTTGATGTGAAAGGCCTATGAGCCAGTTTGATATGAAAGGCCTATGAGCCAGTCTGATATGAAAGGCCTATGAGCCAACTTGATATGAAAGGCCTATGAGCCAGCTTGATATGAATGGCCTATGAGCCAGTTTGAGATGAAAGGCCTTTGAGCTAGTTTGAGATGAAAGGCCTATGAGCCAGTTTGATATAAATATGGGCCGAAGGCCGTTTGACATATATATGGGCCGAAGGCCGTTTGATATAAATATAGGCCGAAGGCTATTTGATATAAATATGGGCCAAAGGCCGTTTGACATGAATATGGGCCGAAGGCCGTTTGACATAAATGTGGGCCGAAGGCCGATTGACATAAACGATTGGGCCGAAGGCCGATGGACATGAATGAATGGGCCAGAGGCCATTTTGACATAAACGAATGGGCCAAAGGCCAGTTTGATCTGAATAATTCGAATGAATTGGGCCCGAGGCCGTATGATGTGTTTGGAACCTCAGTTACTTAACTTACATATGTCTATGTATGTATATATTAGTTAAAAATGCAAATTGGTGTAGACACCCCATTTTTGACCGTCCTCAAGACTTGGACGTCACCGTCGGAACGCTCGGTGATCATCCATGTTTGTGTTCGTTTGGAGTTCCCGGAGTTCTCGACTCGCGCGCCGTGCCTCAGGACCTCCGGACTCGACCGTTTGTGTTTGGTTTCGCACCAAACACTTGTGTTTTGCCTTGGAAGGGCAGGGAATGCTTTATGAGGCATCCCTACACACCACCGGCTGGGGCTAGAGGCCACCGGCTGGCTAGAGTTGCCATCGGCACTATATTGTGCCGGTCGGCACTATTTTGTGCCGGTCGGCACTATTTTGTGCCGGTCGGCACTATTTTTGGCGAAATGACCATTTTGCCCTGCCGACCACTGTGCACTTGCTTTCTGAGATATTTTCAGACAGCTGTGTGCAATTTGCTTCCCCTCCATACACGTGTATGGAGGGATGAGCCCTTAGTTGCTTAGCTTGTAAGTCTTACAAGTTCTATAAGAGGAAGGCTCTTCCTCTTGGCTTAAGGTTGGGATTTTTTTGAGAGGTTTCAGCCATTTTAGAGAGAGAGCAAGCTCTGGTTTTAGGTTAGATCATATATCTATCTTATCTCTCTCCTTTCTTGCTTATTTAGTACGCTAGGTGCTTTAGTTCACACTATTGCACACAAGCACCTAGTGTCTCACCTTCTCCTTGCAACTGAGGTTCTAAGGGCTGTTTTTTAGTGTTCTTGACTGGTTTGGAGCTCAAGGGACCAACTACTCCAACCTTTGTGAAGAAAAGCTTCAAGGGTAAGAAACTTACTTTATTTACCCCATTTTTGCACTCCATTTTTGCCTAGTTTAAAATAGTCTTTGTGCTTGGTCTATAACACAAAAAAGTTCTATTTTTTAAGCCTCTTCATTGTATATTAAGGGTGTTTTGTGGTTTGGGAAAGTTTGACCCCCTTTAGGCCTTGAAAAGGGCTCATCTTTGTGCTATTTTGGAGAGATCCGGGACTTGTGTGCTTGGACCTCTCCACCACTGAAATCTTGAGGGATTTCAATGGTGGAGATGGTGCCTTAAAGTCCTAGAAAGGGGAGGGCCACTCCCTCTCCTTGATGTCCTTGGAAAGGGCAAGTTTTGGCTTCCAAAGAAGCACCATGCTTGAGTGTGTGTTGAGCATGTTTGACTTGTTTTCCATGCTTATATTACCATGCCATAACATGATTTCAAGTTGGTTTTAGTCTCCTATGCATGCTTAGTATAGTTGCCTTGTAATGCCTCTTTATGCCTTAATATGCCTAGGTTGTGTGCCTTCATTTCTAGCATGTTTTAGGCCTAGATCCATGAAGCTTGTATGCTCATTTTGCCATGATCTAGCTCTGTCCATAGCCATTTGGGTCGATCTCATCATGCATTACATAGCTCCTTTGCATTTGGCTTGTTGGCCTTGAGAGCATGTGAGTGTAGCATGACTTGCTTGCTTCATTTTCAATGATTTGAAACCATCTAACATGCCATTTCAGACCTTATGATGTGCTTGTTTGATTGCCTTGCATGCCTCTTCAATGCTTTAAAAGCTTGTGTTAAATGCTCCATGTTTTGGTCATGTTGCATGCCTTTGATTTCAAGCTTCTTAGATGCCATCTAAGTGGTCATTTGGGCCTAATTTGACATGCCAAAAATCTGTTTTGGGTTGATTAATGCATGCCATGTGTGTTTGTGCTAGGTGTGGTTTAATGTCCATTGACTTGCCTTAAGCCTAGGCCATTTGCATGCTTTGTTTGGCACACTTTATTGCATGATTTGGCATCATGTTTAACATGAATTTCAGAGCTTTAAGTGCATGTTAGTTGTCCATGATCGGTTTCTTTCAAGTATGCTCGAATGTCGTCTTGTTTATGCCTAAGTATTGGTGCCTTGATTCGTGCATGTGTGCATGTTTGTTTGGCCCCCCCATAACTCGGCATTTTGGCTACTGATTTTAGGCCTTTTTGAGTTGCCTAATTCATGTCTAAGTCCATCATTCCATTGGTTTGCATGCTCACCTTGCATGCTTGTTTGAACCTTTTACATAAGTGTGTTGCATAGTCCACGTTGCATGCTTAGTTGACATGCTTAGGTTTGCATTTCCATTGTGCATGTTTGGCCTCTTGAAGTGAAGTATGATGGAGGTTGAACACCCTTGTTTGCTTGTTTGATTTGCACACATTTGAGATCAAAGTTGCATCCTTGGCTCTTAGGGCCATCACGCATGGAAATGCGCGATTGGTGGTCCAAGGACCGAGGCACATCCCCCTTTGAGTCCAAAATATGATAAGGATTGTGTTTGGTGCATACATGCTTTGAATCACATTGCCATGCATTTTGTTGCCCTCTGCTGCTGTGAGTTGCAGGTTTTGCAGGCATTTTGTGCCGACCGGCACTTTTTAGTGCCGACCGGCAGTGAATTGGCAGCCGATAGCTTCACTCAGTGCCGGTGGCCACATCCTTCAGCCGGTTGGTGTTGTACCTCAGCCGGTGGTGCTCCCCAGTGCCCTGAGAGGCACTCTTGGGACTTTGGCAATTTCAGAGGAGGGTAGCAGGGAAAACAGAGGCACACTTGCATGACAGTCGATTCCGAGCCGATTCCGAGCCAATTCCGAGCGCGCGCTGCATTTGGGCCCTCCCCGAGGCATTTACTGTTTAATTAGATTAATTATTTGTCTAATTAATTTAGTGAGTTTGTAATAATTAATTAGCTTGCGTAGTTAATTATTGTATTATTATTTTGGTCCCTCCGAGCGAGGGCAAAATTGTAATAAGTGTGTGTGAGTGGGTGTATGTCTTCCAATCCCCATTTCTTTCTATCCCTTTTATTTACCTGCTTATGATGGTAGATTAGGGCACGTCTATTTCAACATACCTTATGCAATGCATGTGTGCATCCATGCATTTGTTTACATGCATCGGGCTCGGCACATCATGCAAACTGCATTGTATTTCAATTCCAAAATTGAATACGTGATAGTTGTTGCATTTCATGTGCCATGCTTAGGATAGCCGAGCCTACTCTAGATTGCATCTATGCCTGTGTTGCATTAGCCACTTAACATGAACTAGGTCATGCATGTTTGCTAACCGGGTTATTGTTTTGGCACGGAGTACGATGTAAGTATTTCACGCTTTAGCATACCACATGCGTGTGAATGTTGCCATGACAGTATGCTTACCATGCGGCTAATTGCTTACATGATAAACTGTTTGAATGCCTGTGGGTGGAGGTTGGATTGCGTGAGTTGGAATAACTCGTTGAGATCCGTATTTTAGCCTACTTGCGAGTAGCAAAAACTAACACGTTTTTCGAGACAAAACGGATATGCAATGTGTATTTCCAAATTAGGCAATCTAGTCTATACTTTTGTGTTGTGCGCATCACATAGTAATTCTAGATTAATAATTGGGATAAGAACGCATAAAGTTTTCAAAAACGGATATCACGGTTAGTAGAGGCCGGTCTTCGGACCGGGCGAAAGGGGGTGCTCATAGCTGACCTTCCCCGATCGTACCCAAGCTCCCGAGCCAAGCACTTTGGTGATGACGGACATGTGGCCTTCGGCACCGAGTCAGGGTTTCCTAAATTTCCCCATTAAAAAATATTTAGGTGGCAACTCTGTAATCTGGCAAAGCAGTCCATGTTTGGCACTTCTTTTCAAAAATCTGTTTTTCTTCAAAACGATTTGCCAGAGTTGGACTCTTTGGTTCGGATTTAGAACCGCGACACAACTAGGAGTCCGAACTGTAGAGTGAAGCCCACGGGCGCGTCTACAATTGGACCCAAGGCCGTTTGATGTATATTGTTCCAATGTATATTCTTTATTTGATATTATTCACTGGGCTATCGCTCACGCTCATTCATGTATTTGTAGGTGAGCCTAGAGAAGTCCAAACCTAGCCCCAGTGAAGTCTATGTGGAACAACAGAGGTTTTGGAAAGTCAGCCCTTGTGTCTCACGCACGAGACCCGCCTTCGCCTTTTTGTCATTTTGTTTTATGTTGTCATGTTGGCGAAGTTTTTGTATATGTCTGCTTATAGTTTTTATGGGTTGACTTAGTTTTGGATGATCCTGTTGTATGGAACTTTTTGGTACTGTAATTCTGTTGTGAGTTATTAATATATTTATGTCTGGAATGTTATGACGTGCATGTAAGCACAGCTCTATGGACAAAGTTTTAAATTGCTTCCGTTCGGCCCCTTTTACTCTGATGAGTTTTGTCTTATTTGTTTTGAGGCCGTAGGTAATCTCATGATTACTGGCCGGTTATGGCCTTAACCCATAGGGGCGGGTTCGGGTCGTGACACTTACTTTGCATGACGCTCGGTCATTGATTCGCGACGGAGAGCTGGATATTCCGAGCTTGGTTTGTCGGTTTTCTGATGCCGGTAACCGCGGCGATCATGATTGACAGGGCTGTCGGCGACATGCGCTTTGTTTGTGCATGTTGTCTCATTTCTTGCTTACCCCGGGCTCTGGTGGGTTTAGCACTCGTTTGATTGAAGTCGCCGAAGGCTTAAAAGACGGCAAGAGCTATATCTCCATGACATTAGCTGAGACGTTAATGTGCTTGGACGTTTTTCATCGCCGGGAGACGGCTAGATTTGCGGGGAGTCCATATTACAGGTAATGTTTCCCACCCCATCTCACATATGTTTCTCACATCACTCAGCCCTTAGGCTCGGTTTTTCTTTAAAAAAAAACCTATTTTCTCACTTTTTCTCTCAACGTACACCTCTCACTTCTTTAATCTCTCGTTTTCATCCCTCCCCAGATATGGTTGATGGACAAATTGAAGATTGTGGACTCCTACCCCACATATTCAGCTCGCAGCTATTTCTTCTGACGAAGTCTAGTTGACGCCCCTGATGAGGGATGGTGGTGTGACTGGATGTGCAGTTTGTCCGTAGACCGTGTTGCTTAGCGTTGCCCTTAGCTCAATCTACCGGCAATGAGTTACAGCATGACCCGCTAGCCCGGGATCCAGTTGATAGGCTTGACACACTGCGTGTTCTACTTCCCGTTCCGATTCCGGCACCAGTTCGGACATGATCAGACTTGCCCAGTGTAGACGTCCCCGAACGTCCCGGGAGGGAATCCCCCGTTTTGTTCATTGGGGCTCACTACAGTTCAGGACTCAATATCACGGTCCTGTATCTAATCTCGCATAGTGCAATGCAAGACCGATGAATCATCAAAGAGTCCAAATCCGGCAAATCGTTTTGGAAAACTGATTTTTAAGAACTGCTAAACATGGACAGTTTTGCCAGATACAGAGTCGCCACCTAAATATTTTATTTTGGGGGAATTTAGGAAACCCTGACTCGTTTGCCTAAGGCCACGTGTCTGTCATCACCAAAGTTGCCTCGACTCGGAACTTGGGTACGATTGGGGAAGGTCAGCTATGAGCACCCCCGCTCACCCGATCAAAGATCGGCCTCTACTAAACATGATATCTTGTTTTGAAAACATATGCGTTCTTATTCCGGTTAATTAGCTAGAATTTACTATGTAATGCGCACAACACACAAGTATAAACTAGATCGCCTAATTTGGAACAAAGCATTGCATATCCGTTTGCTTGGAAAATAGTTTTAGGTTCGCTACTCGCAAGTAAGCTAAAACACGGATTTCGATGAATTGTTCCAATTCAAGCAATCCAACCTTCACCCACAGGCAACCAAGCAGTTATATCACATAAGCACATAGCCTCATGGTAAGCATGCTATCATGGCAGCCACTCACACACATGCAAGGATGCTAAAGCATAAACCCTTACCGAGTACTCCGAGCCAAAACAGAAACTAGTTAGTAATCATATGCATGATCCTAGTTCATGTTAAGATGACTAATGCAACACATGCAAGATGTAACTAAGCTAAGCTCAGCTATTCTAAGATGGCATGTGATGATGCTACAGCTAACACATATTCAACTTGGAATGGAAATACGATGTAGTTAGTATGATGCGCCGAGCCCGGTGCATGCAATATAGATGAATGGATGCAAACATGCGAGCATAAGTATGCTAATTGAAACATACCCTAATCTAACCATCGTAAGCTAGTAAATAAAAAAGAGAAAGACGTGGGGTTGGAAGACATGCACACACGCACGCACACTTATTACACAATTGCCCTTGCTCGGAGGGTCCGAATAAATTATACAAACCAAATAAATAATTAAACTATTCTAGCTAATTAAATATTACAAAACTTCTAATTAATTATCGAATTAAATAAGCTATGGAAAGCAGTAAAAGGGGCCTCGGGAAGAGGGATGCATGCATGCTCGGATTGGATTTGCCCGGAAATCCATTGCCATGACCAAAAGCTGCCTCTGTTTACGCTGCCTTGCCCCTCTGAAATTTATGAAAGTTTTCAGAATCCTTTTGAATCATTCCCTGAGTGTTGTGGAGTGCCACCGACCACAATTCAAATCCACCGGCCATGAGAATAGGCTTATCGGCCAAATATTAAACCACCGGCTGGACATTGATGGTCGGTGGCACAAAAAGTGGTCAGTCGGCCATTTCTTCCTGCAGGGCCCTGTTTTGACAGCAACAGAGGACAGACAGTGCATGGCATGGAAATTCAAAGCAATGTGTGCATGGCCACTCTCGCTATCAAGCTATGGACTCAAGGGAGTATGGCCCTCGGTCCTCGGGCCACCAATCACGCATTTTGATGCATGATGGCCAGAGGCACCAAGTTTGCAAATCAATGTAAATGCATGCAACAAAACTCATGAGTGCTACACGCCCTATCATATTGAGGTCAAGGGCATCGGCGACCGAGGGTTGAGGTGTGTTTCGTCACTTTGAGTACGAACACACCTGACCCCTCATGCTTGGTTTGACACCCCAAACCAAGCAAACTGCAATGCATGTATGCAAAGGGACTCAAGTATGCAAAATGGCCCAAGTATGCAAAATGGCTAAGTTAACAAAACATGCCAAATGCAATGCAAGCTAATCATGTAAATGTACAATGTGCTAATCATGCAAGATGTAGTGCAATGTGACCTAATCATGCAAGCAATATGGCAATACAATAGGTATACAATGATGCAACCTAGATAAGCAACTATACAAAGTGATAGGCATGCACCAATGCACAAATGCAAGACCTATGGACTTATACTAAGATGGAGGAGCCTCAGCCACACCCCAAAAACAGTGGCCAAAGTGGCATAACAAGAACACAAATCACATATGCACGCATGCATGCACCAAGGCCCATCACTTAAGGCATAAAAGAGGCAACTCTAAGCATACTTAAAAGAGGCAAACATGGGCATTTCAACCAACATATTAAGCTCTGAAATACATGCAAAGGGGATGATGCCAAGTCAAACAAAACATGCAAACAAGGCGCGCAATAGGGCCCAACACTTGAGGCCAACAAAGGGGTCCAAACCATAGCTATGTCAACCAAACCCCAAAGGACCAAAATGGCTTAAAACAGTCCTAAGGCATTCCAAAACAAGACTAAAGCATGCATGGAACGTGGTCAAAACATGCTAAGAAATGGATGCAAAACAAAGGGGGATTTAAGGCCACAAAGAGGGCATTCTACTACAACCACCACAACCAAACATGGCATGGATTATGTGATGAAAAAAAGAGTTTTAACATGCAAAAAGGAGCCCTAAAACTCACTGAGCTAAGGGACTCAAACCAAGGGGCATGCACAATGACTCATTTTAAGGTACAAAAGGACACCTCTCCAAAGCATGGAAAGGATGATGAATGCAAGCATACAAGCATGGATTATAGACTGAAATAGCATGGGAAATGACTCCAAATCATTGAAACAACCCAACTAAAACATGCTAATGACTCACACACTCAAGGCTCACAAGCCAAAATACATGGTGGCTATACCAAACATGGCAAATATGACCAAATCAATACCAAACAGACCTTAAGCATGGAAAAATATGACCAAAAGCTTCATGAAGTCAAGCTAAAGTATGCAAGCATGATGGCCTAAATGCATGGCACATGTTGGGACAACAAAGGGGATTACTAAGCAAGTATGTGATGCATGTAATGAATCATAAATCCGACAAAAAGCAGAGGTATAATATGACCAAATAACACCCTAAAACCTCTGAAATGAAGCTAAGAACAACTAGGCATGCATGCTACCCTTATGAGCCAAAAACATAAACAAATGAGACACAAAGGGAAAGGGGTGTCCCTCCCCTATGCAAGACTTCAAAACCTTTTCTTATCACTGAAAATCCATTGGATTTCAGTGGTGAGAAGACCAATGCACAAAGTATTCAAAGCTCAACCAAAGAAAGCACAAAAGGGGCCAAACAAGGCCTAAGAGGGGGAGGTCGACCCCAAACACAAATGAGACCTTAATGGAACATCTTAAGCATGAAAAATCAGATTTTTTATCAGTTATACACAAAGCTCAAAACAGCATGCAAAGTGGGTTAAAAGCTAGTGCAAGAATGGGGAATATAAAGTAACTAGCTCACCCTTGAAGAACACTTGAAGAACAGCAAGTCCAGCCCCTTTCTTCTGATCAAAAGCAACTCAAAACTCTAAGAACAACCTCCCAACACCCCCAAAATCGAAGTATGGTGTAATGCTAGGTGCCTTAGTGCAAAACTACGAACAAAACACCCTTTTGAGCCCTCAAACACACACAAATGAAGAGAGAGAGGGAGATATAGAGAGAGAAAGTTGTATATATCATATATCAGATGTATATGTCTGATTTTGTTTAACCCCTTCAAATGAGAAGCAAGGCTTCCTTTTATAGAGCAAGAGAAGGGCCTAAGCTTCTTGGAGAAGCTAAGGCAAAAGGGTCAAGGGGGTCAAGCTTCTAAGGGAAGCTAAGGCAAAGGGTCAAGCTTCTTGAGGAAGCTAAGAGGGTTCAAGCTTCCTCAAGAAGCTAGAGCAAAAGGGGTGTAAAGGGTGCAAAGGGGCAAATCCTCCATACACGTGTATGGAGGACAAGTCCGTGCACTCCAGCTGGCACAGCTGGCATGCACCATGCCTGAAAAAGGCAAAAAGGTGGTATCGGCCAGAGAAGGAGGCAATCGGCCAAATAAATGGTCGGCCGACCACACAAAATGCTGACCGGCCATCACTAATGGCCGGTAGCATTAAAATAAGGCCGGTGGCCTCAAACCAAGGCCGATGGGTATCAGGGATAGCTAACAAGCTACTCTCTACCCTCAGGTGCAAAAACAAACAAGTTCTTGGTGCAAAACCAAGCACAGAACAGTCCAGTTAAGAGATCCTGAGGCAAGGCGCGCAGCCGAGACCTCCGGGAACTCAAAATGAACACAAACATGGATGATCACCGAGCGTTCAAACGGTGATGTCCAAGTCTTGAGGACGGTCAAAAATGGGGTGTCTACACCCAGCAGAGAGGATAGAGTACCCTGCTACATTTCCGGTTCGCGGTGCACAGCTAGCTCGGTATGCCACAGCATGGAGGACGAGAGAGCTTCTAACCCCCGCTTCTACTTTCAACTGCACCCTTTCTGATGAGTGCATAGATTGGCTCAATGAAGAGGCACAGGAAGGGCCCACTCTGGCATCAAAGGCTTTAACCAGCTCTGGGAAGGAGCGCAGGAACACTTGACTATGCCCTGAATTTATTGCTTTATTGTTACTTTCAAGTTTTCTTTATAAATGTAATAAAAAACAACTTCAATTTGTATTCAAGAGTAGGAGAACTCTGTGTTGAAATCAATGAAATTGAACGTTGTGGGTACTAAAAATTTTCCGTTTGGTCCAAAAATGGTCTAAGTTGTCAAAAAAATTTAATTTGAGCAAAATCAACTTTTATCAAAACTTTTCAAAACCATTTTTGATATGGATCAAAACTGGACACGCCTGAGATCTATCACTAAGATGCACAATCTCGGATTCCAGCAACTGGAAAGTTGCCCCTAGTCTAAATAGTACTGCACCAGAGATCACAACTGAGCTATTGGATGCTGAATAGACAAAGATGACCAAACATGATCAGATGGACAAAGTTGATCGGGGAAGTGTTTATGGCTGGACTTCAGGATGAAGTTGCCTACGTATCCCAAAGATGGGAATCAAGCCTTACGTAGTTCGGCTTGGGTTCACTCATGTATTAACACTCTCCTTTTACGCTCTAACTTTTGCCAAGGCCGCCCTTTGCGGGTTTTCAACCTTGCGAGCTCGGTTTTTATAATTTCAAATTTTTCATGCTCTAACTTTTGCCTAGGTCGCCCTTTTGGGTTTTCGGCCTAGCAAGCCTCTCAGGGAAAATATTTCTTCAACTTATCCATGTTGATCGGTTGGGAGAACTCTAGGCCATCTAGGTCCATCAGAACGACAGCTCCACCTGACCAGATAGACTTGCTGATGTAAGGACCAATCCAATTAGGTCTGAACTTGCCCCTAGGGTTGTGGATGGGAGCTTGGTTGTCTTTGAGCACTAGATCCCCTTCTTTCAAATTCCTAAACTTAACCTTCTTGTTGAAAGCCTTGGCGATTCTCCGTTGATAACCCTAAACATGGTACAATGCTTTCAGTCTTCGCTCGTCGAAGAGCATGAGTTCTTCAAATCTACTCTGCTGCCAATCTGCCTCAGCTATCTGACACTCGGCCAATACTCGCAAAGACGGAACCTCAACTTCAATAGGCAAAAAAGCCTCCATCCCATAGACCAAGGAATACGGAGTCGCTCCAATAAAAGTTCGAATTGAAGTCCGGTAGCCCCACAGAGCAAATGGCAACTTATCTGGCCAGTCCCGATAGGTTTCCACCATCTTCTGCAGAATGTACTTGATGTTCTTGTTGGCGGCCTCAACTCCTCCATTGGTCTGCGGTCGATATGTAGATGACTTATGAAAAGTCACGATGTACTTGTCCAACAAGTCGATCACTTCCTTCTTGAAGTGGGAACCATTATCTGAAATGATCTCATTCGGGACCTCGTAGCGACAGATGATGTTGTTCCTGATGAACTTAGCAACATGTGAAGCCTTCAACACCGCGTAAGATTGGGCCTCAACCCACTTCGTGAAATAGTCTATCGCTACCAGGATGTACTCATGCCCGTTGGACCCCTTTAGAGTGGCAGCCCCGATCACATTGATCCCCCAGACTGAAAACAGCCATGACGAAGTCATGTTGTACAGCTTCGACGGCGGAATGTTCATGCGATTTGCATGGATCTGACATCTGTGGCATCGCCGGACAAAACCAATACAATCCTCCTCCATAGTGGACCAGTAGTAACCCTGTCTAAGGATCTTCTGGGCTAGCATCACCCCGTTCATGTGCGCTCCGCACTCTCCTCCATGGATGGCCTCCATCAGGCACTTCGATTCTTCAGCATCTACACACAACTTATGCATTCCCAAATGACCTCTCTTGTACAGTTTACCCCCGCAGATGATAAACTGAGCAGCCATTCTTTGTATTGCCCTCTTATCTTTGGCGTTTGCCCCTGGTGGATACGTCACTTTTTCCAAGAAGTTCCAGACATCGTAATACCAGGGGTTCTCATCTTGAACCTCTTCTATGACTGCAATCAGCTCGTAGGCCGGCACAAATTTCTGGTCAATGATGATCGAAAGCATCCGGACTCCAAAAGGGATGTCTATCATGGAAGATAGAGTTGCTAGTGAATCTGCAAACTTGTTGTTCTCTCTTAACAGATGAGCGAAGTTTAGCTTCTCAAACCGAGGAATCAGCACGTCCAAGGTCTGGTAATAGATTCTCATCTTTTCTTCTTTGACTTTCTAATCTCCCTTAGCTTGGGATACAACAAGGTTCGAGTCTCCGATGACGTCCAACCGTTTTGCCCTTAGTTCTAGGGCAGCTTCTAAACCAGCAATGCATGCCTCATATTCTGCTTCGTTGTTCGAGACTTTGAACCGGAGTTTGAATGCTAGAGGGATGCGGGAATTGTCGGGTGCTATTAGCAACACCCCTATCCCATACCCATATTGATTTGACGCTCCGTCAAAGTACATCGTCCAAGTTTCGTCTTCGACATGCAAAATGGCCTCGTCTGGGAATAAGTACTCAACTGCTTCATCCCCCTCAACTGGGTGATCGATTAGGAACTCCGCTACCGCTCTTCCCTTTACTGACTTACGCGTCACATATTTCAGATCGAATTCGGACAGCAGAAGCAACCAACGAACTAGCCTACCCGTAAGTGCCGATTTCTCGAAGAGATATTTGATGGGATCTAATCTTGAAACCAGTATTACAGAGTGAGCTAACAGGTAGTGCCGCAGCTTCCTGGTAGCCCATACCAAGGCCAGACAAGCCTTCTCCAACGGAGTGTAGCGGGTCTCGTAATCTAGCATTTTCTTGCTCAGTTAGTAGATAGCTCTCTCCACCTTGTCCTCAGACTCCTGTGCAAGCATGCAGCCCATTGTAGTTTCAGTCACTGAAAGATACAACACAGATGGGTTCTGTAAATATTGTTTGATCTGTTCAAAAGCAACTTGGCATCGGCCGTCCCATTGGAACTTCGTTCCTTTCTTCAGGAGACCAAAGAGTGGTTCAAGTCAAGGTTAATTTTGCGATAAACCGTCTTATGAATTGCACTTTACCCAAAAAGCCTTGCACCTCCTTTTCAGTCCTCGGTGGTGGCATTTCTAAGATGGCCTTGATTTTGGAAGGGTCAACTTCGATACCTCTCTGTGTGATCAAGAACCCCAACATTTTCCCTTGTGTAACACCAAACGTACATTTTTGAGGATTCAGCCGCAACCAGAATTCTCTGATCCTTTGGAAGAACTTTTGCAAGGCGGTGTAGTGGCCCTCTCTTTCCTTGGACTTGACAATCATGTCATCCACGTACACCTTAACCTTTTTGTGAATCATGTCATGCAATATCATGGTTGCAGCCCGTTGATAAGTAGCTCGAGCATTCTTCAACCCAAATGGCATCTGTAGACACCCCATTTTTTACCATCCTCAAGACTTGGACGTCACCGTTTGAACACTCGGCAATCATCCATGTTCGTGTTCGTCCTGAGTTCTCGGAGGTCTCGGCCACGCGCCTTGCCTCAAGACCTTTCGACTCAACTGTTTTGTGCTTGGTTTTGCACCAAACACTTGTTATTTTGCTTCTGAGGGTAGAGGAAGGCTTGTTAGCCATCCCCACACCTCACCGGCCATGGCTTGAGGCCACCGGCCCCGTTTTGTTGCTACCGGCCATTGGTGATGGCCGGTCGGCACTCTTTATGGTCGGTCGACCATTTATTTGGTCAATTTGTCATTTTTGGCTGGCCGACCACTGTTCATATGCTTTTGGCAGATATTTTATGCCAACTGTGATAGCTGGCATCCGCAATGCACCCCCTCCATACACGTATATGGAGGATTTGCACCCTTTGTACCATTTTGTTCTAAGCTTCTTGAAGAAGCTTGCACCCTTTGCTCAAGCTGAGGAAGCTTGGACCTTTGTCTTAGCTTCCTCAAGAAGCTTGGACCTTTGACTTAGCTTCCCTTAGAAGCTTGACCCCCTTGACCCTTTTGCCCTAGCTTCTCTAAGAAGCTTAGGCCCTTCTCTTGCTCTATAAAAGAAGGCCTCTCTTCTCCTTTGGAAAGTTTCAGCAAAATCAGAGATATACATGATATATATATATATATATATATCACTCTCTCTCTATATATCTCACTCTCTCTCTACATTTGTGTGTGTTAGAGTGTCCAAAAGGGTGTTTTGTTCTTAGTTTTGCACTAAGACACCTAGTATTACACCATACCTTGGTTATTGAAGTGTTGAGAGGTTGTTCTTGGAGCTTTTGAGTTGGTTTTGATCAGAAAATGGGGCTGGAGTTTTTGGTTCTTGAAGTGTTCTTCAAGGGTGAGCACTATTGCTTTATATTCCCCATTCTTGCACTAGCTTTTAACCTATCTTGCATCTGTTTTTAAGCTTGGTATATAACTGAAAAAATTTCTGATTTTACTTGCTTTTGAACTTTGTTTAAGGTTGTTTTGAGGTTTAGGGTTGTTTACCCCCTCTTAGGCCTTATTTGGCCTCATTTTGTGCTATTTTGGTGAGCTCCGGGACCACCTTGTATTGATTTCAGTGGTAGGGATGGTGTTTTGAGGTCCTAAGAAGGAGAGGGCCATCCCCTCTCCTTATTGTCTTCAAAACTTGTCATTTTTGCCTCATATGTGAGCTCCTTGTTTAAGTTCATGCTGGCCATGTCTTAGCTAGTATTTGTGGTTATTTTTCCATGATATAGCACTGTTTTAAGTTGGTTTAGGCACACCATGCATGCTTTGCATACTTGTCTTATAATGCCATGAAATTACCTTAACATGCTTTGTTCTTTGAGCCTTGTTTTTAGCATGATTTTGGCTTAGCTTTGTGAAGCTTTTATGCATGTTTTGATATGTTTGAGGTCTGATTTTGGTTGTTTGGGTCATCCATGACTTGCTTTGTATAGCTACCATGCAACCTAGCTTGTAGGCTTTGAGTATTGGATTCTCTAGCATGCTCTACGTGCATCATTTTAGTGGTTTGGCACCATTAGTTATGTCATTTCAGTCCTTGTGGCATGCTTGTATGCTTGCATTTGATGCTCCTTTAATGCTTTAAAAGGTTGATGTCTTATTCTCCATGTTTGGACCATTGTGTATGCTTCCATGGGTAGGCCATTTAGATGCCATCTAAGTGTGTTTTGGGCTTTGTCTCAACTTACATTGGGACTGTTTTGAGTCCCCTCAACCCTTTGGGACTCGCCTTGCATAGCCATGGTTTGATCCCTTAGGTTAGCCTTAGGCCTTAGGCTTGCTTGCATGCTTTGATTACTTGATTTGGCATCATCTTCTACTTGTTTTCAGAGCCTAACATGTTGATTTAATGTCCATGTTTATTCCTTTTAAGTGTGCTTAAAAGTCTCCTCTTTATGCTTAAGTGTTGGACCATGTTTGCATGCATGTTTGTACGTAAATTTGCCTTCATTTCCATAGCATTTTGGCTACTTATTTAGACATGGCTGAGGCTTGTCCATATTAGTCTAAGTCCATCTTTTGCATGTTGCTCAAATGTTGTTACATTGCTTCATGTTTGCATGCTTTGGTTGCATCATGTCTTGCTTGCTCATGAGTTTGAATATTGTCACATGCTTGCATGTTTGCATGCGTATTTGCATTTTCATGTTGCATACTTAGCTCGCATGCTTAGGTTGCATTTGGCATGCATGCCTTGCCTCTTGAATTGATTATGATAGAGGTTGGGCCTATTGTGTGTTTATGTGCATTACACTTGACATCAAAATGCATACTTGACTTCTTGGACCATCACGTATTGAAATGCGCGATTGGTAGTCCGAGGGTCGAGTACCAAACTCCCTTGAGTCCACAACATGATGGGGAGGTTGGTTGTGCAAACATTTTCTTAAAATGCATTGCCATGCCTTGTTTGCCCTCTGCTGCTGTCAAAACAGGGTTCTGCAGGAAAGGATGGCCGGTCGGCCATCTTCAGTGCCGGTTGGCTATCCATATTTGGCCGAGATCTTCATTTGTGGTCGATGACCACTTCCTCATGGCCGGTGGTGTTTCCTTCTGGCCGGTGGTCTCCCATAACCCTCAGGGAGTATTTTAGAAACAACTTTGAGATTTGTGCAGTCCTTAGAGGAGAAAAACAGTGCAAACAGAGGCAGCTTGTGCATGGTGGTGGATTTCCGAGCGAAGCCGAGCACGCATGCATTGGACCCTCTTCCCGAGGCTGTTTTACCGCTTTATTAGCTTAGTTAATTTGCTTAACTAGTTAAGTGGTCTGTAACTATTTAATTAGCTTGTTAGTTAGTTAAATTTGTATTATTCTTTTGGTCCCTCCGAGTGAGGGCGAATTTGTAATAAGCGTGCGTTTGTGTGATGCATGTCTTCCAACCCCCATTTCTTTCTCCCTTTTACTTACCTGCTTTTGATGGTTAGTATTAAGGCATATTTCAATTAGCATCCTTATGCTATGCATGTATGCATCATTCATCAGTATTGCATGCACCGGGCTCAGCGCATCATACTAATTGCATAGTATTTCAAATCTAACTTGAATACATGTTATCTGTTGCATTTCACATGCCATCTATAGATTAGCCGAGCCTACTCTAGCTGCATTTTGCCTGCGATGCATTAGCCATCTTAACATGGACTTGGATCATACATTTGATTACTAACATGTTCCTTTTTTGGCTCGGAGTACTAGGTGAGTGTTTATGCTTTAGCATCTTGCATGAGTGTGAATGTTAACATGAAAGCATGCTTGCCATAAGGCTAACTGCTTAGTTGATTTACTGCCTGAATGCCTGTGGGTGAAGGTTGGATTGCTTGAGTTGGAACAACTCGTTGAAATCCGTGTTTTAGCCTACTTGTGAGTAGCAAATTTCAAACCGTTTTTCAAGCGAGCGGATATGCAATGCTTTGTTCCAAATTAGGCGATCTAGTCTATATTTTTGTGTTGTGCGCATCACATAGTAAGATTAGCTAATTAATTGGATAAGAGCACATAATGTTTTCAAAAAACTAGATATCATGGTTAGTAGAGGCCGATCTTTGATCGGGCGAGTGGGGGTGCTCATAGCTGACCTTCCCCAATCGTACCCAAGTTCCCGAGCCGAGGCAACTTTGGTGATGACGGACACGTGGCCTTAGGCAACGAGTCAGGGTTTCCTAAATTCCCCCAAAAATAAAATATTTAGGTGGCGACTCTGTATCTGGCAAAGCAGTCCATGTTTGGCACTTCTTTCTAAAAAATCAGTTTTCCAAAACGATTTGCTGGATTTGGACTCTTTGGTGATTTATCAGTCTTACATTGCACTTTGCGAGATCAGATTAAGAACCGTGACAATTTGAGTCTGAACTGTAATGAGCCCAATGAACAAAACGGGATTTCCCTCCCGGGACGTTCGGGGACGTCTACAGCATCACCTTATAACAATAGGTGCCCCACGGGGTGGTAAAAGTAGTCTTCTCCCGGTCTTCGGATGCCATCAATATCTGATTGTAGCCTGAGAAGCCATCCATGAACGAGAGCAATGCATGCCCAGCAATAAAATCCACTAACTCATCGATATGCGGCAAAGGAAAGTCGTCTTTCGGACTGGCTTTATTCAAGTCTCTGAAATCCACACATACTTGAATTTTGCCGTCCTTCTTCGGCACTGGAACAATGTTAGCCAACCAAGTTGGGTATTCGGATACCAGCAGGAACCCTGCGTCAATTTGCTTGGTGACCTCTTCTTTGATCTTGATAGCCCAGTCAGGGCGGATTCTTCTGAGTTTCTGTTTGACAGGTCGGGCCTCTGGGTCAAGAGGGATTTGGTGCTGTACAATCTCAGGATCAATTCCAGGCATGTCTTCGTAGGACCACGCGAAAACATCTTTGAAATCTTTTAATAATGCGACTAGGCGCTTGCGATCCTCCGAAGACAACGTGGACTCGATCTGGACCAGCCGCGGGTCCTTCTCAGTACCAACATTAATTTGGGTGATTTCATCAACCAACGGTTTTACAAACCTCTCCTACTCTTGTTCAAGCAAATATTTCAAAACCGGAGGAATTTCTTCCTCGTCGTTTTCATCGAAATTTTGAAAGTCTTGATTAATACAATAAATCAAAGGCACAGAAAAGTACTCAGAATCCGCAGCCATTCCATTCTCATTAATCACTTCTAAGTCGCCTGATTCCTCTGTTACAACAGACTCAAAGGAAAAAGAAAAAGACGACCTAGACAGGACTGTGGCATCCGGGCTGTCACCCCCAAGAATACCGGACTCAGACTAAGACGAGCTGGAACCTGATTTCGACTCCACAGACTTGGTGGAATCAGATTCCGGCTCACTACCTGACCTGATGCTGCTCGATAAGAATCCCTCATCGTACTGCCAGATGAAGGAGGGTGCGATGGACGCATCCAAAATGTTTGAAGGTGGGCTCGCAGCCATTTCATTCCTGATCATAGACACTGAGAGGTCATCCCCCAAGCACTCATGTACAATCGGAGGATCTGAAAGTAGACAAGCCAGTGCTACCCCCATTCCAAACTCGGTGCTCTCGGAATCCACTTCCTTACACTGTTCAACCTTAGCTGATGGGTCTGCCTACTCCTCGGCAACATCATCCCCGGATAACTGCAAGTCGAAGAAGATTTCGAACCCCGGCAAGCGCCTCTTCTCTGCGTTCAGCCATGGCTCAGGGAAGCCGCAGAATGGAAAGTCTTCCCCCTCCCGGACGAAGCGTCCGTTCAGGGTGCCCTGGATAGGCCAATGCATCAACTCAAAATGCTTTCCCGCTTGCTTGGCTCTGGCTCTCCCGGCCATTTCTTTGCCTTTTCTTACCCAATCCTCTTTGGTAAGCAGATAACCTAAACCAAAGGTATGTGGATTGTGCGGCACTTCGGCCGATACTGTAATGCCCTTCCGGCCACTTTTCCCTAATCCCATCCCAGGGATGTGCTGAAGCTTGTTCATGAGGTATACTGACTGTGCGCTGACATACAACCCCTCATCAATAGCTAAGATGTTCTATACCACTCGGGCCTCGACTAGGGTAAATCCTGATAGGAACACATCCTCCATGCCATGCTCGATTTCCAAAACCGGTGTAGACACCTCTGGCGGTGGATGAATTGATGAATTCTCAAAAACAATAGTCACCCCCTTCCCGTGGGGGTATTTCAACATCTGATGCAGGGTGGAAGAGACTGCCTTCACCTAGTGCAACCACGACTACCCTAGGAGTAGATTGAAGGTTACAGGAACGTCCAAGACATGAAAGTCAATATCGTGTTGTCCGGGACCAACCTTAGTTGAACCTGCACGGTTTCCATCACCTCTCTGCTTATATTGTCGTAAGCCTTTATCACTTGGGTAGTTGGCACAAAGTCCGTGGGTTTCAACCCGATTGCATATGCCGTCCTCGACGGGCACACATTAATGGCGGATCCCTTGTCGACAAGAACCACCGGTATCCACTTGTCTTTACACTCCATAGAGATGTAGAGCGGTTTGTTGTGATTTGCGCCCTCAGGCGGCAATTCTTTGTCAGAAAAGGTCAACATCGGGGAAGCTCCTCCCGGAAAAACCAATCCTAGCAGCTGTTCAGGCGTGGTATCTATTGAGAGTTTGGCCTTGTCCATTGTAGAAAGGACAGCCTACTTGTGTACTCTTGAAGCCATAAGCAGTCCCCAGATGGAGATGTCTGCTTGTATCTTTTTCAGCTGTTTTAGCACAGCCTCTTCTTCAAGTAACTTCTCTTTCTGCTTGTCTGCCTCTTTGTCCTTCCCGGACGTTTCTGGTTGATCTAAGTGCGAGGCTTGAAATACCGCCCGCTCCTAGTCATGTGGTCAACCTCTCCCACATACCAGGTATCATCTAGCTGACCTTGTCCCCAGTCTTCATCTGTGTGGGCAAGACATAGGTCGTCATCTTCCCACCACATGCCACCGGCAGCCGACAGACACCTGTCCGGCTCCGTTACAGCTATCCCTGTGCCTACAACACCTTCCGTTCCTATGCCCACAGCACATTCTATTCTTGTGCACGCAGCACGTTCTATCCCCGTAGGGGCTTTGGCCTTTCTGGCCTTCTCAGAATCTTCGATCCTCTCCTTCTCAGACTGTTTCAGTGCGGTCTGCTGCTCAGTATTTTCTATATTCAAACTGCTCTGATCTCGAGCAAAATTCTTTACACCGGTGCTCTCCGGCTGTGCAAACTGATTCCTGGCCCTTCCAACCACTGTTGACGTTCTGGTTTCTGATTCCCCTTGTTCTAGCTGAGGTTGTTCAACAACATCCGGCTGATCATCAAGCCATCCAGTAGACTCTGTCGACCCATCAAACCAATTGACTGCTATGTCCCCTAAGTCTTGCTCCTCAAAGAACTGCAGATTCGCAAGGTCTTCTTCCAGATCCGCTAGCTCATCTAGCCCCTAATTACGTCCATTCTCCCGTACTACACAAATCTCTGCTCCCACTGGCAATTCCACATTCGGCCTAGCCTGGCCTGCTGATGTAATGTAACCACTCGAGTTGTATATGAAGCTCAGTTCTGCACAATCATTCTCATCTGTTCCCACAGTCAACCCAATTCTATCTTCGATAGTCACCATCACCGCTTCTGGTTGGGTTTGAGAGATGTCCAACATGCACAAGTCAGTGCTGTCAGGAATGAACACCTCTGGCTTGGGTAGGTGGGAAGAGGTGATATATATGCTAGGGTCATATGATACAACCCTAGTTTAGATTAGATTGATGCGTTTGGGAGGTGGAGCTTGGTTATGTGGTGGGAGAGGGTTGGTTGTGACATTCGGTTTCTCTGGAGGCACGATCACCCTATTGTCAATGAGATCCTAAATCTCATGACGCAATCTAAAGCACTGGTCGGTGTCATGACCATGCTGTTGGTGAAAGGCGTAGTACTTGGCTGCGTTATGGGAAGCAGGGAGTCTGTCTGGTAGTGGCCACGACTCTAGGGGCTTCGAGTGCCCTTTCCTGATCAAAACTCCCAAAGCTTTGGATGGAGACATATACAACGGGGTAAAGGTTTTCTGGCCTCAGGGTACGAATTTGGTCGTTTGCGAGCCACTTCCGGACACACCCGTGAATGGTGTAGCTGCAAGGGTTCTTGGGGTGGTGGTGGTGGTGACCATACTTACATCTGAAGCTCTGGCAGCTGCAGCACTACTTGTGCCTGCATTCGTACTACGGTTGAATGCCCTTTTGGGCTGCTTTCTCTCATGATCGATGAGGCCCTGTTTCATCGCATCCTCAATCTGCACCCCTATCTCATGTAGATCCGCAAAGGTGGGGAGGGGGAGAACGATTATCTTCTGCATGAGCTTGGGCTGGAGGTTACGCACAACCATCCGAATCTGATCTTTGTCAACGGGCCTGATGGTCATCATCGAGGCCTTGGCCCTCCAGCGAGTTACGAAATCGAAGAAACTCTCCTTTGGCTACTGCCTAGTTGTCTCAAGATCACGGGTTGTGACCTCGATCTGTGTATTGTAGGAGTATTGAGCTATGAAGGCCTCGGCCATCTCCTCCCAGTTCCTCTTAACAGAGTCCTCCAGTTTTGCATACCAAATAGCCGCTACAGCTGACAGGGTCCGGCCAAACAAGGAAAGCTTCTGCAATCTGGAGAGGCCCATCAGCCTTAGTATGTCCGAGAATAGCCGCAAATGCACCATAGGATCTTCAGACCCGTTGAAACGGTCTATGTGCGGCATTTTAAACCGGTCCAATAGAGTCATGGCCGAGTCGGTGTACCCGTCCTCAATATCCAGGATGGAATGAGCCCCTTGAGACTTCTTGAATAGCTTCTCCAACTTGCTCACTTTTAGTGATGTGGGGTCCACTTCGAACTCAAAGGGAGAATCTAGTAGGTTGGTGGGTGTTTTGGATAGCTGGGGTAGAACCGAGGGCAGAGCTGGCCCTACTGGAATGTCCGTATTGTCTTGGACGTTAGCTGCCTCTCCGAGTATGGGAACTCTTGGTAGGGAGAGGAGCTTGGTGTGAAGCAGATGCTCCGGTTTGCTGCTGTAGCCTGGCAATTACCTCTGCCTGTTAGGCCATAACCTCGGCATGGCGTGCGGCAAATTCTGTTTGGCGGGCAGCGTCCTGCTGCATGGCTTTCATACTTTCCTGGAGCTGACGCATCATCTCCTCTATACCTGCCATATTGTGCTGATCTAGCTGAATAACCGGTATATCTGTCCCTGCAGTAGAAACTGAGACCTCAGCCTGACTATTCACTGGTGGGGTAGACCACTGATCTGGCGACCGCTGTACCAATACATTGCGCCTTTTTGACCTCCGTCTAGTAACCGGGGGTAAAGAAAGGAACATTGCTTATCCGTCTATCAGATCCCTGGATCGATTAAGTCTACGACCTCTAACCCAGAGTGCTCGGGGAATATCTGCCTGGTCGGATGCAATTGTGCTAAACTACCTTGCAAAAAGATAAATAAAGCATAATAAGGAAACAATAAGCAGAAAAACGGACAGCATAACAGCTTAAATAAAGACAACACACAGTTGGCAAATACAAGCTAGAAGAACTGTTCTCAACCACTGATCACTGTTTCTAAATTACTGCCCCAAATCTAAATCTGATACCCGCAGATATAACCGATTCTAAAAATAGCGATGCCCGCAGGCCTGATACCCAGACTTGCAAACTGATACGTGCATTCCTGTAGAGATGCACTCTAAAAGCACATAATCAAGCAAGTGAGAGCCAAAACACCCCTATGGAGGGGTAGGGTTTCCCTGTCCTATTTTGTCAGGAACTAGGGTTTCACTACACACGCAGCGGTTTCAAACAACCTACAATCGGGTAAGCAACCTGTCCTAGCTTGGAATAGTCACTATGGATTCCGATATGCACTAGGTCGAATGGTCAAAAAGGGTGCCTCGGTAAAATCGGGGTTTGTGTTCCTGTCGTGGCAGAGCCTGCAACCGATCAGCCTTATGGCACGCTTCGCAAAGCGAGCCTCCGGCAAATCATTGAGAAATAGCATACGGCAAACACAGTGTCCTAGGTGAACCAATGCACATGCAATGCAAAGAGACACATAAGTGTAATCAAAACAAGATATCATGAGTTCGAGTCAACTTCTTTAACTCCCCAGCAGAGTTGCCAGAAACTGTAGACGCGCCCCGAGGGCCTCATGCTATAGTTCGGACTCAAATGTCACGGTTCTTAATCTGATCTCACAATGTGCGATGTGAGATTGATAAATCACCAAAAGTCTAAATCCGGCAAATCGTTTTGAAAAACTGATTTTTGTAAAGAAGTGCCAAACATGGACTGCTTTGCCAGATACAGAGTCGCCACCTAAATACTTTATTTTGGGGGAATTTAGAAAACCCTGACTCGTGCCTAAGGCCACGTGTCCGTCATTACCAAAGTTGCCTCGGCTCGGGAACTTGGGTACGATTAGGGAAGGTCATCTATGAGCACCCCCACTCGCCCGATCAAAGATCGGCCTGTACTAAGCATGATATTTTGTTTTTGAAAACACATGTGTTCTTATTCCGATTATTAGCTAGAATTACTATGTGATGCACACAACACACAAATATAGACTAGATCGCCTAAGTTGGAACAAAAACATCTCATGTTTGTTTGAAAATGGTTTGAATGTGCTACTCACAAGTAGGCTAAGACGTGTATTTGCCACCCTCGGGTGGGCTTAGAAAACAGGATTTTGCCACTCTGCAAAGTGGGCTTAAAACTCGCATTTCGATGAATTGTTCCAATTCAAGCAATCCAACCTTCACCCACAGGCATTCAGGCAGTTATATCACATAAGCAAATAGCCTCATGGCAAGCATGATGTCATGTTAACACTTACATACATGCAAGATGCTAAAACATAAACACTCACAGTGTACTCAGAGCCAAGACAAAGAACTAGTTAGAAATCATGCATGATCCTAGTTCATATTAAGAATGGCTAATGCAGCACATGCAAAATGCAATTAAAATAGGCTCGGCTAATCTAAGATGGCATATGAAATGCGACAATTCAATACTTGTATTCAACTTGGAATTGAAATACAATGTAGTTAGTATGATGCGCCGAGCCCGATGCATGCAATACGAATGAATGATGCAAACATGCATAACATAAGGATGCTAATTGAAATATGCCCTAAGACTAACCATCAAAAGCAGGTAAGTAAAAGGGAGAAAGACGTGGGATTGGAAGACATTCACACACGCACACACACTTATTGCAAATTTTCCCTCTCGACGGAGGTCTGAAAGAATAATACAAATTAACTAACTAATCAACTAACAAGCTAATTAATTAATTACACAACCAAATCGAAATAAATAACTAGTCTAAGTTATTAAAACACTAAAATGGCCTCGAGACGAGGGATGAATGCATGCTCGGGTGTCTTCGCTAGAAACCCATCGCCATGCTACATGTTGCCTCTGTTTGCACTGCTCTGTACCTCTGAAAATTGTGCCAACTTCTATGACACTTCTGCACTACCTTGGGGACATGCTGAGAGTCCGTTGGCCAAGAGATAGGGCCATCGGCCAAGGTAAAGGTGCCATCGACCACTAATGAGGCTCTCGGCCAACAATGGTTAGCCGATCGGCACTGAAAGTAGCCGACCGGCCATTTTTTCCTGCAGAATGCTGTTTTGCTGCAGCAGAGGACAAACAGAGCATAGCAATACATTTACAAGGCAATGTTTGCACGACCACCCTCCTTATCATGTTTGAGACTCAAAGGAATGTAGTCCTCGACCCTCGGGCCACCAATCACGCACCTCGATGCATGATGGCCAAAGAGGCCAAGTGTGCACTTCAATGTAAAGTGAATGCACAAAAACACATAAGTGCCTAGAACTCTATCATACTTTGATCAAGAGCGTCGACGACCGGGGATTGAGGCATGTTTCGTCACTTCAAGTACGAAACGTCCCTCGCTCCTCGTGTTTGGCTTAACACCCAAACCAAACACAGTGCAATGCAAGTACGCCAAATACAATGCAACATGGAAATGCAATGCGATACAATATGAGCATGCCAAATGCAATGTGACTCAAACATGCAGACAAGGCTAAGGCAACAAGCATGCTAAATGCAATGCAACCTAAACATACAATGCGACGAAATGCGAGCTAGCAAGCATGCAAAATGCTACCTAAGCATATGATGCGATAGGCATGCAACAACTATACCAACAACAAGCATGCAACAACATGCAATGCGATAAGCATGCAATCAACACACAAACCACATGATCTATGGACTTATACTGAAAATGGATAGGCCTCAGCCATACCAAAAACAGTGGCCAAAGTGATGAATTAAGGCACCGAAAGGGCAAAACACACATGTACACACATTGATCCATAAACTATGCAACAATGCACAATCCTCAAACATGAGCGAGATGTGATAAACATGAGAATGTGACAATGCAATAAGCTCTGAAATCATGCAAGGAGTGGTGCCAAACCACTCAAACAAGTCGGGCAAAGCATGCAAGAAAGCCCAAAGCTTAAGGTTTACCAAGGGACTCACACTATGGCCACATCAACCAAGCCCCAAAGGGCCAAGGTGACCCAAAACAGTCCCAAGGTAGACCAAAACAAGGCTAAAACATGTATGGAATAAGGCCAAAACATGCTAGAAAGGTGAGCACAAAAACAAGACGCATACAAGGCCAAAAGGGGCAATTGCACTACACCTATTACAACCAAACATGGCATGACTTAGGCCAATAAAATCAGAGTTATGACATGTTAGAATGAGCACAAAAACCCACTTAGATGGCATCCCAAAGGCCTAAGCATGATGGCATACACAATGACACATTCATGAGGCATAAAACACAAACCCTTTAAAGCATCAAAGGAGTGATAAGTGCAAGCACGTGAGCATGAAATATGGACTGAAATAACATAAAAAGTGATTCCAAATCACTTAAATGGCCCAAGCAAAACATGTTAGTGACTTGGACTCTCAAAGCTAACAAGCTAAAATGCATGGGGCTATACAAAGCATTGCACACATGATCCAAACAACACCAAACAAAGCTCAAACATAGTAAAACATAACTAAAAGCTCCTTTGGGTCGAGCCAAAGTAGGCAAGCATGATGGTCCAAATGCATGATGCATGTCAAGGCAAATAAGAGGATTGCAAGACAAGTGTATAGTGCATGTAAGAGACCAACAAACCAACTCAAAACAGAGGTATATCATGCCAAGATAACACCAAAAACTTTCTGAAATGGGGCCAAAACATGCTATGCAAACATGCTACCAATATGAGCCAATAACACAAGCATATGAGACATAAGGAGAGGGGGGTGTCCCTCTCCTATTCAAGACTCCAAAACTACCTTTCCACCACTGAAAATCCTATGGATTTCAGTGGTAGAAAGGTCATGCAAAGGCAAGAACAAAGGCCAAAAGATGTGGCTCAAAACAAGGCCAAACAAGGCCTAAGAGGGGGTAGACAACCCCCAACCAAAAAGTAACCTTAAACAATCATCTTAAGAACACAAAAATAGAACTTTTTTTAGTTTATAGTTAAGCTTAAAACAATATGCAAATAGGTCTAAAGGCTTAAGCCAGAATGGGGCAACAAAAGGTAGTTTGCTCACCCTTGAAGAACACCTTCAAGAACACAACTCCAGCAACTTCCTTGGATCAAAACCAGCCCAAGAACTCTAAAACCAACTTCCTAATGCCTCAGCAACCAAAGAATGGTGTTCTACTAGGTGCTATAGTGCAAAAGTATGAACAAAATACACTTTTAAGGCACCAACACACACACAAATATATATAGAGAGAGAGAGAGAGACATATAGAGAGAGAGGGATATATGAACTCTATATATATTTTTGCTGAACCTCTGAGAAGGGAGGAGGAGCTCCCTTCTCATAGAAATCCAGTTTGCAAAGCTTCTTGGAGAAGCTAAGCAAGAGGCAAATCCCTCCATACACGTGTATGGAGGGGGGGAATTATGCATGCCAGCTAAGCCAGCTGGCACAAAATATCTACATAAAGCAGATGAACATGGTTCGGCCACAAAATATGGCCGATTGTCCAAAAAAAGTGCCGATCGACCACCACTTTTGGCCGATGGCAAGGAAAAAGGGCCGATGGCCTCATGCCTTGGCCGATGGGTTGAGGGGATGGCCAACAAGCCACCCTATTCCCTCAAAAACAAAAACACAAGTGCTTGGTCCACAACCAAGCACTAAACAGTCAAGTTGAGAGATCTTGAGGCAAGGCGCGCTGCCGAGACCTCCGGGAACTCAAAACGAACACAAGCATAGATGATTATCGAGTGTTCAAACGATGACGTCCAAATCTTGAGGACGGTCAAAAATGGGGTGTCTACAATGACAAGAAGTGCCGATTCCAGATGCAGGAAGTTAGTTAGGAAAACGTGCCCTAGCCAGTAGGTTAACAAGCCATGGGCACCTTAGCTTATGAAATGGTAGGAGCATTGCGGGAATCCATGGACAATCTCAGAGCTGAGAATCAAGTCCAGGCCCATGTTATAGAGACAAGGCCATCTTTTCTAAAAAGGGAGTTCTTCCGATCAAATCCAGATGAGTTTATTGGGGATTTAAAAGAGCCACTGAAGGCCGATAAGTGGCTCAAGCAAATGGTGAAGACGTTTGAGATGTGTCATAATCCGAACCCACCCCTAGAGGTTTAGGTCATGACCAGCCACTAATCATAGATTACTTACAGCCTCAAAGAAAAAAAAATCAAATTATTAAATAATAACAAAAATAAAACAAGTCTATTGAGTGGCATAGCGATTTTGGTTTAGACTCGACCCATTTGATATTCTGGATCAGGGTTTTATTGCCTTATACGATTGTTTGTGTCTTATTTCTCCTTATTCCTCATTGAGTTTCGTTATTGGAGTGCCTTGGTTGCGTTTGGAACATATCGGGAGTTAGTTTTTCAAAATGGTTTTTGCCTAGATTTTGGCTTCTTCTCTCAAGCATTCTTTGTGAACTTTTAGTACCTTTGCAGGCCTGCAGAGATACTGGGAGTTGGCATTCTACGCTCAAACGGTACTTCTTACACTCAAGCGGTGTTGGCTCAAGCAGTCTTTCATGAGCTCGAGCGATGGTCCTTTGTCTGTAGAACTTTTGGGAGTTTGTATTCTTCACTCAAAAGGTCACTTCGTGTGCTCGAGAGTCACACTTATTGTGTCTAGTTACTCGAGCAACCATTCCTGCACTCGAGCGGTCTGAACGTATATTAGTCCATAAAGTCACATTTTTGGCTCACTTTTTATATATTCTCTCTAAACATTCAAAAAACCCTAAGTTGAGACTCTCTCTCTCTCTCTAAAACTCTCATTCTCTCCACAAATACACCTAGATCCATTGATTTCTTCACCCCGTGTCCCTTTGATAAAAAGGTAGAACACTCCGAGAGATTCCTTTTGATCGGAGCAAAGTTGGGTTTCGGCGATGTTGAAGTTTCTTCATTACTTCTCTCGTCTTCTAAGCTTGAGGTAGGGATTCTCCGCACTTTCTTATGATTTTAACTTAGTTATTTGTTATTTTCTAAAACTATATTGTGATTTGGGGATTTTGGACAAAACTAGGGTTTTTGGTTAAAAATCAAAAGAGGGTGTAGACCGCCCGAACTCTCTCCGCGCGCCTCCCTTTTGGAGAGGGCGCGAATTGGGTTCTAGCTACTACAGTTCGGACTCCTGTCATGGTTCTGAATCTAATCTCACAAAGTGCAAATGCAAGACTGATAAATCACCAAAAAGTCCAATCCGGCAAATCATTTTGGGAAATCAAATTTTAAATCAAATTATGCCAAACTGGACTGCTTTGCCAGATTACAGAGTCGCTACCTAAATATTTTGTTTTGGGAAATTTAGGAAACCTTGACTCATGCCAAAGGCCACGTGTCCGTCATCACCAAAGTTGCCTCGGCTCGGGAACTTGGGTACAAGAGGGGAAGGTCATGAAATGAGCACCCCTTCTCGCCCGATCAAAGATTGGCCTCTACTAACATGATGTGTTGTTTTATAAACACATGTGTTCTTATTTCGGTTATTAATCTAGAATTACTATGTAATGCGCACAGCATACAAGTATAGACTAAATCACTCAATTTGGACAAAACATCTCATGTTTGTTTGTCGAAAATGGTTTGAAGTTGCTAACCTCAAGTAGGCTAAAATGCGGATTTGCCACCCTCAGGTGGGCTTAAAAACATGATTTGCCACAAACAAGTGGGCTTAAAATGTACATTTTGATGAATTGTTCCAATTCAAGCAATGAAGCCTTCATCCACATGCATTCATTTAGTTAAATCACTTAAGCAAATAGCCTCATGGCAAGCATGCTATCATGGCAATCACTCACACTCATACAAGGATGCTAAAGCATAAACACTTACAGTGTACTCCGAGCCAAAACAAAAGCTAGTTAGCAATCATGCATGATGCTAACTATACAAGATGCCTAATGTAACACATGCAAAAATGCAACTAAATAGGCTCAGCTACCTAAGATGGCATATGAATGCAACACTTGATAACATGCTTTGGAACACGTATTCAAATAGGTATTGAAATACAATGCAGTTTGTATGATGTGCCGAGCCCAGTGCATGCAAGACAAATGAATGATGCAAACATGCGAGCATAAGGATGCTAATTGAAACATACCCTAAAACTAACCATTGAAAGCTGATAAGTAAAAGGGAGAAAGACGTGGGGTTGGAAGACATTCACACACACACGCACACTTATTATAACATTTGCCCTCTCGATAGAGGGTCCGAATGGATTTCGCTAACTAGCTACGCTAATTAAACTAATTATTACTAACCAACTAATTAACTATGCTAAGCTAATTAATTATTACAAAACTTTAACTAATTAACAAATTAATTAAGTTACAAAAGCCAACTAAGTATGAAAAAACATCTAAATTAGGCTGCCACAGCCCTGCCTTGAACAATGAAGGATGCATGCTCAGTTTCTGCGTCGAAAAGCTCTCCAGTTTGCTCTTTAGAGGCTCTGTTTGCAGGGTTTCTCCAAGAACTTGTTGTTGAACCTTACCAAATCATTGCTGGGGAATGCACCAGTGGCCTGCCGGCCATGAATGGTGACTGCCGACCCCCCTGCCGGCCAATGATGTGCAGTGCCGGACACGGATGAAGAGGTGCCGGCCATCAATAAGGCACTGCCGGCCACTGATATGCTGAAACTCCATTCTGCAACAGAGCTCAAAAGAAAGGAAATTGAGGGTCTCCCAAGGACATGTATGTACCATAACCCTCCATATCACCTTAAAACATCAAGGGAAAGGCACAATTGGATCCAAAACCATCAATCAAGCATCGCAATGCATGATGGCCAAAGATCCAACTTGCACAAATTCAATAAATGCAATGCAAATAGGACTCTAGATCCACTACCTCATCATGGATGACCAAAGGCAATGGAGACAAAGGGGATTGGTTCACTTCCATCACTTTGAGTATGAAGTGGACCAATCTGCCTCGTGTTCAACACAACGCCCAGTTGAACACAATGCAATGCAAACAACATGCTAATCTTGACATGTTAAGGTGGTATGCACAAGATGCTAACATGCAAACACTCATGCACAACATACTAGAACACTTAAGCATTAAAAACTAGTGAAGGATACAACACTAGGGCCATGCAATACAATGCTCAATGGACTAAACCAACACCAAACAGACCTCATGCATGCCAAAACAGTGGCCAAAATGATCTGAAATGATAGCATGAATGGCAAGGGAATGATGCTCATGCATTGGCTATCAAGCTAGGCATTAAACGCAACTCTCAAACACAGTCAAAGAATGATATGCATAAGAATATGGCAAGGCTATATGCTCTGAAATAACATGTTAAATGATGCCATATCACATAAACACCACAAATAAGGCATGCTTGAAAGCTCAAAACTCAAGAATAGCTAAGGCACTTGCACCATAGCCATATCAAGCAAGCCCCAAAGGACCAAGATCATTCAAAACAGTCCTAAGGCAGGCCAAAACAATGCTAGAAACATGATAAAGTGTAGCCAAAACAAGCTAGGATGGTAAGCCAAAACACTAAGCATGCAAGGCCAATGAGTGGGATTGCACTACAAGTATCAAAACTAAGCAAGAGGTGACTCCACCAACAGAAATCAGAGTTGTAATATGGCAAAATAAGATCCAAAACATGCTAAGATGGTAGCCTAAAAGCTTAGACAAGCATGCATACATATTAACCCATGATTAAGGCGCAAGACACAACTCTCCAAAAGCATTGAAAGAGTGAAACATGTGAGAGTATGGCTACACCATATACACTGAAATCATGTTAGAAATGAGGCCAAAGCATGCAAACAACTCAAGTAATGCATGCTAGAGACTTGACACTCAAAACTAGTCAAAGCCACTTACACTACAACCATACAAGGCAAGCCTCATATGGCCAAGACCAACCAAACAGAGCTAAGGCATGCTAAAATAACACCAAAAACATGCTGAGATAGAACCAAAATAGGCTAGCATGATGGATCAAAGCATTGAGCACACAAGGCTAAATGGCAAGATTACACTACAAGTGTAAAAAGAATGCATGAGGTGACTCAACCAAGCCAAAACAGAGTTATGCCATGCTGAAATAAGGCCAAAAATAGGCTAAGAACAAGCCAACACATGCTCAATAATTAGGCCAACAAGGCAAGCAAACAAGACAAGAGGAGAGGGGACCACCCCCTCCTTTTTGGGACCTCAAAACCACATTTCTACCATTGAAAATCCATTGGATTTCAGTGGTTAAAAGGCCAAACAAAGGTGATCTCAAAGGCCTTCAGAAATGGTACAAAGCAAAGCAAGACAAGCCACCAAAGGGGGTAGACCACCCCTAACTCAAACAAGGCCTCAAACAACCATTTCAAACACTTAAAAACAAAGCTTTTTTGTAGTTGAAAGCTAGGCCTAAAACAGCAAGCAAAGGTGGCCAAATACTTACGTAACAAAGCTTTAAGAGAGGTATATGCTTACCCTTGAAGAACAATGGCAAGATAGTAACTTCAGCAACAAGTTTGGACCAAAACCAATGCTAGGACCTCAAAACGAACTCCAGTGGACCTCAGCTCCAAAGTGAAGGTGTTCTACTAGGTGTTTGTGTGCAAAAGTATGAAGAAAACACTCTTTAAGGCACTATTGAGTACAATATATATATATATATATATATAGACAGAGAGAATTCTAGAGAGAGAGAGAGATTTTGGCTCAAGAAATCTTAGAACCTCTGGAAAGGGAGAGGGGCCTCTCCTTATATAGAACAATGCAATCCAAAGCTTGCTTGACAAGCTTAAAGTTGCCTCCATCCATCCATACACGCGTATGGAGGATGGCTCAGTGAGAAACAGCTGGCTCAAAAGATCTAAAATAATATCTGCTGAAACAAGGTGTCCTGCCGGCCATCAGTGGTGGCCGGCAGTGCCTCATTGTTGGCCGGCAGGGCCTCTCTGATGGCTGGCAGGGCAAAGCCAATGGCCGGCAGCCCTTTTCCATGGTTGGCAGGCCATCATGAACAACAAAAAGGAGGGACCAAAGCATGGTCCAAAAATGAGACATAATGGAAATAGGGTCTGGAAGGATCAAACCTGGAGCATTCCGTTGCGAAAGTTAAGCACTCGACGAGCGATCAAACTTGTCATCAGTTGTACCTGCAAGCATATCCAAATCTTGAGGACGGTCAAAAATGGGGTGTCTGCAGAGGGGTTTTCAAATGAATGGTTGAAAATGATTGAGGAAATGTATTTATTGTTGAGTTATGATGAGATAGTGGATTTTTACCTTTGAAATTGAATTATAAAGAAAATGGGATTTTTGCCCTAAGAATATCAAATGTTGATTTTGTAATGATAAATGAAATTAATGTTGGAAATGTGGAATTGGATTAATGTTGATGAGGATAATGGAGCTGGATATGTATTAGCACTCCCATATTGGGATTTTTGGAAAGTTTCTTTGTATGGAAATTATTTATCTTCTTAGAGATATCTGTTTTAGGCTATTGGTGGAGGATAACTATGATTGTTGTAGAAATTGTATGAGAACTAGGAGAATTGAAACTATTTTCTCATCCATTTGCATTGGGCATTGGGCATTGTTGCATATTAACACATTGAAAATATTTAATGTTTTGAGAAAAAAAGGTGAATACTTGGTGAAACTGGGTAGAAGGTGTGGTTACGATGTTAAGTTGGCCTGTGTGTCCTTTGTGAAAGACTAGAAACCCGTGTGGATAGGTGTCGACCCTTCCGATTAATACCGGTAAAAATGACAAATTGGTAGTGCTTGTATAGTCTACTTGCAGACACGTACCTAGAGATTCACTGAGTTGTATTCACAGTCCTGATTTCTATTGAAAAGGAAACGTTTTATGAATTGTGATAGAAACCTGGCATTCCATGTTTTTAGAAAAAGATATAAATGTTTGTCACAATCATTGCATATGCACTCATCTTATGACTTTGTTAAGATTCATAAACTGTGTTAGAGTATTTCTACTGGGTTTTGGCTCACCCTATATGAGAAAACCATTTTCAGGTGCTGATGACATGCCTCCACCAAGAACATAGCTTGGGAGGAACTTGGAGCTGAAGGCTTCTTTTTGTTTATTTTTTGTATTTCTTTCTGTACAAGGCTAAGGCTTTAACTATATTGAGCTTGGACTCACTTTTGTTGTAACCAAGCATTGTCTTGTGAAGTTGTAGCCTTTAAGGCATTTAATTACCTGTTTAGCTTAGATTTCATATCTTTTGTCTATTATACATGGTATAGATTCAAGGTTAGGACTCATGAATATGTAATCGCATGTGTTATCTCTTGTACATTCGAGATCATATGAAATGGAAGGGCATTATATTCCGTATTGTATCTTTATTTCATTATCATCATGAAATGGTTTCATTGCTAGTTATTTCAGGGCGTTACAAGTTGTTCTTACATGATAAACTTCAATATATTAAAACTTGCATATATAACCCATAATGTTTACAAAACTTAAACCTTAACACACACACACACATATATATATATATACATACAAACATGTCCAACATCTTACAAAACAAAAGACTAAACAAAAAGGGTTTAACAAGCTTGACTTCTCTCGAGATCAAGCAAATGCCTCATCGCAAAGTCACTCCACAGTTGGCCTCTCAAAAGGTGGATTTCCATAGCAACACTAAGTATGATCTTCTAAATGCTCACCTATATATATATATAGGGGAAGGGGGTGAGCTAAAGCCCAATGAGTAATACCAAAATAAAAAGGTTAATGAATGAAGTCCAACATAATTCAAAACATGTATTATATTTTCAAAGAACATCACATATCAAATTCAAACAAAACATTTTCCATAACAAAGTCCATTCTACGTGGTAACAGCCAATAGATTAACGAAAGAGCCAAAAGGCCTAAATCAAAGGGACCATCTACGTCTAAGCAAATGGACTATGAAGGGTCTAATGAAGGGACTGGTCGGGGTCTAACATCAGAGATATTTGTAAATCCAATAATCGAAAGGCCATTAGATTATATCCCCTAGGTAGGGCCTCACTAAAAGATGTCACAAATACATTTAACAAAAGGATCTTCATTCATTTATATAAAATAACATTTCAAAATATCATTCATGTAACTGTAGACACCCTATTTTTTATCGCTCTTAAGACTTCGGTGCCTCAGATTACTCACCCAATGATGAATTTATACGCTGTGCAAACGCTCGATTTCCTTAGCAGGAAGCCTTAGTTTTGAGCCTCAGAAGCCTACAAACTTTGCACCACTTTTAGACCAAAACAGTATTTTCCAAGCCTGACCACTCAAAGGCCTGCAGGCCAACTAGTGGCCAGGTGGCCAGAAGTTAGTGGCTGGCTGTCCCCCTAGTGGCCGACTGGCCAGTTGTTCTGATAAAACAGATATTTTCTTGTCAGCTATGCCAACTGTCTCCACAGGTGCATGCACTGCACCAATTGTGTCTATAGTGATATTTCCAAGACAATAACATATTTTTCTATATATACTTGACCCCCCATCTAGAATTTAGGTTAGAAAAATTTTGTGAAGCAAAATTTTTGAAAAATATTTCTCTCTCTCTCTCTCTCTCTCTCTCTCTCTCCCTTGCAACTTACATACACCTTACCTAGACTCCCTAAACCAAATTTTGAGGGCTCTTCGCTGAGGTTATTGAGCTTGAATTTCAGCTCTTGAGGGTGGGAATTTGTTGGTTTGAAATTCAAAGTGTTACTCCTCTTCAAGAGATATAACTCCTAACTCTTTTGCACCACTTCTTTCCTATCTTTTCTTATTGTTTTTGGACTGTTTTTCAACTGTTTTTATGGGCTAAAACTTGTGGCTTAAAGCTATTAAAGGTAGAGGGATAACCCATCCTTTTTTGAACCTTGTGTCCCTAGATTTTGCCCTTGTGTTTCCCATCTTTTTCTCAACTTTTTACCACTAATTTTCAGAGATTTTTAGAGGCTGAAAATGTTGTTTTGAGGTCCCAAAAATGAAGGGGTTAGCCATCCCTCCTTATGCTTGTTTACTAACTCAATTTCTACATTGTTTTAGCTAACTTTTCAAGTTTTTCCATGTTATTTCCAGCACTATTTTTAGCTATTTTAGGACTCTTTTAGGTTGTTTATTTCATTTATGCTTTGTATAGTAGGCTTGTAGTGTAATGGTCCTCATAGGTTTGGTGTTTTAGGCATTAAACACCAACCTATTTAAGTTGATAACATTTATTTCATGTAATCACCTCTGCAACCTCTCTCATTTCTTGGCTTTTTTATTTCTTTGAGAGTTGTTTCAACTGAGTGTTGTTTAAGCTTAAGAAAGAGACCCTTCAATACTAAATGGTTTAATCTCTTCGGAGGTTCATTACCAAGGCATTACCTCTCTCTCATGCCCAAAACAACTTCTTGTTTGACACTCCTCTCCATTAGTGGACTTAACTATCATTCTTGGACTAAAATGACAAATGAATGGAAAGGCAATTAAAAGAAGTTATAAATTGAACTAAAATGGAACAAGATAATAAAATCAACTTGAGTTCAATCGGACGTTAGTTGAACCCATTGAGTCTTGAGTCATTTCATACTTGTTAGTGATGATAATGATTCAAGATTCGATGTCAATCAGTTCCCTTGATTGATATCATGATAGGGAGAGGGTTTTGTTGGTCTTTTAACTTTATTTATTGAGCTTTTGTCCCTTGATCCATAAATCATCACACAATGAATTTGTGTCAATTGATGGTTTGCAAATCAAGCCTATCGCTCCTTTGATCTGTTTGATGATAAGGAGAGGCAAGGTGGACAAAACATCCCCTGAATATACTGTTTGTGCTCTATTTATTTTTTGTTGTAGTAGAGGAGAACCTAAAACTAGTGGCCGGCCGACCACCTCTCTGTACGGCCGACCACTTTTACTAGCCAGCCGGCTACCTCTTTTCAGCCAAGTAGTGTCTTTTTCCTTGCAAAATAGAGCAGAGGCTGAGGGGGGGAAAAGAATTCAATTTTCTGACTACGCAACAAAACCATTATGGTAGTAGAACAGAGGCATTTTCTGGTGGAAATCTACATTCATGCATGAGCCATCCCTCGCTTCTCGGGGTCCGCTAAAATAGTCTTGTACCTAAAGTAGTGGACTTGTAATAATTAATTACTTAGTTAATTAATTCTGTATTGTAACTAATTAGTTAGTTTAATTCTAATTTGTATTAATTAGTTAGAATAGCTAGTTAAGTTTGCATTGTACTTAATTAATTAACTAGAATAGTTAGTTAATTTGTGGCGTTGTAATAATTAGCTTAATTAGCTAGGACATTTATTTGGACCCTCCTGCACGAGGGCAAATTGTAATAATATGTATGTCTTCCAACTCCCATTTCTTTCTCCTTTTTATTTACTTGTTTATGGTGGATAGCATAGAGCATCATGTTTTAATTAGCATTTTCCATGTACAAAGTATCTATTTGTCTCGTGTGCATAAGGTTTGGTTCATCATTCTAATGGCATTGTCATTTATTACTTCCTTAAATATGTGCGCCACCATATGCTATCAAAGTGATTTACATGACATATTAGACAACCGAACCTATTAGTTGCATCTTTGCATGTGTTACATTAGTCATTTGCATTGTTAGGAGCATGCATCTCTTCTAATTATTTTTATCTTCTTGGATTGCCTTGGAGTACTAAGTGAGCATTTTTTGCTTTAGCATATCACATGCGTGTGATTGTTTCCATATCTAGCATATATACCATAAGGCTAAGTGCTTAAGTGATATACCTATCTGAATGCCCGTGGATGGAGACTTTTTTGCTTAAATTGGGATAATTTTACTAGTGTAAATATGTAACGCCCCAACCCTTCACATGCCATCGATATTGTCCGCTTTGGGCCACGCCCGTACGGATTTGTTCTTCCCAGTGGGTCACCCATCCTAGAACTACTCCAGCCTAAGCACGCTTAACTGGGGAGTTCTAATAGGGATTTCACCACCTGGGAAAAAAGGCCTCGATGCTATATAAGGGTCTAGGTTTTTACTTTTATAGCCCAGAACTCCCTCTCCATTCCCGATGTGGGACACCAGGGCCTTACAATCACCCCCCTTAGGGCTGCACGTCCCCGTGTAGTAGCCTGCCAGCTCACAAGCCCGGGAAGTAGACTTGAGCATCGAGCTACAACCTGGAACTACCCCAATATCCATGGCCCCATATCGTATGGCACCAGCAGAACTACGAGAATTGAAGACACAACTACAGGAATTGCTCGAGAGAGGATTCATTAGGCCAAGTACTTCGCTATGCATTGATTATCGTCAACTCAATCAAGTCACGATTAAAAACTGATACCTGCTCCCAAGGATTGATGACCTTTTTGATCAACTTAGAGGCTCAAGGTGCTATTCAAAGATTGATCTCAGGTTAGGTACCATCAACTACTGAGAAGGTCAAATTGATCCGACAACGGTTAAAGACTGCTCAAGACCGTCAAAAGAATTATGCAGATAGGAGGAGAAGGCCATTGATGTTTGAAATAGGCAGCCACGTGTTCCTAAAGGTGCAACCTAAGCGTGGAGTCGTGCATTTTGGGAGAAAGGGGAAGCTGTCACCACGATATATTGGGCCTTTTGAGGTATTGGAAAGAGTGGGCGAAGTAGCAAACAGACTAGCTCTACCCCCGCAGTTAGCAGGGATACACAACGTCTTCCATGTATCTATGTTGAGAAAGTACATCGCCGACCCGTCACACGTCCTCAAATGGGAAGAAATCAGTCTTGACAAAGATGTTACATTTAAAGAAGGACCGGTAGCAATACAAGATAGTCAAGAGAAGAACCTTAGAGGCAAAACGGTTCACTTGATAAAAGTGCTATGGCGTCATCAGGGAATTGAGGAATCTACTTGGGAACGCCAGGATTGGGTGAAGGCAAACTACCCCGAACTTTTCGAAGGCAATACATAACTGAATTTCGAGGACAAAATTGTTTTAAGGGGATAGGTTGTGAAGCCCCTGAAAAATGTATTCTCTTTAAAAACCCTAATGTTTAAATTATTTTCTTAAGCCCTCACTTTTTTATTTAAATTCAAAATTTCCCCAAAACTAGTATATGTACCTTATACTATAAGAACCGTCAATTAATTGAGATCTATATAAATATATACATTGAGGAATGTGTTCCTAGTACCTAGATTGATTTAAAAAAAAAGGCCCCATCACCTTTCCCAATGGCTGGCCACCCTAGAGGGAAGTGAGAAGCCTATTTTCAAGAGTTATAATCATGGTATTCTAGAAAAAAAAAAAAAAAACTATTCAACTAGGAGTTAACTAGGTGTGTAACAAGTCCACGAGGGACCTCAATGCTACAGTTCGGACTCGTCTTGTCACGGTTCTTAATCTTGAACCAAAGAGTCCAAATCCGGCAAATCGTTTTGAGAAAACAGATTTTGAAAGAAATGCCAAACATGGACTGCTTCGCCAGATACAGAGTCGCCACCTAAATATTTTTTATGGGGGAATTCAGGAAACCCTGACTCGGTGCCAAAGGCCACGTGTCCGTCATCACCAAAGTTGCCTCGGCTCGAGAACTTGGGTACGATTGGGGAAGGTCAGCTATGAGCACCCCCTCTTGCCCGATCCAAAGATCGGCCTCTACTAACCATGATATCCAATTTTGAAAACATTATATGTTCTTGTTCCGGTTATTAGCCTAGAATTACTATGTTGTGCGCACAACAAACAAGTATAGACTAGATCGCCTAATTTGGAACAAAACATTGCATATCCGTTTGTTTGGAAAACGTTTTGGAATTTGCTACTCGCAAGTAGGCTAAAACACGGATTTCAGTGAGTTGTTCCAACTCAAACAATCCAACCTTCACCCACAGGCATTCAGGCAGTTATATCACATAAGCATCTAGCCACATGATAAGTATGCTATTATGTTAACATTCACACTCATGCGAGATGCTAAAGCATAAAATACTTACAGTGTACTCCGTGCCAAAACAGTAAACTAGTTAGCAAACATGCGTGACCCTAGTTCCTGTTAAAATGACTAATGCAACGCATACAGAATGTCGCTAGAATAGGCTCGGCTAATCTAAGGATGACATGTGAAATTCACAGATAGCATGTATTCAAGTTAGGTTGAAATATTATGCATTTGGCATGATGAGCCGAGCTCGATGCATGCAATACTGATGAATGATGCACGCATGCATAGCATAAGGATGCTAATTTAAATATGACCTAATACTAACCATCAAAAGCAGGTAAGTAAAAGGGAGAAAGAAGTGGGGGTTGGAAGACATGCACACACGCACCCACACTTATTACAAATTTGCCCCCGCTCGGAGGGATCGAAAGAATAATACAATTAATTAACCTACAAGCTAATTAATTATTATAGACCAATTAATTAATTAACAAATTAACTAATCTAATTTAAGCAATAAACAGCAGCCTCAGGAAGAGGGTCCAATGCATGCGCGCTCGGCTCCGCTCGAAAGCCACTGTCATGCACAAGTTGCCTCTGTTTTGACTGTTATCCTTCTCTAAAGACTGCACAAATCTCAGAATTGCTTCTCTGCACACTGTGGAACACCACCGGCTAAGGGGATTGGTGACCGGCCATGGAGAATGGTCACCGGCCACAAATTGATCCATCGGCCATTTATAGATGGCCGGTCGGCACTGGAGATGGCCGGCCGACCAAATCTTCCTGCAGAATCTGTGTTGACAACAACAGAGGGCAAAACAAAGCATGGCAATGCATTTCAAGCAATGTATGCACCAACCACACCCCTTATCATGTGTATGACTCAAAGGAGGATGGGCCTCGATTCTCGGACCACCAATCGCGCATTTCCATGCATGATGGCCCAAAGAATCAAGTGTGCATTTTGATATGGAATGCAATGCACATAATCAAACAAATGGAACTTAACCTCTATCACAAGCAATTCAAGAGGCCAAGCATGCATGCTAATGCAATGCAACTTAGGCATAGAAGCTAAGTATGCAACATGGCAATACAAACAAACAATGATGTCAGGCATATAACTCAAGGTACACAAGTAAGCAAATATGCTAGTTACTCAAGCATGCAAGTATGCAAAGCATGCAACATGTTAGGCAATTCAACTAAGAGAAATGCATGCCAAATACAAAGTCACTTAAACATGCCACAACACATGATAGGCCAAGCATGCAATCAACACACAAGGTAAGCATGTCACAACATGCAAAAATGGACTTAGACTAATTTAGGCAGCCCTCAAACTAACCTAAAATAGCAGCCAAAGTGCTCAAACATGAGGGCCAACACACACACACACACATGCACATGTTAATGGGCCATCACTTAAGCACAAAGAGGGACTCTTAAGTACACTTAAAAGGAGAACAATATGGACAGTTAGCATGCACATTAAGCTCTAAAATCATGTTGTAAAATGATGCCAAATTAATTTAAACAAGGGCCATCAAAGCATGCAAGCAAAGCCAAGACTTAAGGTAATCCAAAGGGGTATTGAACCATCCTTAACAAAACCAAACATGGCATGAATTGAACAACTAAAATCAGATTTCTAGCATGTTAAAACAAAGCCAAAAGACCACTTAGATGGCATCTAAATGACTTATACATGGAAGCATACGCAATGACCAAACATGGAGCATGGGGCATAACCTCTTGAAACATCAAAGGGGCCATGAAATGCAAGCATACAAGCATGCTAAGTGGACTGAAATAGCATGGCAAGTGGTTCCAAACCACTAAAATGATGCAAGGATGCATGCTAGAGGTTTATACATTTAAGGCTTACAAGCCAAAATGCAAAGGGGCTATGCAATGCATGCCATGGTCGACCAAAACAACCAAGGGCAGACCTTAAGCATGGAAAAACAAGTACAAAAGCTTCACAAAGCTGGGCCTAAAACATGCTTGAACAAGGGTCAAAGCCTAGATGCATGTTAAGGCTAAATGATGGCATTACAAGACATGTATGCAAGGCATGCAAGGTGTGTCCAAACCGACTCAACACAATGCTATTTCATGGAAAAATAAGCATAAATATCAGTCAAGGCATGGTCAACACACACTTAAACTAGATGCTCCCTCAAGAGGCAAAAATAGCCCTTTTCAAGGACAACAAGGAGAGGGGGTGGCCCTCTCCTTCTTAGGACCTCAAGGCACCATCCTCACCTCTGAAATCCCTCAAGATTTCAGTGGTGAGGAGGCCCAAACATAATGATCCCGGAGCTCAACCAAAAATGGCACAAAATGGAGCCTAACAAGGCTTAAGAGGGGTCAAACAACCCCGAAGCTTAAAACAACCTTAACCAACTATTTAGAGCACTAAAAAACAGAACTTTTCTATGTTATACATAAAGCTCAAAAATAGTTGTAAGGTAGGCAAAAATACAATGCAAAAATGGGGTAAAAAGGGACAAAAGTCTTACCCTTGTAGACCCTCTTCAAGAATGGAAGACCAGCTGCTTCTTTAGGTTCAAATCAGTCCAAAACCTCCAAGAACAACCTCCAAGGGCCTCAACTCCAAGAAAAGGTGTGATGGTGGGTGTTTGTGTGCAATAATAAGCCTAAACACACACAAAACAAAAGAGAGAGAGAGAGATATAGAGATGGAGGATATATGTAAACCCTAACCCTAAAGCTCAAGCTCTGGAAAATGTTGTCTAAGTTGTCTAACCCTCAACAAGAGAGAAGAGGCTCCCTCTTATAGACAATTTAGTCTTGTAAAGCTTCCAAAGGAAGCTAACAAGAGGGAAATCCCTCCATACACGTGTATGGAGGGGGTGAAAGTGCATGCCAGCTGCATGAAAAATCTGCAAAAGCAGATGCACAGCAGTCGGCCGGCCAAAAATGCTATTGACCAAAAAAAGATAGCCAGCCAGCCATCTATAGTGCCGGCCGGCCAAACATTTGGCCGGTGGCAACAAAACACAGCCGGTGGCTTCAAGCCATGGCCAGTGAAGTGTGGGGATAGCCCACAAGCCATTCCCTGCCCCTCCAAGGCAAAGCACAAGTGTTTGGTGCAAAACCAAACACGAAACAGTCGAGTCGAGAGATCCTGAGGCAAGGCGCGTAGCCGAGACCTCCGGGAATTCAAGACGAACACGAACATGGATGATCACCGAGTGTTCAAGTGGTGACGTCCAAGTCTTGAGGACGGTCAAAAATGGGGTGTCTACAAGGTGTTGCCTAATCCCAAGGTTAAGCTCCCTAATCACTCCTAATCCATTGAACTCCAAGTAAATCCTAGCTTGTCCATTCAATTCCAACTAGTGGACTTCTATGTCATTTTACACCAAATTGGCCTATAAATATCACCACTCCCTAGCATGGCAAACACAAGCATCACACTCACACACACACATTTCGGCCTAGAAGAGAGGAAGGAGAGCAAGAGAGGAGTCTTGAGAGGAAGGAAGAAGAGAGCCATCTTGTTCAAAGCTTAGCAAGTAAGCCACAACACAACCTTCTCTTTCATTTTTCTTTTTCAAATACATGTTCTTATGGGTTATAAATAATGTTTTCAGATGTGTTATTGATGAGTTACTTGTGTTAAAAATGATAAGAGTTGAGCTTGATTCTACCTCTCTTGTATTTCCCCTCATTTCAGTACAAAACTATCTTTTTATACCAATCTCTCAAACTTTCCAAAGGCACACCTTCAAGAAAATTTTCTGAGTTTAAAATATGTTATTTAGCATGTTTTCATCACAAAAAAAATGAAAATTTTCCCTTGGTGGACCTCTTTTCTCACAAATCTTCTTGTTTTGGGTATTGTACCCTAAGAATCTATTTTCACAGCCAACTTTCAAAATTTCTAGAAATATGTAGAAATTATTCTAGACCTCTATTTTATGTAAAAATCTTCCTTAAGGAGTTAGATTTCAACTAAAATTTGTTTCATGGAAAAACTGTGAGCGGTTTGCAAGAAAATCAAATTTTCGTAACGGTCGACGAATCTGGACAGCGCTGGAATGTTTTCTAAATAACTTAAAATCTAGAAAGGCTATCCCATTTCTGAAATGTGTTCTAGAAACTAGATTAGATTCTCTACGAACCATAGGAAGGCCGAGTCCGGTAAAAATTCTAAAATAGCCCTTCTATTCTAATCCTTATGTGATATCGAATCTGGAAATCCTGTTATGCATAGGTGTTTTATGCTCTTGTGTTCATGAGAATGCTTATTAGCGTATGATCATATCTTGGCATGATGTTGTACATATTATGGTTATATTCTTATTCTCCTTCATCTTAATGATGCATGCTTATGTGGGCATTATTATCTTGTTAAGATTGGTCTAACCTTGTTTTAAGACATTTAACTCAACGGGAAACTTAATTGGGATGGTATTGGGTTTTCGGTCACTTAAGTAAAGATGATAATGTGTGATTTGTGGATTGTTGGGATACGTTCCCTACTTGGAAGTTAAAGTCTTGCACAAGTGATTTTCGGAACCCTTGAATGGAGCGGTTGTATTCGGACCCTGTAGACGCACCCGTGGGCTTCACTCTACAGCTCGGACTCTTCCGTTTTGTTTGGATGGTGCGGTTCTCAATCTGAACCAAAGAGTCCACCTCTGGCAAATCGTTTTTGAGAAAACAGATTTTTTGAAAAGTAGTGCCAAACATGGACTGCTTTGCCAGATTACAGAGTCGCCACCTAAATATTTTTAAAATGGGAAATTTAGGAAACCCTGACTCGGTGCCGAAGGCCACGTGTCCGTCATCACCAAATGTCTTGGCTCGGGAGCTTGGGTACGATCGGGAAGGTCAGCTATGAGCACCCCTTTCGCCCGGTTCGAAAACCGGCCTCTACTAACCGTGATATCCGATTTTGAAAACATTATGCGTTCTTATTCCGGTTATTAGCCTAGAATACTATGTGATGCGCACAACACAAAAGTATAGACTAGATTGCCTAATTTGGGAATGAACATTGCATATCCGTTTTGTCTCGAAAAACGTGTTGGTTTTGCTACTCGCAAGTAGGCTAAAATACAGATTTCAATGAGTTATTCCAACTCAAGCAATCCAACCTTCACCCACAGGCATCCAATCATTTATCTCGCATAAGCACTTAGCCGCATGGTAAACATACTGTCATGGCGACATTCACACGCATGTGGTATGCTAAAGCGTAAAATACTTACATCGTACTCCGTGCCAAAACAGTAAACTGGTTAGCAAACATGCATGACCTAGTTCACGTTAAATGGCTAATGTGACACATACAGCATGTAATTAGGCAGGCTCGGCTATCCTAAAAATGGCATGTGAAATGCAATCATTTGATGCACGTATTCAATTTGGAATTGAAAGTACGATGCAGTTTGCATGATGTACCGAGCCCGGTGCATGTTTAGACAAATGCATGGATGCACGCATGCGTTGCATAAGGTATGCTAAAATAAGTATGCCCTAATCTACCAACGTAAGCAGGTAAATAAAAGGGAGAAAGAAGTGGGGATTGGAAGACATACACCCACTCACACACACTTATTACAATTATGCCCTCTCTCGGAGGGACCGAATAAATAATACAGTCCGAAATGAAAGAATAATACAGTCCGAAATATACAAATTTCTAATTAATTAATAAATTAAACTAAGAAAGCTGTAAACTGGCATGCAAGCCAGGGGCTGCCTCGATCCTGATGAATAATGTATGCTGGGCTGCCTTTTCGGAAATCCACTGGGATGCCCCGATTAGCCTCTGTTTGCAATATTTCTCGAAATGCGTGCCAGACTGCTTGAAGAGTTGCTGATTCTTGATATGCTGCAACAGAGAGCAGGAAAGGGGCACAGCAATGTATTTCATACAAATATATGCATGCCTCGATCCTCGTGCCACCAATCACGCATATCGATGCATGATGGCCGAGGAGCCGAATTGCATAACTCAATATAGGATGAATGCTATAACAAAACCTAACTCCATCATGGGTAATCCGGAGCGTCGGTGACTTGGGAATTGAGACCCGTTCCGTCACTCGGAGTACGAAACGTGCCTCGTTTCCCATGCCCGGGCTAACTCCTATCCCGAACACGATGCAATATGCATGATATGCATGAAATGCAACTAAGATACAATCCTAACATACACAATGCTATGAAAATGAGATGCCTCGAAATGCGTGCACGCGGGCACGCAAACCGAGGCGATGATCTCAAGGCGTGAAATGGCATGAAATATGACAAAAATGAGACTAAAATGAGATGTCTCGAAATGCGTGCCCACGGGCACGCGAACCGAGAAAATGGCATACGGAATGCAATGAAGCTAAAATGATATGCAAAATGCAAAATGGACTTACACTAACATGAGTGAGCCTCAACCACACTCACATAAGAGGCCGTCGGATGAAACTGAAATGCCTCGAAATGCGTGCACACGGGCACGCAAACCGAGGCAATGGCCGTAAGGCATGAAATGGCATGGAAATGATATGCAAGCATGAAAATGAATTTCCAGCACTCACAAATGATGCAAAACAGTCCCGAAAGGCGGGGAAATGACACCAAATGCACGGGATGGTCCCGAAATGCGATATTAGGCGCCCGAAATGGCCTATAGCCATACAATGCATGCATAATATGGACATGGAATGAAAATGCAGTAGCAAGGCAGCCCCAAGAAAATCATTTTTCAGTCATCAAAAGGGATAAATAGCAAGCATAGATAGGGCAACAATAGCATGCGAAAATACGGGCCAAGAGAGGGGTATTGAAGCAAGTGATACATGCGATGCCAAATGAAAAAGTACCCTTCTACAACACTGATGAGGGACTAAAAATATGCACATTTACAGTAGATGACATCCCCCAACTCAGTATGAAAACATGATAAAAATGCTATGCAAGATCGAGGATATACAAGGCTATAACATGAGGTACCCCAAACATTCATCAAACCAGAAAAGACCATTAATAAAATATGTCAAGAAGATCAAAATAAGACTCTTTCTAGTTCTGATGATGGCCGAAAACAGAAGCTAGATGAGCTTAAACAAGCATGCAAAATGGGGGTCAAAGAGGATATAAAGACAAGTATAACATGGAGACCCCCAACAAGATTGATCCCTTCTACAATGTTGTATAGGGACACAAAATAAGCTCACTCACAGTTCATGGAATGTTCCAAAACAGACTGCATGTAGGTCAAATAAATCATGCAAGTTTACGGTAAATATGAAAGATTATGAAGCAAGTTCATGATAGAGGACCCAAACAGGGTTGATCCCTTCTTCAATGTTGAAGAGGGGCTCAAAATAGCCCTACTCACAGTTTATGTCATGCTCGAAATCAGATCACTCATAGGCCTAATATTCAATGCAAAATAATGACATACAAGATGATATTGAAGCAAGTGCAAGATGGAGGGCTCAAACAGGGTTGAGCCCTTGAACAAACATGGAGAATGGCTCAAAATAGACCTAGTTTCAGTTAAGGTCGGAGCCCAAAACAGTAAGAAAGTAGGCTTAAGAAAAGAGGCAAGAAAGTGTTACAAAAGAGGGAAATGAGAACTTACCCTTGAAGACCACTCTTTCTTTGCTTCTAGGCTTGAGAAATGTTGCTTCTAAGCCCCTAAGAACCTCTCCTTGTTGCTGGAAATGGAGTGGTGGTGGTGATGCTTGGTAGTAATGAAGAAATGGCCAAGGATTTGAGAGGTTTGGAACTTGAAAGTGTAGAGAGAGAGGGATTTTGTAGAGTGAGAAGCTCCCAAAACTTGCCCTTTTTGTTCTAACCCTAGCCATATATGATATAAGGCTCTATATATATCAAAAAAAGAGCTTTTGGTCGAAATATCCCAATTGACAAATATCTGCCACAGTGTATTGATAAATATCTGTCAAAAAGCTGAGTTCTGGACACTTTTGGCCGGCCGGCAGTCTTTTGTGCCGGTCGGCAGCCGGTAAGGTCACAAAGTGCCGGTGGAATTCCAGATTGAAGCCCCGGAAGTTAGCTTTCCAATGGCGCAAACCTTGCATTAAAATTCCTCCTGTAGAAAAAGTTATGCCAGTTTCCGTAAAGCCGCGCAGATTCAGTCCAACCGGACTTCAACCAACCATATCTCCTCCCCTCAAATCTGGACTTAGGAGATTCTTCAGTGCAAAATGAAGCCCTGGAAGTAAGCTTTCCAATGGTGGTGGCCTCATATTTTAATTCCTCTTGTGCAAAGAGTTACGCCCGTTTCGGTGAAGCCGCGCAGACTTTTCTCCTTTCCGGATTCATGCTGAACCACTCCCAAACTAGTTTTCTCCCCTCTTCTCCTCTTTTCTTCAACTTCAAACCCCTAAGTAAGGTGTTTTGAAAGATTTTCAAAGATTTCATCTCTCTTTCATTTATCTCCCCTTTGTCCTTGCTCGGTTTACCGAAAAGCGCAATATTTACTGAAATGCGAGCGTCGGAACATCGTGGGAATTTTATTTCAAAAATGTTTTGAAAGAGAGGGTTTTAAGGTATAAAAACCATCCAAAATGATTTTGGTCCACAATGGGGTATGAAGTTGAGATTTGCCTCTCTCCTTGCCGGAGAAACTGAACCTGTGCACTGCACACATTTCATCATCGAGCAAACCATCAGCGGTGCCCAAGTCTTAAGGGCGGTCAAAAATGGGGTGTCTACAGACCCTAGGTGGTTTGGTGTGAGGAGGGATTTGGGCAAGGCCCATTATCACCGTCTCTTTTGAGGCCCTGCGGTTGGCATTACACAGTATATAACCGTTGGTAGGCATCCGAGGTTAGTTCTGCAACAAAGCAGCAAAAGAGGGGGCATACCGAATAATCCGAGTCCGATTCTTGTGGTTGGGAGGGCGAAATCTCTTTAGGGGATTTCTAGTTTACTAACACCTAACTTGTAACCTTTGTTTATTTATTTTGAGTATCATGCTTTATACTTGATGTTATATTTGTGATTGTGTATTGGATTGGAAAAAAGACGGGGTGTGTGTGTATTTACTGGGCATTCAAAGCTTACGGCGTATCATGCCAGGTGACGAAGAGGAACTTATAGCTGGAGACGAAGAGCCTGAAACCTTCGAAGACTTTTGGCTATCTTAGTAAAGTTAGAAATTTCCTTTTGATGTTTTGTAAGACTCATGTGAAGATTTAAATTTTCTTGGGATATAATGTAACGGGACAAGCTTTTGAATTAAGGATATTCGTGGTTGTTATGTATTTATATTCTACGTATATGTATGAACCTTATCATTGCTTATGAGACCTTGGGTCAATACTTTTTAAGATTTGTCAAAAGGATAGTGCGCTGTCTAAGAAAGTCAGATTTAGAAGGGAGGCTAATTTGACTCCTCCGACGAACTGGGATCTTACTTGGTTATTGACCACAGGACTCATTCGTGACTCTTCCTTGACTACAACCAATAGTGTAGAAACGGGGCGTCACAACTTGGTATCAGAGCCTAGGTTCAACCCTTAACCCTCGCAACCCTATATGCGACTCTAGAAGCCCTTACCCCTTTATTTTATTTAATTCTACCATGCTATTATATTTAAAGAAGAATAACAAATAAAAATCTTTTCCACCTTAGGATGTCATCGGGAGACTATCCAGGACGCAGCGTCAGTCTCGACTCGTGGGGTACTTTCCGTATGCAAGGAAGGAGAGCCATGTCTGTTAGCCCCTACTTTAGCCGCCGACCCTGTACAAGTGCCGCCGAGGAAATGATCAGAACCGAGATACGTAAGGTGGAAACAGAGCACTCCCGCTATATGAGGGAGCAAAAAAGGTCCCTGGTGCGGCGCCGCCTACAATTTTTGAGTCGGGCAGCGAAGAAGGCGGTCCGAATGGAGCAAGATGATCAGAGGATGGACTCCTTGATACACCAAGCTTTGACCACCATAGCATACCACCGACCACTAACTCTGGCTGAAAGCTACGCATCCTATTATCAGGGGCCAGGCAACAATCAACCAATGAATATGGAGCAGCCACAAGAACAGCAAGGAGCAACCCCAGCATACCCTATAGAGGTGTCATCTGAACACAATTCCCCCTCACCAACGTACACCCCCCACTCTCCGGACCAAGCCACTGACTCCACTGATGAAGACCCAGAAGAAGACTTTGATTGGTCGGGAAACGAGAACTAGTTTGAGGAATAGTAAAACTAGACTTTTGTAAGATCCGCTGATAAGGATCCTTAGAATAAAGATAGCCTGAACTTTGTAATGCGTAGTGTAGACACCCCATTTTTGACTGACCTTAAGACTCAGACGTCACCGATTGAGCGCTCGGTGATGTTGCATGTTGTGCTTGTTCAGAAGTCTCAGAGTCGCGGCCGTGCGCCCTGCCTCCGGACTCCCGAACTCTCTTCTGTGCCGTGTCTCGGTTTGCGAACCAGACCCGGTTTTCTCAGTTTTCTTTCCTGAGGGGAGGGAGCGGTCCCGTAGACCGTCTCCCAGTGGCCGTGGGCTACATTTTGTGGCCGTAGGCCATTTTGCCCATTTCGGAGCCCGGTTCCCGGTTTTCGGAACCGTCAGGCTGTGTGCCTCAGTTCGGGACCACCCAACCATCTCCGATTCCTCCGATTCTTGGCAGGTACCTCTGTTTTGTCATAACGAGGAACCCTGGGGTCTCAGATACCCACTTCGTGGCCAAACACCACTTTCGGTGCTTAACGGCCGGTTTTCGAGCCCCGAACCTCGCGGTTTGGCCCCCGAGCATTCATTTCGCATCGATTTCTGTTCATTCTTGGCAGGTACCTCTGTTTTGTCATAACGAGGAACCCTGGGGTCTCAGATACCCACTTCGTGGCCAAACACCACTTTCGGTGCTTAACGGCCGGTTTTCGGGCCCCGAACCTCGTGGTTTGGCCCCCGAGCGTTTATTTTGCATCAGTTTTTGTTCAATTTTGGCAGGTACCTCTGTTTTAGCACCAGGAAGATCACTGGAGGGTGGGAGGCTAGCAATTATCTCAGATAACCAGTTATGCTCCTCCGGCGCCCGTTTTTCTCACTTCCGGGCTAATGTTGAACACCCTAGGGCCATTTTCTTCCAACCACAACTACATATTTGTGATGAGGACACCTGGGAGGACACCAAAATTTGGTGGCCGGCCATTAATTGTTCACTTCATTTTTTTCCATGGCCGGCCGGCCATGGGGAGTGGCTGGCCGACCAGTGGGGTGGCCGGCCGGCCATCTTCAAGAAAAGCACCTGGCCGGCCTGCTTCCCCCTTTTGACCACTTTACAGCTGTCCAGCTGTTTTTCAAAATATCTCAGCCCTCCGGGGGATATTTTGGGAGGGAAAGCTTGGGTGCATTTCCCTCCCCTTTTACACCCCTTTTGGTCCATTTAAGGGGCTGATGAGCTCCTTTGTTAGGGTTAGAAAAATTCTTCTCAAGACTTCATCTCCATTTGATTCCATCTCCATCTCCAAAACCTCCAAAATCCTTAAGTTTTGGCCTCATTTGTTCATCATCTCCTAGCACCACCAACACCACTTCATTTCCAGCAGCAAGGAGGAGTTCTTGGGAGGTTTAGAAGCAACTTTCATCAAGCAAAGAGGTAGCAAAAGTCTTGTCTTCAAGGGTAAATCTCAAATCCCTCTTTTGTACCATTTTCTTGCTTACTTTCTTAACCCTATTTCCATATTGTGTTGAGCTTAGACCCCTACTGAAAGTGGTCCCCTTTTGAGCTCATTTTGATCTTTGATTAAGGGCTCAACCCTGTTTGAGCCCTCTATGGCACACTTGCTTCAATAGCATCTTCTATGTCAATATTTTGCATTAAATATTTAGCTTATGAGTGATCTGTTTTCTAGCATGAAATAAACTGTGAGTGGGATTATTTTGAGCCCCTCTTCAACATTGAAGAAGGGCTCAACCCTGTTTGGCCTCTCTATCATGCACTTGCTTCACAATTCCTTCAATTTACCGTAAACTTGCATGATTTATTTGACCTATATGCAGTCTGTTTTGGAACATGTCATGAACTGTGAGTGAGCTTATTTTGTGTCCCTCTACAATATTGTAGAAGGGATCAACTTTTTTTGGGGTCTCCATGTTATACTTGCCTTTATATCTCTCTTTGACCCCATTTTGCATGCCTTTTTAAGCTTATCTAGCTTCTGTTTTCGGCCATCATCAGTACTGAAAATATCCTTATTTTGGCCTTCTTGTCATGTTTTGTTAAGGGTATTAGGCTATTTGGTGAATGATTTTGGTACTTCATGTTATACCCCCTTTAGTCCCTTATTTTTGCATGTCTTGCTAGCTCACCATGATTCTGTTTTTGAGCCTTCATCAGGCTAGGAAAGAGTCTTATTTTGGCCTTGTTGTCATGTTTTGTTAAGGGTCCAAGGCTGTTTGGTCCATCCTTTTGATACCTCATGTTATAGCTCTCTTTTGGCTCATATTTTGCATGTTGTGTTAAGCATATCTACATACTGAATTGGAGGATGTCATCTACGGAAAATGTTCATATTTTTGGTCACTCTTCAATGTTGTAGAACTGTATTTTTCAGTTTGAGCATTGTATATATCATGTGCTTCATTATTCCCCTCTTTTCCCCCATTTTTGCATGCTATTTTTGCCATACTTGTGATTGTTGTTTGGCCATTCTTTGTGCTGGAAAAATGCTATTTTAGGGGCTGCCTAGCATCTTTCTTTACATGTCATGTCCATACTGCGCATGTTTGGCATAGCTGTAGGCCATTCCGGGTGCTTGTTATCGCATTTCGGAACCATTCCGGGCATTCGGTGTCATTTCCCCGCCTTTCGGGACTGTTTTGCATCATTTGTAAGTGTTGAAATTCCATTTGCATGTTTGCATATCATTTCCATGTCATTTCGCATTTCGCATGTCATTTCATGCTTTAATGCATCGCCTCGGTTTGCGTGCCCGCGTGCACGCATTTCGAGGCACTTCATTTTTATCCGACGGCCTCTTATGTGAGTGTGGCTGAGGCCCACTCATGTTAGTGTAAGCCCAATTTACATTGTGTATGTCATTTGCATTGCATATGCATTGCCTCGGTTTGCGCGCCCGTGGGCACGCATTTCGAGGCACTTCATTTTCATCCGCCGGCCTCTCATGTGAGTGTGGCTGAGGCTCACTCATGTTAGTATAAGTCCATTTCGCATTTCGTATGTCATTTCATGCTTTAATGCATCGCCTCGGTTTGCGCGCCCGTGGGCACGCATTTCGAGGCACTTCATTTTCATCCGCCGGCCTCTCATGTGAGTGTGGCTGAGGCTCACTCATGTTAGTATAAGTCCATTTCGCATTTCGTATGTCATTTCATGCTTTAATGCATCGCCTCGGTTTGCGCGCCCGTGGGCACGCATTTCGAGGCACTTCATTTTTTATCCGACGGCCTCCCATATGAGAGTGGCTGAGGCCCTCTCATGTTGGTATAAGTCCATTTTGCATTCTGTATGCCATCTTCGCATCATTGCATTCCATATGCCATTCTCTCGGTTTGCGTGCCCGTGGGCACGCACTTCGAGGCATTTCATTTTAGCCTCATTATATATCATTTCCATGTCATTTTGCATTCCGTATGCATCACCTCGGTTTGCGCGCCCGCGGGCACGCATTTCGAGGCACTTTACTTTTATCCGACGGCCTCTTGTGTGAGTGCGGCTGAGGCTCTCTCATGTTAGTGTAAGCCCATCATTGCATTGCGTATGCCATTTTATGCCTTAGGATCATCGCCTCGGTTTGCGTGCCCGCGTGCACGCATTTCGAGGCGCCTCACATTCATAGCATTGTGCATGTTAGGATTGCATATTAGCTACATTTCATGCATATCCTGCATATTGCATCGTGTTCGGGATAAGGGTTAGCCCGGGCACGGGAAACGAGGCACGTTTCGTACTCCGAGTGACGGAACGGGTCTCAATTCCCAAGTCACCGACACTCCGGATTACCCATGATGGAGTTAGGTTTTGTTGTAGCATTCATCTGCATTCATCCCATATTGAGTTGTGCAATCCGATTCCTCGGCCATCATGCATCGAGATGCGTGATTGGTGGCACGAGGATCAAGGCATGCATATATTTGTGAAATACATTGCTATGCCCTTTTCCTGCTCTCTGTTGCAGCAAAATAACGAATCAGCAACTTTTCGGAGTCTGGCGCGCATTTCGAGAACAATTGCAAACAGAGGCTAAATTGGGCATCCCAGTGGATTTCTACGCAAAGGCAACCCGGCATACATCATTCATCAGAAGCGAGGCAGCCCCTGGCTTGCATGCCAGTTTAAAGCTTTCTTAGTTTAATTTGTTAATTAATTAGGAATATGTAATATTCGGACTGTATATTTCGGACTGTATTATTCTTTTATTTCGGACTGTATTATTTATTCGCACCCTCTGCGCGAGGGCATAATTGTAATAAGTGTGCGTGAGTGTGATGTATGTCTTCCAACCCCCCCACTTCTTTCTCCCTTTTATTTATCCGCTTATGATGGTTAGATATAGGGCATATTTCAATTAGCATACAGTATGATAGCATGTTTGCATTCATTCATCTGTCTTGCACGCACCGGGCTCGGCACATCATACAAACTGCATTTGTATTTCAATTCCAAATTGAATACGTGTTAGCTGTAGCATTCCATATACCATGTTTAGAATAGCCGAGCCTGCTATAGTTGCATTATTGCATGCGTTGCATTAGGCAATTCTGTATAATTAGGATCATGCATGATTTCTAATGAGTTTTTGTTTTGGCTTGGAGTACTCGGTGAGTTTTATGCTTTAGCATCCTTGCATGCGTGTGAGTGTTGCCATGAATAGCATGCTTACCATGAGGCTATATGCTTATGTGAAATAAACTGCCTTGAATGCCTGTGGGTGGAGGCTGAGTTGCTTGGATTGGACAATTCATCAAATGTTCGTTTTAAGCCCACTAGATAGTGGCAAAATCATGTTTTCTAAGCCCACCTGAGGGTGGCAAATCCGCGTCTTAGCCTACCTGCGGGTAGCACCATCAAACCATTTTCAAACAAACAAACATGAAATGTTTTGTTCCAATTCAGGCGACTCAGTCTATACTTATTTGCTGCGAGCATCACATAGTAACCTAGGTTAATAATCGGAATAAGAACTCACAATGTTTTCAAAATCAGATATCATGGTTAGTAGAGGCCGGTCTTTGACCGGGCGAGCGGGGGTGCTCACGAAGTGACCTTCCCCAATCGTACCCAAGTTCCCGAGCCGAGGCAACTTTTGGTGATGACGGACACGTGGCCTTTGGCACCGAGTCAGGGTTTCCTAAATTTCCCATTAAAAAACATTTAGGTGGCGACTCTGTATCTGGCGAACAGTCCATGTTTGGCACTTCTTTCAAAAAAATCTGTTTTCAAAACGATTTGCCGGATTTGGACTCTTTGGTTCAAGATTAAGAACCGTGACATTTGAGTCCTTGAACTGTAGTGACCCCAATATGAACAGAACGGGACTTAACCCTCCCGGGGCGTTCGGGGACGTCCACACGTAGATCCCTTTGAATGTAACTCCGATTTAAGAGCCCTTTTGTAATGATACCTATTGTAAGATATGAATGATTTGTTGATCTATATTGTTGACTGTTACTTGTTTTAGTACATCCTAAGGAAACTGAACCTTCATTTCAAATCTAAGTAGTAAGATTATCTAAAAATGGAAACCAACTCACCACGTGCCATGAACAGAATGGAGGACACGCGAGCTAATGGCTATACCGAAACCAGCAACAACGCACGGAACCGCCCCAAAAACCAACACAGACTCGTCCCCACAAGGGCTGACATTCCCAATAATCTAGGACATCAAATTTTTAGAGAATTAGGGCAAGTAAGGAACAATCAGCAGAATGAGAGGACTCGACTCTTTTCTGAGTTTCGAAAGTAGAGGCCCCCAAAGTTCACAGGTGTATCGGACCTA